>OX451739.1:1142488292-1142990557 GCA_948472305.1 Vicia faba | reverse complement strand
TGTGATATTTTCATAATTTTTGGCATGCTTTTTAAACGTAAATATTATGTCATTAATTAATA
Organism: Vicia faba; assembly: GCA_948472305.1. NCBI lineage: Eukaryota > Viridiplantae > Streptophyta > Magnoliopsida > Fabales > Fabaceae > Vicia > Vicia faba. The sequence continues at coordinate 1,142,990,495 of OX451739.1, read as the reverse complement.
TAAAAAATTTAATAAAAATCATAGGTATTTGGGATTTATTTTAAAAAAGTGAATAAAAAAATATAAAATAATTTTATACCGTCAATCAATTACTACTATATTAAGTGCTAAGTCATATTATTATTTTTAAAAAGTTATATGACATAGTTAAATGATAAGTTCTCATTATGTAAAATTATTTTACACGATCGGTGTACTACCTTTTAACTCTTTAAAAAATTAAATATATTTATGAAGAAATATTTATGAAAAATTCTCACATAATTTTTAATAAATTTCTAACCAAAAACATTTATGAAAAAGAAATATTTATTAGAATATAGTTTATGACAACAATTTTTCAGGGTTTGTTTTAAGCAAAAGATCCTCAAGAAATGTTATTTTCTAAGAAAAAGAGACAATTTTTTAGAAAATTGTATCCAATAAAAACGTTTGTTTTATCTAAGGAAAATATTTAAAAAAAACTGATTGCATTATTCAATTTATTAAAAATTAATATAATTTTAGTTCTCCAAAGAGAAATTAGTAATACTCCTATTGATATGAAAAATATTTATAATATAATGAAAAAAAGCATAACATAACTATTGAGAAAGACTCTATAATATATTTTGGCAAGAGTAAAGAAAAATAGTTGAAAAGTGATGAAATAACGTAGGAGAAGAAACAAGGCTTAGTTGCAGGAAAAATATAAAAAATATTTCCGTTGCCGGGACTTGAACCCGGGTCTCTCGGGTGAGAGCCGAGTATCCTGACCAACTAGACTACAACGGATTTGTTATTCCCACCTTCGATACTGTAGTTTATAACAATATCAACATAATTAATTAAAGAGCTGTTACTTCGAATTTAATTTAATATCTTGTAGAGTTGGAGTAAACAAAAGTTAAATATTTTATGTTAGGCTAATATTTCATTTTTTTTAAATTAGAGTAAAGCCCGAAAATCATCTCAAACTAAATAATTTAAGACTAAGACTAAATGACAATTAAACAAGATAAAAGTAAAATAATGCAAAAACTCACTGCAATTAGATAATTTTATCGTTGGATTATTTTTTAAAATTTTAATTATTATTATTTGGATATGTATATTTGAATTAAATATGCTTTTAGTCCTTATATTTGTGAAGTTAAAATTAATTAATTAAAGTTAGAAAATCAATTTTATTTTTTAACGTTCTATTATTTGAAACTGTCCTTATATTTGTGAAGTTAAAATTAATTTATTTAAGTTAGAAAATCAATTTTATTTCTTAACGTTCTATTATTTGATACTATACTATCTCAATAATTGTCTTTTAGCTCTGTTGTGTTTTTGTCTCATTCGTATTTGAAATGTTTCTATAGCTCTGCTCTGTTTAAAGTCGCTTACGAAGAAAAGAGAAAAATGTTGCTTTATTGGTGTGGTTGTCTCATTTAGTTTACTGAAAGTTTGTGGTGGTCCCATTGAGACATTTTGAATGTGGTATTGTGTTCATTCACATTCGAGTTCAGGTTGGCCCACTTGTTTACTAAATTTGTTAATTTTGTGTTGAGCATTATTTTAGGGTTTCTTAATCCATCATTTTTATGCGTGTGTTGTACCACTTGTTTCACATTCGTAATGTTTAATATAGTAACTGAGATTTTGATTGTTTATTCTGAGTTTTTTTCTTCTACTTTTTAGTGTATTTATATTGCATAATGTTGAATGTACTTTAATTGTGTGTGTACCGTATTTGACTTAAAATGTACAAATTTGACCCTAATTGTAATTTATATGACATGTGGTTATTTAAGGTGGTGTTCTACACCAAGGGTTGTTTTGTAAAAGACCTTAATTTAAGATATAGTGGTAAAAATCCAGATTATTGGTCTTATTTTGAAGCATATGACTTAATCAAGGGGATTATTCAGAGTTTGATGTTGGGGCAACATCTATACCAAGAAAATATCTCATGGATCCTAAGTCCTTGATTTTAAAATGCTAATTTCTCTTTTACTCTTGCCATTTCAATTGTATTGTCTTCAGTAAGGACAATATCATCAACATAAACAATCAAGACAACAAATTTTCCATCGTGGGAGAACTTTGTGAACAAGGTGTGATCAGCCTGTCCTTGAATGTACCCTTGTTTCTTCATGGACTGAGTGAATTTTTCAAACCAAGCTATAGGGGGCTGCTTTAATCCATACAAAGACTTGTTTATTTTGCATACATTTGATCTAAATTTATTTTCAAAACAAGGAGGAATGTCCATGTATACTTCTTCTAGATCTCCATTAAGAAATGCATTCTTAACATCTAACCGATGTAGGGACCAATCCAGGTTAGCAACAAGAGATAAAAGAATTCTGACAATGTTTAGTTTTGCAACAGGAGAAAATGTATCTGAGTAGTCTATACCATAGGTCTGAATAAAGCCTTTAGCCACTAGAACAACCAGATAAACAAATCATTCAGATGAAATCAATGAAGTCTCCATCGAACATTTTTTATCTCACGGGAAGGGAAAGGTAAACATTGAGTAAACCTGATAAGGGTGAAATCAAATTCGAACGACCAAGAGATACATGTAAGGGAGTCTATTACACAAGGGAAGATATTATCACCCCACACCTTTGTGGTACTCCACGAGATCCACTCTTGTTGTTCTAATCAAAGGGTGTGTTTAAATCTAAAGCTTACGAGCTAAAACAAAAATGCAAAGAGGAAATGCATGCAAAAGAAAACACGGGGAAAAGAAAGAAATATTTAAAAAGTTTTGCTCGGCTGAGCCCCGCGACCAGATGCCTACTATCCTTTTAAAGGAATCAGAGCACGTAGTTTGGTTCATAAGTTTCGGTTTGTTTTGTGTTTTTTAATCAACAATATTAATTTCACTTTTTGCTCGGGCAACATAAATGAATTCTAAGGACATGGTCAGTTTCAGGGCTATGGTATCTACATTTTATCTTTGAAAATGGAAAGCTAACAATGCTTGTATGAAGATTTCAAAAATAAGAAAACTTACCTCAAAAATGGATTTCATGTTTTGCAAATGAGCTTGATTCGAAGTGCTGCAATGACCAAGTTAGCTTCCTTGAGTCTCTAGGAAGTTAATGCAATGCTTAGCTTGAGTTGAGAGTGGTTGAAATAGTCCGGAGAAGTCCAAATGCAATGCTTTTTTTTTTGTTATGGAAAATGAAGAAGATGGTGTTACAGTTGGAAGACAGGGATTGGGATAGCCTCTATATGTGTATTAGAAGCTCTGTGATGGATTAGAAGTGAAAACACATGAGTCGATTTGAAGATTGAGTTTCAAAGTCAGAAATGACAAATTTCCGTGCTTGTGTTACAATTTCTGGTTTGAGATCGAGTGAGGGTGCTTGGGGGCTTGTGAATTCGTGTGCTTGGCTTGTAGATGGATGCTCAATTTATAGGCAAAGGTTTGGAGTGCTTAAGTTAATCAGAGTTCAAATTTACATGTTAAGCTCAACACGTGATTTTCTTGCAAAACAAGTTCCAATGCTTTGTACCTTTGATCATAGAGTTATTAATTATTTTAAACATAATTCTTCTGATTTTGTAGATGGAGTGTAATCAGAACAAACAAGTTAGGAGCTCAATGCACTGACTTTATGCATAAAGCTTGCTTGACAAGAATGGAATGGTGACTTTCTTCCAAATATGACAAATTGCTTTGGATAATGGCTTAATCACTTGGACCATACCTCAACTAATTGTGTAAAAAATTAATTATAGAGTGATTTACAAGTTAGAAGCCTGCAAAACAAGATTGTGCAACATAGGCTTGAGATTTGAATTCTTGTTCATCACAAAAATGACCTATAATTCAAGAATGAATGTCCAACTTCTTGCATTTGATTCTCTTAGCTCAAAACTGATCTCATTGAGTTCTTGGACATTTTGAAAAACTTGGAACATTATCTGCAACTTTCATGTTGTCCATTTTGACAAAATCCTCTTGGAGCTTGGTGAAAATTGGCCAAGAAGTTAGGTAAAAAATCTGCCTAAACTAGGTCAAATTTTTATTGTGTTTAAGAAAAAGTGCATGACTTCATGGATTCATAACTCAAAACCCAAGCATTTCTAGGACTTGATTAGTAAATAAAAGTTGTAGATCTCATCAAGATCTACAACTTTCATGTTGGGAGTTTTTTTTAATCATCTTGCATCTTGGTGAAAAGTTGGCATGAAGTCATGAAAAAATAAGACTTAAAACACTTAGAAAATTTTCTAAGTCTTGAAAACTTTGACTTTTTCAAAGAATTTTGACTTTCTTGATTTCTTGATGATAAAGCTTCATATTTTTGAATGTCTTGATAAATTTTGATCTTTGAAATTCAATTTTGATCAAAAAATTAAAATTTGACTTTTGATGTATCAATTGACTTTTCCTCAGTTGACTGAATTTCAACTATCAATCAATTGATCTTGATAAATGAATTGAGTCATGCAATTAGGTCAAAATTATGTACTTGAATCCTTGAGATCATGTTTCAAACCATTAAGTCATACAATAGGTAAAAAGTCAAAAATCAAGCCTTCTCAGTCAAAACCCTAATTTTGAACATTTTGCCCTTTTGATGATTTGAACATTTTTCTTGGGGAATTGTAATCCAAACTTGATAAGTTGACACATATGACTTCAAAATGTTAATATTGGTCAAACATTTTTTTAAGTTTGATTGTAGGTTTACCACAATTGACTTTTTACCCAATACAACTGATTTTCAATCATCTGAGTAATTGACTGAACAAAATTGTGATTCAAGACTTGAAACTTGACATGAGCATTATTGGAGGTTTATAATGATCTATGAAAGTCATTTTACGCATTAGAAGTCCAATTATCCTTGTAAAAATCAAAACCCTAATTTGAGGCATTAATGTTTAGGAGATGTTTGACCTAGTCAACACTTGTACAAGCTTGAGCTATTGAAGATCTCAGTGAGAAATATCTTGAGAAAAGAGAGGGAAAAGTTTGGGGTACAACACAATGAAACACCATAGATTCAAAAGTCCAGCATAACATGGATAACAACTGTATAATCCTATGGATAATTGTTGTATAAATCTGCTGACTAATCCGAATATCACAGAATCAAAGGTTCGACACCAATTTCAGAACACAATGGAACCAAGTACCATGAATAACTGTTGTATAATCTTTGAACAAGTTGAATATATCTGGATCAAAGGTTCGGAACATAACCAAAAGAACCACATAGTCACCAGACCAGAAACCCAGAACATAACCAAAAGAACGACATAATCACCAACTATACCTGTGAAAATCAATCCCACCCCACCTCCCAGGTAAATTCTAATTAGAACAAGGTTTCTAATGATAATCAGAGTCGAGAGTCCTCTACAAGAACACCTAGTTTATACACAAGGTGTGCAAACAAAAGGTATCATCAAGAGAATCTTGTATGAGTATGGTATCTCATGCCTCCTCACACGTGTTAGCGAAACACGGGATTTGACATGAGTATCCTTCTAGCCTATGTGTCACTGCCTGGGTAATGGGCCTTTTACCTCAAAGTAACATCCCACCCAACATGGAAAACCAACAGAGTCAGAACAACAGATAACCAATATGGAAAGTGATAAAATGCAATGTAAATATATGCTTAGAAAAATCATATACAATTGAATAAACAGTAAAGCATAAAAATAAGGCAACATACTCGTTTTGGTCCCTTAACTATACCCTTGGGTTCACATTGGTCCCTTAAATTTTTTTCATGTGATATTGGTCCCTTAACTTTCAAAACATTTAATTTTAGTCCTTTTTGTCAAATTAGCAACCGATTTTAAAGTTTTTTCGTCGCTAATTAGACGAAAAGTACTAAAATGAAACTTTTTGAAAGTTAAGGGACCAAAATGACATGAAAAAAAAGTTAAGGGACCAATGTAAAACCAAAAGTATAGTTAAGGGGCCAAAATGAGTATTTTGCCTAAAAATAAACACCTAAAGAAAATAACGCAAGAGCTAAGAGAGACTCCGGGATTGAACAACATTTGGTCAACCTTTCCCCAATGAAGTCACCAACTGGAAAAACCGGCTGAACAAACCATCAAGATGAAATCAATGAAATCGCCATCGAATGTTTTTTATCTCACAGGAAGGGAAAGGTAAACATCGAGTAAACCTGAGAAGGGTGAAATCAAGGTCGAACGACCAAGAGATACGGGTAAGGGAGTCTGTTACTCAAGAGGAAGATATTAGCACCCCACACATTTGTGGTACTTCATGGGATCCACTCTTGTTGTTCTAATCAAAGAGCGTGTTCAAATCTAAAGCTTACAAGCTAAAAGAAAAATGCATAAAGGGAATTCATGCAAAAGAAAACACGGGGAAAAGAAGGAAATATTTACAAAGTTTCGCTCGACTGAGCCCCACGACCATATGCCTACATATCCTTCTAAAAGAATCAGAGTGTTGTTGTTCGACTCATATGTTACAGTTTGTTTTGTGTTTTTTAATGAACAATATTAATTTCTCTTTCTGTCGCAGCTAGACCTTTGGAGACTCACGCGTCAGCACATAAATGAATTAACATGTTCTTTTAAAGAAAATGCCCGAAGGAAAAAAGGAGTTTGCATTTTTTGATGTTTTTTACCTTGAAAAGGGATTTTAAAGTTGTTAGATGTTTTATGCATTTTCCAATAAAAGGTTTTAGTTTTAATGATGCAAAAGAAAAGAAAACAACTAAGGGAAACTATCATAAATCTAATCCCTAATATCATACAATGATGGCCCTAAGGTCAAGGATAAAAGGGAAACCTCTAACTACGTTAGCATGCATGGTTCACAACCTAATGTCTATCTCGAATCGCCACCAAAGGTTAAATCTAGAGATCCTAAGGGAACATGGAAAAGGTTCAAAACCTAATGAAACACACACACACAAGTGCGATCACACAAAGTCGAATGCAAAACAAGCAAACAAAGCTCGAGGAGTATCCACTTACTCAAGTAACACATACCTAACCAAGGTATCATTACACCAAGGTAGGATAAGGAGAGGGATGCCTAACCACGATATCATTTCATCAAGGTAGGACAAAGGAAGTGGATCACCTAACCATGATATCGAATCATCAAGGTAAGATAAAGGGATGCTTAGTCAAGACACCGAACCGTCGAGATAAATGAAATGGGGGAATAATAGTTCTTAACCATGATATCAAATCATAAGAGCAAGAAAGAAAACAGGTGTCAACTCTTAACCAAGATATCAAATAATCGAGGAAAGAGAAGAACAAAAGTGAATTGTCATAAGCGACTAAACACCTGATCAAGATATCAAAAATCGAGGTAGAAGATAGAAGGCAATATTGAGATCACATCAAAGCGTTAACGTTTCACAAACGCGAGCTAAAGACAAAGTGTGGGGGACTGATTACAAATTCCTTTTCCATATGACCAAGTCAATAACATGATCAACACAATTCAAATCATTAACGCATGACGCGAGCTAGGAACGACACCGACTAGAAATGAAGGGGTCGATTGCAGACCCTCTGCTCGCCCTGCCTCCTTTTGAGGACTTATTAATAGGGAATGGGAATGAGACACCTTCATTGAGGTCTTTGGGCACAACTGTAAACATGCAGAATGCTTACTTCAAGGTAGGTCTTTAAACAACCACAAACACAATTAGCAAACAAGTGCAAAATGCCTTCTAAAGGACTTTAAACAGCAACTTCGAGCGCACGCTCTTGATTATATTACTTCTCGTGATATCTAGGAAGCGGTAAAAATACAGAAAGATAAACCGGAATCAGTATAATACCAAACGAATAAGAGTTTGTAGCAAGCAAAGCAGAGAAACCCATAAAACTTTGAGCAAACTTCACCAAGCAATAGAGAAAAGAGTTAGAAATCAAATGTTCAGAATAAGCATCGAAGCATCATCGATATGAAAATAAGTCACAATCAGAAACTCAAGCATATCCGCATTTCACACAATGAACCTACATAAGACTCAAATCTCGACAAGCAAAGGTGAATCACAAATCTCAAGGAATCGAATAATCATGAATTAATTTCTAAATCAAATAAAAAAATCTAACAAATTTTATTGATTTTGTAATTTTTATCATAAAAAAATATAGAAAAAATTATAAGCAAAATCCTAAATCTTAATAAGAAAATAGGATGATAAGGAGGGTGCACGGCTGAATCAAGGGGTGTGATATGGCAAACAGGCGCTAGGCCCATACTGTTAGGTCCAATATAGAGTTTTTATTTTACTAGCTCCCAAGGGTGCAAAAAAACACTATGGGCTCAACAATACAATGAGGTCCTCCTGTCCAGTTTTGTTGTTGTTAATTCTTTGGACTCCAAAAACGAAAGATGGGCTTAGGAGAAGAGCTTCGGTCTACTCAATGGATCCAACAACACCGGTCCATTTTTATTTAATTCAGTTTTATTTATCTTTATCAATAATAATAAAAACAATTAAAATAACAAAAGATGAAACGCAGACGTTTAGTCTGTTAGGGTAAAAGCCTCGTGTCTATTCAGATCTATTGAATGATAAACTCTCCATCCTCTCTCGCACGAACGAAGGACAAACTTCTTCTACTTCTTCACGGCGCGGTGTCTTCCGTTTCTCCGGTCAACACATGTCAACGCCCACGCTGAAGCTCCACTCGCCTCCATCATCAAATGATCTCGTCTTCGCTTCGCTCAACATCACCGATTCTCGGCAGACAGCATCAAATCATCTGCCTAATGAATGTGATCTACATGAAGATTCAATAGGAAGGACGAAATAGTGAAGGAGGTGAGATGATAGCGTTTACCTATCGGAGACTAGTCTGGCGCTCCTTTGACGGCGGCGACGAGAAAGCAGAAAATCAGAGGTATCACGTTCTTGACTTTTTCCTTCTCTTGCAATCTCTGCTTCTTCTTCTTCTATTCGCTTTCGTTTCTGTGTGAATCGCTAATGTGATACAGTTATTGAAGTTTTGTTGTTGCTGCAATTGATGATTTCAGAATGAGGAGTTCTTTGTAAGGTTGATGATGATTGAAGATTGATGTGATGAAGATGAAGCCGTGAGAGTAGAATCGTGGTTATAGAGGGAGGAGATTCAATTTGAAGGTGAAAGATTGATGGTGCAGTTTGAAGATTGATGATGATAATGGAGAAAACTCAAAGAATACAGAGAGAATTTTTGTGATACTTTTCTGATTATTCTTCTGCAGAAATTGAAGAATCATCATGAATTGGTAAGTTTTTAGTTTTATAGTTGGTTAGAGATTAGAAAAGTTTGTTATGCTAGATTCAATCTGAGCTGTGAATTTTGGAAGTTAGTTACAAGAATGGAGGGCCTTGATTTATTCTGCTATGAGCTTGCAATTGAAAAATGTGCTACGCTGTATTATCCTCTTTATTCTTTAGCTTTTCTAATTTATTCTGTATGTATTTTATCTCTTTATATTTTCTGGTTTTCACAAGGAATTTCTGGTAATTGCATTGTGTGGGACATGGTAATATTTAATTATGCAAATTTATGGTATTAAACGGCGAGGTGCTTAGATTTTGGTTTGTAGCAGCATACTTGCGGACTGTTTGGATTGCAAAGTATTTTGGCAAGCATGATTCTGAATTGTTTGATCTTTACGCATGTTTGATGGATAACATGGTGTTTGGTTCAAAGTGAAGAACATGAAGTATTGGAAAAAAGGTTGAAAGTTTGGAACAAAATTGAAATTGTTTTGGTTAAGTTTCATGGCCAACTTTGGCAAGGTTTTCATGTATATTTTTTTAGGAGTTAGGTTAAAGATTTAGAACACTTTGGCTTAAAACCATAACCTTATAATTCGTGCAAAGCTTGTACTTTTGAATGCACCTTTATTTTGAGGGAACTTTGAACAATGTTGAATGGATTTTGCCTTTTGTAGTGTATTAGAAATTTGGATGAATGGAAGTTTGAATGAATTGTAACTTGAAAATTGGATGATGTAATCCTTTTGTAACCTTGAACTTTCAAATTGATTTTGAACTTCCAAGTTGTTTTCCTCCAATATTTTCTTTTGAGTTTCTAAACTTTCCAATCTTGCAAATCTTGAATGAACCATGAGATGCACCACATCATAGTAAGACCTTGAAATTAACAACCCATGAGAATCTAGGATTTAGCTTGAGACTACGCCAAAAGAATGTGACTTGTGTCACAAGTAACCCTTGTGTTGAGATAAATTATTTTGCATCACAAAGTTCCCCAATTATCCAGATAAAATGTCTTGAATGAGTAACCATGTAGTTGTGTTTGAATCTCGTTAGAACTCCTAATTAATGCTTGAATCTAAAATTCTTAATGACTTACAATTGAAGCAACAAGAATGAACCCTTGGATTATGATACAAAACCCTAGTTAGATGGATTGTAAGATTGACGAATTCACAAATCTTTCTTTGCACAAAAAATTTAATCCATCCACCTTGAATTGATGAAAGTTCAATGCAATAAGTCTTGATCAAGTGATGAACCACTATAACTTGATTCACGAACTTCAAAGAAAGTTTTACACCTAAATGTCCATCATTGAGAAAATCACTTGATTGTAATTAGAATGACACCTCATATCAAAACCAAGATAAACTAGACATAAAGGATTAGAAACCCGAACTCCTTACTTCACTACTTTAAAGAACTAGAAGAATCAGACTTCATTGAATATATACACCTCAACCATTGTGAAACCTTGATATTGCACAACCACTGAACTTTGAAACTCAGGTGCTTTATTGAATAAAAATATGCACTTTATAAATGACCTAATGGTAAGATGTAAATGCAATGCTAAACCTAAACCGGATAAAAGAAACTAGGAGGCAAATTTTGGGGTGCAACTTCCACCAAGCGAGCATTGTACCTTTCAATTGACCCATCTGAATTATACTTCACAGTAAACACCCATTTGCATCCAACTGTCTTCTTTCCACCCGCTAGTGTCGTAACACTCCGAGTTTTGTTCTTTTCTAGAGCTTTCATATCCTCAAGTACATCTAGATAACCTGTACATTTTTTGGAATTTCTACACTAGATAATTTTGAGATGAAGGCAGACAGAGATGAAGAAAAATTTGAATATGATATAAAATTGGACATGGGGTGTTTAGTACAAGATCTTGTTGCAAAAATTGGCCACTGATATAACTCAGTCCTCTCTTCTTGTAATAACAATGACTAGACCTACAAAATAATAAACAATTGAATAAACCTAAGGCGTGTAAGTACACTGTCCTTAATGATTTATCCGCCTCATAAGCGCAAATGCTCCATGATTCAACAGGTTTTTCCCAGATTCCCACTTATGAATTTGAGGTATTAGAACAACAAGAAATGCTCTTTTAGATCAATGGTAAATGTAATCAGAAAGAAAAATAACAAAAAGAAAGGAAGTATAAAAGAGGTTTTTCCAATTAATACATGAAGTGTTTTCCATTACTTTCCCTAGCACAAAAGTAAGACAATCTGTATATATAAGAGAAGGAGATAAATAATGTTTAATGACTTTGACTAAGTCAAGTCAATATTATAATAAATTCATTATTGACCATATTAATTTTTTCTATAAATTATAAATATAATAATAATAATAATAATAATAATAATAATAATAATAATAATAATAATAATAATAATTTTCTTTCAAAATATTTTTGATATTTGTCACTTAAAAAGTTAAGACAAAAACTATTTAAATTTTTTGAAATATTATCAAAATTTACAACAATCTCCCACATATTTCAAAAAGTTTAAAAAGTATAAAAAATAATTTTCTAGATTAACATCATGAATGTGATGCATCAAACTAGTGTAGCAAGCTATATGAACTAGTTCTAGAATGATAGTACTTAACATACAGTGAGATTGGTATATCAAGCTATATGAACCAAGGTTACTTAGCGTATGTTAGAGGTCTACCACTCACATCACACCCCCACAATTCTTGTTGTTGACGTTGTGGTGTGCTAATAGGCCGTGCGCGTGCCTGGTTATTTCACGAGCGTTCTAGATATTTCGCCAAGATCTCATACAAGCGGCCTCACTCGACACTCATATATGTGATTTCATCAAGTGTATGCTGTAAATCATACACCACTAATAAAGGATATGAAATTCACTAAAAGCTATATAAGCTTATCCTCTCAGTAATGCAGTGTCTAGCACTTTCTCACTTACACCATAGGAAAAGGACGCAAACAAAAATTAATCACATAATTTTTTGTGCTAGCAGAACTAACAAGTGACTTGTTCTTACCCATATGAACTTTTTTATGGGATATCGAATCACAAAAGTTGGGTTACCACCACTTATTAGTTTCAATTGGCTTAAGTCCAATTCCCTTCGACGCGTCACAAAATTTATTTCGTCCTAGGGCTTTGTTAAAAGATCAACTAGGATCACTTTGATCTGACTTCACATAAATAAAGGATATTACCCCGTCATTTAGTAGCTACTTTAAATGCAAATGAGGATATTACCGAGATGCTGGTGCTCTGATGAGGATTCTGGGGATGGAAGTTGTGTATGCTGAGGAGGGTTCTTCCTAAGAGGCTGAGTTGAAGAAGTCCCAGGCCAACATAGTGGTTCTCGAGGAGAAGCTTAACAAGGATAAATCTTTCAAAAAATTGTTGTCAGTGAGCCTGACTAAGTTGACCGAGGAGCATAAGACTCTTATGCTGGAAAATAAGACCCTTGAGGATACGATCGTAGCTATGAGGGCAGAGATGGCTCCTGCCGAGGATGAACCAGATGAGGCCAAGGGTATGAAGACCCAAGCGAATTTGGTTGCTCGCCTCCAATTGGTCGTGGATGATGGTCTAACCAATGCTGAGGGAAGCTTCATCAATGTCGTGGCGCAACTCAGAGTGGTGAATCTTGGCGTGGAGTTAAACATGGCTGGGACGAGGTTCCTCTACTATGTGGCGGATGGGAAGATTGTTGTACCCGACTCCCTCAAGCATGGAGAGGATAGATCACTTGAGGAACCTATCCAAGAGGATCATTCCCGCAAGAAGGGATCTCAGCCCGACGCTTGACCAGCTTATTGTTGCTCTCTTTTGTTTCGGCCTGCGTGCAAATTTATTGTAATATGTTTTAGGGGCTCTGCCCATTTTTATGTAATATTCAAATAATCGTGGTCCTCGTGGCCATTTGTTCGTGTCTTTAGATGGGGGCATAACCCTTTTTATGTAATCGTTTTGACAATCACGACCTTTTTAGTCATATTTTGATATGTTTTTTTGATCGTTGTGGTTGTTCGCTTTATCTGCAATGTCTTAGTTATTTTTCTTTTATGTATGTATGCTCGTCTGCTTGGGACGTTTTATTTTGATTAAGAGTTTTGGGGGTTTGCTTGTTAATTTTAGAGTTTGCCAGTGTGGGGAGACAGGTCAAACGATCGGGATGGTTTCCGAGCATGGGCCGGAACTCAGGCCTCGTTTTGAGGGCCTGAGCTCAGCAACGTGAACTTCCCATCACGAGCTGGGTGTTATGCCACAGTGGTACGACAATGGTGGAGCTTGTTTAAGTTTTACACATCGGGCTAAGAATCTGCTCGTTAAAAGGGCAGAGACTTGCCTCTTTGTTTAATTTGAAGTGTCATGCTTGTACCTAGGCATCCACATGTGGTTGGGTAAGATGTGCTCGTTGTTTCATTGAAGCACGTCGACAGTGTCAGTGTTTTAACTATAATATTGCCTTAGTTTTTCAGCGTTCCAAGGTCGAGCAAGTTGTTCCCCGTGTAGGGTTTTCTGGTAGTACACTCTGTTCCTCGTCTATGCATGGACACAATAGAAGACTTTACAGTTTGCGGTGAGCTTGCCTTTGTGAGAGTCTTTGTGATTTCTCTTTAAGACTAGGCTGCCGACTTCGAATTCACGCCGTATGACTTTGACCTCATATGTTATGGCGGTTGTGTTTGAGGGAGGCTTCTCATAAGGATGCTCCTGTTCAAATTTCCTCAATAAGGTAGAGCTTCTCCCTTAACTCCATGTCATTCATCTCTTCATCGAGGAGAGCTTCTGTCCGCCTTGAGGGCTGTCTGATCTCGATCGAGATGACGACCTCAATTTTATATGCTAGTCGGAAGGGGGTCTCCCCAGTGAATGAGTGAGATATTATTCGATAGGATTAGAGTAAAATACGTAGCTCCTCGACCCATCTCTTTTTGGTTTCGTCCAAACTTCGTCTTAAGACCTTGCAAGATTACCCTGTTCGCAGACTTAGCTTACCCGTTTGTCTCTAGGTGCTCAACAGATGTGAAATGTTAGATGTGCCTAACTTGGTAACAAATTACTGGAAATTTTTATCTTTTAATTGTGTCTCGTTGTTGGTGATAATCACTTGGGGGATTCCGAACCAGACAAGGGTGTTTCTTTTGTAGAAATGGAGAATGTTTTATGCGGTTATTCTGGCCAATACTTCTGCTTCTATTCACTTGGTGAAGTAATCCACAAATACTATTAGGTATTTGTTTTGGTTTGATCCTACCATGAATGGCCTGAGGATATCCAGGCCCCACCATGTGAAGGGCCAGGGGGACATAAGGGACTTGAGCTCGCTCGGAGGTCCCAAGTGCATGTCCTCGTGGCGTTGGCATTTGTCACACTTCTTTACATGCTCTCTGGTGGTGCTACATAGAAGGCCAGTACTATCCTGACCATAATGCTTTTCTAGCCAGGGATCTTCTGCCCAGGTGTTGGTCGTTGATTCCTTCGTGGATTTCACACAGGATATGGGCTACTTTGTTTTCTTCAACACATTTAAGGAGGGGGATGGGGAATCCCTTTCTGTACATTTTATACTCGACCAATACGTAGGAGCAACCTCTTTGCCTGACTACACTGGCCTCCTTCTGATCAGTTGGTAGTTCTCCTTTTGCGAGGTTATTGTATACCAGGGTCATCCAGTAGTTACTATCTCCTATTACGCATACGTCTAGAGTCGAGAAGGGTTTTTCAATGCTCGGTCGAGGAAGTATTTCTTGTATTACTGATTTGTTTCCCTATTTCTTCTTCGTGCTCGCCAATTTTGACAGGATATCTGCCCAAGTGCTGTGTTTGCGGGGAACATGTTGTACGTCTAAAGATTCGAATTTCCTCATCCTTTCTTGGATCAAAGTCCAGTACTCTATGAGGTGGTCGTTTTTTACCTGATATTTTCCTCGTACTTGAGATGCAACGAGCTGGGAGTCCGTGAAGATTTTCACCTCTTCGACCCCTAGATCTTTGGCCAGGCGTAACCCCACTAGGAATGCTTCATACTCGGCTTGGTTGTTTGAGGTCGGGAAAAGATAGCATACTCGGCTTCGTACTCAGAGACTAAATCTGATGAACACTCCCATCAGAGACTGAATTCTGACAAGCATTTCCCTCAGTAACTAAATCTGACAAGCAGCTACTTAAGCACCTTCCCCAAAGGTTCATTTTGGAAATCATTCTTCAGATACAGTCAAAGCGTAGACTCTTATGATACTTCTATCAACAGTTATCTTGGATGATATCTTTAAGCCCATCTCCGAAGACACCCTATCACCTCTCCGAATGGCATCTCTAAGCTCATTCAAGCAATACAATCAACCAACAAGTGTTACTTCATGCACTTGCGAGTGCAAATTTCTTGGTACTCAAGTGTTTAATCCTCTTCCACCTTCAGATCCCGAATGGCGAGCATGCCAGTTTAGCTCCTCAGGTTTAAGAAAATTGAACAGGGGTAGCTGTTATACCCCAAAAATTTCCCTCCCATTTTTCAAAGACAAATTGATTCAAGGTGCTCAAGTACTCAAGACTACTCAAGAATTGATAAGATGGACCCTCCTCCTAAGCAATGGCCTACAACTAGGGTTTTGTGTTTCTCAAGGAAGATTTGGTTTTTAAGGTCTCAAGTGGATTTCATGGTCTCTTATATGTCTCTAATAACTCTCATACTAAGTTTCATGCTTTGCATCACAAGTTTGCCCAATCAATGGCTCAGATGACTTAAAACTAACTGTATTAGACAAAAAGTTAGTTATGGTCAACATACAGTCAAACTTCAAGATTTTTAGTTAACATCAACATTTTGAAGTCATATTCATCATTTAATCAAGGGTTGATCATGATTCTTCAAGGAAAACTCTCAAATCATCAAAAGTCAAAAGTTGCCAAATTAGGGTTTCCTAAGGAGAAGTCAACTGAACTTTGACCAAGCATATCTTTCACATGCTTCATCATATTTTCCTAAACCAAAGATCATTTTGAAGGAAATTATCTCTACAACTTTGTCTCTCTAAGCTCAAGTCCAAAAAAAGCTCCATTTGAGAGATATGAGCCAATACATTATAGGTCATTTCAAAAATCAACAAAAAGACACTTTTTGTCAAGGAAACTTACATCAAGATAAAGTCTTAAAATGCAAAAATGATAAAAATAGAGATTTTAGAGAACATCTTGAGCTTTCCAAAAAG
The DNA here is from genome assembly GCA_948472305.1 of Vicia faba. Classification (NCBI taxonomy): domain Eukaryota; kingdom Viridiplantae; phylum Streptophyta; class Magnoliopsida; order Fabales; family Fabaceae; genus Vicia; species Vicia faba. The sequence continues at coordinate 1,142,974,034 of OX451739.1, read as the reverse complement.
TCCAAGATCACCTTCAAGTGGAAAAAATTGAGAGTTATGACTAGTGCAAGTTGAGAAATTTTGAGAAAATACATGAAACCAAAAGTGACTAAACTTGAATTTTTGGCCTAATTTTTGAGGTTAAAACGTGCTTGTGGCATGCTTAAGGACCTCAAAATCCGTTCATGTATTATTGTTATTTTTTATTTCTTTTTATTTTGATTTTATTCACTAAAATTTAAAATAAATTAAATAAAATGTCAATTAAAAGGATTTAGGCGTATGGATTTGGTCTTGGACCAGACTTGAAGCCCAAAGAGCTCATGTACAGCTAGCAAAGGCGTGTGGGATCATAAAGATATAGTTTGGCCTATGTTGTACCCCAAAATTTTCCCTCTCATTTCTCAAAGGATCACCCTGAATCCTCAGGTTTTCTCCCCTCCAATTTCAAGCCTGGATCTACAAATTTTCCAAGAAAGTCATTCACGGGGGTAAAATGGTCATTTGCGTATTGAAAAGTCAAACTTTGACTTTTGATCAAAATCAAGTTTCAAGAGTCATATTTCATCAAGACATGTTGAGATATGAAGTTTGTTTCATCTAGAAATTCAAAAGTCAAAGGTTACTTTGGAAAAGTCAAATTTCTAAATACTTAAAATTTTTCTAAGTGTTTAAGAAATATGACAAGCTCAGAACTTCTGATCAGATTATCACCATGATGCAAGCTGATTCTGGAATAATTTCTAACTCAGGAGTTTTAGATTTCAATAAGATCTAAAACATTACAGAACAGAACTTCTCCTGGAAATGCTGGAGTTTCAAGTTATAAATGTTCAAAGACACGTCCATGAAACTAAAGCACTCAGCAAATTCTAGACACTTTCAAGACAGAGTTTGGTCAGAACTTCTGGGCCAGTTTTCATAAAGGTTCAGTCAGAGTTTGCAAGGGTAATTCAAAGAAAATTACAAAGCGTGCTGCAAGCTTCCTGGAAAGTCTGAGAGCTTTTTCATAACATACTGGAGCAAGGAGATACAAAGATCAGAAGTTGGATGTCTATTCTAAGTCATGCTGAAGCTGAACTTATGATCCAGAACTAAGCAATGATGCAAAATATCATGTTGCATGATTTCTGGTTTGATCAATCTCATCATCATTTAATGCTGACAACCACTTTTGGGTCTTTGTTCAAAGGATTTCTCCACGTGTGGCATATAAGTACCTTTACTGTCTTGGAAAAGCAAACTCTTGTACAAAAGTGTGTTGGGCCCATGCGTTACTTTTGCTTTTGAAGTTACCTTTCCTTAATTCCTGATTACAATTCAAGCTTAGGCGCTGCTAAGGCTACTAACCACCATACTTGCTTCAACAGCAAGGCAACACCCTAGCATGTGATGGTTGTACTCTTAAAGCTACAAAATCTTTGCCTATAAATTGAAATCCATTGACAACTGTAAAAGGGTCAGAAATTTGAGAAAGAAAAGCCCTGAACCCCTGCTAAAATTCCAAGAGTCCAAAAAACTGCAAACACAAAATACAAAACCTGTTAGCTTTTGATTCTTGCATTCAAATTCCATTTTTCCTCAAGTGTTTCTCGACCAAAACCACCCATACAGTTTTTTTGATATACATTTAAAAGCCATCCTAACATCTGTAGTCAAACTGTGACACAATAACCATCAATATCCACCTCAAAGAAGTCAAAACTTTGCTCCTTGGCTGTTCCAAAATTTTCTAATCACTCACAACCCAAGTTGAAAGTTTCCAGCATGCTGAACACGAGAGGAAGCTGTTCAGAACATCACAAGCGGTCAGAGCCAGACTCCATCTTATAGAACATTTTCCAGCTGTAAGGTAAGATTCTGCTGACTCTCATCATATTACTTAGGCATTGTCAGGAAACTTTGTTAAAAAATACAATGTAGACATCCTGATTATGATGTTGTACACATTCCGAGGTTTCATATATTTGCCTGCCTAGGTAGAGAGAATTTCAGTTCAGAACTTCTTGAAGAAATTAGAACTCAGAATTAGGATTAGCAAATTTATGCTTTGCCTCTGATTTATATTTATGATATCTCTTGTTTCTGAAACATTATGAAACTTGCCATAACTGTTATATGCGCATCTTCTATTTTGTTGAAAAATGACCAAGTTGCAGATACTATGACTAGCATGGAGAGGGAGACGAAGTTCTGCCAGTGGTATCATAACTTTTGAAATCTTCTTTGTTCTCAGCGGACCCAGAACCTCTGACCTTCCCTATTTCTACTAACGTTTATTTGAATTTGTGCAGCATGTCAGAGTCAGAACTTCTGACCTCTTTTATTTTAGCAAAGCGCTGATTCTGTTTTCCTTTCCCCTTATTATTTTTTCCATCATTTTTCTTATTAATCAAAAACACAATAAAAAAATATTTCATATTCACATATCTTAGTTTATTTCTTAAAACAAAAAGATCAAAAATATTTTCTTAAACAAAACTTATCTCTGTTCTTAAACAAAACAAAGTTCATTTTACGTTTCTTGTACATTCTTATCCATTTAATATGGTTGTAATAGTAACTTAGAACTTGATTTAATTTATGATCCCCATTTGTGAATTTGTACACCCTATCCCCATAATGTTTGTAATAGCGTAGGACTTTACTTTTCCGCATTTTTATTGCTTTCATGTATTGTTAGTAATTAGGGTGTGCATGATGAGATAAAAACAACAAATAGACAACCCATATTCAAGACAAAAACAAAGCATGAAAACAACACATTTGCACACAAGCACCTTTAGGGTTATTCCACTTGGTTGCCTTATACAAAATGGCCATATTACGCATGCGAGGTATCTTAGTAAAAACAAGATCATAGTCCCTCGATGATGCTATCTAAGTTGCCTTACAAATGATCTTAGTCCCTAAAAAAAGAATGCTAATATACCTTGCAACATTGCTAATCATGGCTATACGATGACCCACGCTCGTCCCACTTACATCCAAAGATAGGGTTGCTTACCAAATAAATGGTAAGACAATAATGTCAAAGGAAAAGAAAACCAATAAGAAAGACATTTGAGTAGGTAGATTGCTCCTAATTACTTGCTCCATCTCAAAATAAACATCCTTGCTATTTTCAAAACAAACACCAACACTTTCAAAAACACCTTTCAAACTTGAAAACATTTTCAAAATATTAACACTTTGTATACATTCTTACGAACGAGTATCATTACAAAGTTTGCCTAAACGATGGCGTCTTTACAAAATACTTTGAAAAACCACACAAAGCATAATTTCAAACAAAAGCAAGTGATCTAGCAAGTAACTAAGAGCCCATGGTAAACCATGGATGAAGAGGGTGCTAATACCTTCCCTTTATATAATCTACCCCTCGAACTCAAGAAACAATCTCAAAGGTCTTTCCTGTGCTTTTTCCCCTTTCATTTTGGATAAAAGAAAAGTCGGTGGCGACTCTTGATAACCGCAACATTTGCGAACAAACGCAAAACACCCAAGTTAGTTCTCCCACCGTATCACAGAACTGGCGACTCTGCTGGGACAATTTTAAAAGTGGGGTTACCTTAGGGCTAGATCACATTTACTTGCTTTCATTGTTTGATTTATTTGCTTTACACTTTGGTTCTTTGTTTGGGCTTAAATCCTCTACCCGGATTTGGGATACCTTATAGGTAAGTAGCAATACATTGTGGAAAGTGTACGGGGTATATAGATATGGTCTAAGCAATAGCTACATTAGTGTGACATATTTGTGGGTACCGGTAGCCCTTGAGTAGTCAAGGAGAATACAGGGCCGCTGAGTGATGTCATGAAACACTAACTGACTTTTAGAACCTTTACTTGACCAACTTGGCCTTTAGGATGTAGTGAGATGACCAGATTTGGTGCAGTCCAAAGTTGGTAGATAATCGATACTACACTCATTAAGGTTTAGTTTTTTGGGATATTTCGGTTGCCATTAAAGAGGCTTACGCTGAAACAATGCCCGAGAAAACAAACCAGTGATATTGAGCTCCTTAGAACCCGGTTACTATTTCTAGGACAAGTTTGAGCCAACTAAACTTCAAGAGGATACTTACCTATGAGACTCCATGCAAGCCTGAACCTAAGGATTTGTTTGCCTTGTTTGTATATATTTACTTGTACATGACATCATAAACATCATAACATCATACTCATACTCACTAACCATTTCAAGGATCTTGGGATTTATCTTTGTTCTGTTTTGTAGGACATGGATTCTCTTTGCAGGAAAACTATTCAAGTCAACCTTGTAAGGATCCCTCCTCAACTTAAGGAGATAGCTTCAAGGATTCCTGAAATTTCTCCATTCACCGAGAGACATGGTCGCCTACTAAACTTGGTTACCTCCAACACTGATGAAGACATGATGAAGGTGCTCTTTCAGTTCTTTGATCCCTTACACCATTGCATCACTTTTCCCGATTATCAACTTGTGCCAACTTTGGAAGAATTCTCCCAACTCTTGAGGATTCCCATTCTCAATCAACTACCTTTAAATGGTACGGAAAGAGATCCAAAGCTAGAAGAGATTTCTCAAGCTCTACACTTGCAACCATCTGATATCACAACTAATTGGGAAACAAGGAGTGGTGTCAAAGGCTTCCTAGCAAGGTTCTTGTTTGAGAAATCCCAAAACTGTTGGAACTCTTTGGATTTGCAAGCCTTTGAGGAAATTGTGGCTCTCCTCATCTATGGGATGGTTTTGTTTCCAAATCCTGACCAACTCATAGATGTGAACGCCGTCAAAATCTTTATGTCTCGTAACCCGGTGCCTACTTTGCTAGGGGACATCCTACATTCCTTTCAAACTCGCACTTTGAGGAAAAGAGGTATCCTTATATGTTGTACTCCTCTCTTGGCAAGATGGTTTATTTCGTATCTTCCCCAATCTGTATTGAAGAACGAGCAAGGTTCAAGGTGGTCCCATAGGTTAATGACACTCAGACATTCAGATATTTATTGGTGTTTCCGCTCTTTGGAGAATGTTACTATCATCGACCGTTGTGGAGAGTTCCCTAATGTCCCTATGCTAGGAATTAAAGGAGGTATCACTTACAACCCTTGCTTAGCCTTAAGACAATTTGGTTACGCCCGAAGGGATGGTCCACACGAGATGCTTATTCAAGGTTTGGTTTTTGACTACGAGAATGACAATCAAGGTTACCGTCAGAGGTTTATCCGAGCATAGAGGATGGTAAACAAGGTGGATAGCAAGACACTAGGACACAAGAATTCCATTCCCCTTGAGCCTTACCTTAAATGGGTACGATCTCGTGCTCATAAACTTGTGATGCCTTATCCCTCCATCTTACCAGTCATCGTAGAGCCTGTGGTCAAAGGAGATGTTCCCTACACTATCCTCCATCCTGATATGCCTACCTCTCTCGAAGACTTACAAAAGGGTTGGATCCAGCTGAAGGAAGAACGAGATACTTTCGAGGCTCAATTCTATGCTAGTGAAAAGAGGGTCTTGGAGCTTATGAAGCAGCTACAAGAAGAGCAAAGTGTGAACGCTTATCTCGCGCCAAAGAGGATGCGTTCGGTTTTTTTATCTCAGAAAGTTATTTTGTAAGCCCAAGAGGCATGATGTAATCTTCCTAGTTTTGTCTAATGAGAATTAAAGTTTGTTCATTCTTTTGTCTATACAAATTTAAATTTCACTAATCCTTGAAATCATTTGCATATACATATTCCAGGCATCATAACATGACATGTTTTTGCATAACAAGTTTCCTTATCTTTATGCTGTTTATTTCAGCAAGATGGATCTAGAGAAAACTGTGACGGAACTCCAAACCTAGAATTCTCAGTTTCAGGAAGCTTTACTCGCCCTAACCAAGGGGCAGCAAGACATGATGGCTTTGCTGGCCGTTAAGAAGAAGCCAAAGGAGAAAGCTCTGCTCAACATGGGTAGAAGGTTCGAGGAGACAATCCGTCAAATCCCAGTAGGAGGAGACTCATCTGAAGAGGATGAGAACCAGGTCGGTGAGGTCAAGAGTACTCAGGATGAATGTGCTAATGACCAAGAATCTGATGATGATTATTTCAACGAGCAGTATCCACCCGCTGATATCCAAATACAAACAGTTAGAAGACAGATTGAAAGCTATTGAAATCCAAGCCGTCCCCAGTTTAGATTTTGATGATTTGGGTTTGATCTCCAGGGTAATCATTCCCCACAAATTCAAAATACCAATCTTTGCAAAGTACGATGGGGTTTCTTGTCCCAAACTCCATTTGAAATCTTATGTACGCAAGATACAGACGCACGCTACTGATAAGAAACTCTGGGTTCACTTTTTCCAAGAGAGCTTGGCTGGAACACAACTTGAATGGTTTTATCAGTTAGATGGTTCTCGTATCAACACTTGGGAGGATCTAGCTACTGCCTTCTACCATCAGTATCAATACAGTGCCGATTTGGCGCCAACAAGGGTTCAGTTACAAGATATGACCATGGGAAAGAATGAAGGATTTAAGGAATATGCGCAAAAGTGGAGAGACCTTGCTAGTAGAGTCCAACCTCCCTTGAATGATAGGGAGCACATCGACATATTCATGGGAACTTTATCTGGTCCTTTCTTTAATCTATTGGTTGACTGCTCTTCTTCTGGTTTCACCGAATTAATCTTAACCAGTGAAAGAGTTGAAAGTGGCATCAAAAGTGGGAAGATCTCTGTGGCATCTACCTCCACCATCAATCCTATCAAGAAACCTTTTGCTGCAAAGAAGGAAGTTAATGCTGTGTATGGGGAAAAGGCCCATACCAAGAAGAATGATCGTCCGTCTGTCAATGCTGTCTGAATCTCCAATCCAACTCCTACTCCAAGACCATCTGCAAATCATCAATGTTTTGAAATTCCAAGAAGACAATTTACGATGTTAGGCATGTCACTGTCTCAAGCCCTTCAACATTTGCTCAAGGCTAATTTAGTGACGTTGCGCGATCCTCCCGCCAACCCTAACACCTCGTCACCAAAGTATAATCCAAACGCTAAATGTGCTTACCATTCAAACAGCCTCGGGCACGAGACTGACCAGTGCTGGACCTTGAAAAACAAAATCCAAGATTTAATTGATAACAAAACTATTGAACTTGATCCTCCTCCAATTCCGAATGTAATTACCGCTCCAATGCAGAAGCATTACAAAGGTGTTAATGCTGTCGAAGATACAATTTTTGTTACCTCTGTTGAAGATTTGACTACTCCGCTGAATATCATCAAGAACAATCTGTTGAAAGCTGGGATCTTCCCTGGCTGTGAAGAAAGGCATACAACGCCTGATGGATAGCCATGAAATTCTATTTGAAAAGACTCCATTTGCCAAGAGTCTGATTAACAAATATGAAGACCTCTCCATTATTACCATCTCAAACAAACCTATTAGGATCACCTCCAAAGGTCCTATTAGGATTTCAAATGAATCCACTGTTGCTACCTTAATCATTACCAATCCCGGACTGATTCCTTACTCTTCAAACAAAGCGGTACCATGGAATTACGGCGCTGAGGTGTTCTATCATGGGATTAAACAAGATGCCTGGATTGGAGAAGAAAAAGATGACGATGTTGGTAACATAGCTGGCTCAAGCAAAGTAACTAGAACTGGGAGAATATTCTCACCCAATATCTCACCTCCAGTAGTTACAAAGACGCACATCCGCATTACTTCCGCCAAGCCAAGTACCAAGACAAAAGGGAAAGGGAAGGTTGTTGAGCCTGATGTGATTGAAGTACCCTCCAAGGACGTAATTAATGAAGAACCCTCCGCTCGCGAGATGGACGAGATTTTAAAGATCATAAAAAGAAGCGACTTCAAGATTGTAGAACAGTTGGGGCAAACCCCTTCTAAGATTTCAATGTTGTCATTGTTGCTTTGCTCTGATGCCCATGCTTGAACATTAATCAAGTTCCTGAAAAAAGCTCATGTCCCCCATGAGACAACAACAGACCAATTTTAGAATTACGTGGCTATCCTAACAGCTGATAATGGCTTGGGGTTTTCAGATGCTGATTTAACACCTCTCAGGAAGAATCACAATAAAGCTTTACATGTTTCTATCGAGTGCAAAGGGAATACCTTAGCACATGTGCTAGTCGACACTGGTTCTTCTCTGAATGTGTTACCCAAGGGGGCGTTAGATCGTCTTGACTGTGAATATTTAATCTTGAAGCCAAGTGATATCATCGTAAGGGCGTTTGATGGATCAAAGAGGACTGTTCATGGGGAAGTAGATCTTCCAATCAAAGTGGGCTCCCAAATCTTCAACTCCACCTTCTATATTATGGATATTCGCCCTGCCTATTCTTGTCTGTTAGGTCGCCCGTGGATTCATAAAGCTGGGGCAGTGACCTCAACCCTCCATCAGAAACTCAAATATCCAATCAAGGGTAGAATAGTCATTGTCTATGGGGAAGAAGAGTTTATGGTGAGTCACCTTAACTCTTTCAAGTATGTAGAGATGGAGGGAGAATTCATTAAAACCCCATGTCAAGCCATTGAGGTTGTACCACCGATGATTGCTGCTACTAAATGTTCTTCTGATGAGTCCAAAGCTGTCAAGGCCACGCCAAAGATGGTTTCAGTCAAGGATGCCCACGCGGCAATTGAAGAAGGAAACTGTGATACTTTAGGGAAACTCCTCGATATCCCTTTTAAAATGGACAAGTTTGGGTTGGGCTTCACTGGCAAGCCTCAGAAGGAAGTGAGGCGTGCTCGTACTGGAAAGCCACCTCTATGCATTGGAAGCAATAAAGTCAACACCGTGGGTGACTCTGAAGAAGAAGCCGCATTTGAAGAATGGGTGTATCCAACTACTACGGAGCTGAAGAATTGGAAAACAAAGGACTTTGTGCCCATCTCCTTCATTGAGGAGTAATCTACTTGTTATTGCTTTTCTTTCAATTCAAGAACATGTTGTCTGTAATATTTTAACAATGACTTTTCAGCCATTTGCCTGGCCCGGGACACTTTGGTCCATTTGTCAAGGGTTTTATTTATGTTCATCTAATCATATGATCATTCAGTACATTGGACTCTTTTGCATTCAAATATTTGTGTTCATTGTCTTTATTTTCTTACAAATACATTTAAAAAAAATAGCCATGTATCTTACATGCACACATACACACTCTTGCAGGTCCGCATCCACTTTGGATCCTATTGCCAATGACTCTACTATTTCCGACTATGACTTTGAATGTCCTATCAACCAAGCCGAAGAAGAAGGCGAGGAAGATTGTGACATACCGGGAGAACTAGCCAGACTTCTATTACAAGAGGAAAAAGCTATTCAGCCGCATGAGGAGTCAGTTGAAGTTATCAACCTGGGTACTAAGGCAGATAAGAAGGAAATCAAGATTGGCGCTAACTTGGAAAGTAGTGTCAAGAGAAGGTTGGTTCAGATGTTGCATGATTATGTGGATGTTTTTGCTTGTTCTTATGAAGATATGCCTGGGTTGGATACCGACATCGTAGTTCATCGTCTGCCGACAAAAGAAGACTGCCCTCCTGTTAAACAAAAGGTTCGTCGCATGAGGCCTGATATGTCTGAAAAGATCAAAGCTGAGGTGATGAAAAAATTTGATACGGGGTTCCTAGCTGTGACATATTATCCTCAATTGGTTGCCAATGTGGTTCCAGTGCCAAAGAAATATGGGAAAGTTTGCATGTGCGTAGACTATAGGGATCTGAATAGGGCAAGCCCCAAGGATGATTTCCCTATACCACACATTAACGTCTTAGTTGATAATACCGCTCAGCATAAAGTCTTCTCATTCATGGATGGCTTCTCAGGCTACAATCAAATAAGGATGGCTCCCGAATATATGGAAAAGACTACTTTCGTCATGTAATGGGGCACCTTCTGCTACAAGGTCATGCCGTTCGGATTAAAGAATGCAGGGGAAATATATCAAATGGCTATGGTAGCTTTATTTCATGACATGATTCATCGTGAGATAGAGGTATATGTAGATGATATGATTTCCAGATCACAAACCGAAGAAGAACATCTCGATCACCTGCACAAGTTATTCGAGAGGCTAAAAAAGTACAAGCTGAGGTTAAACCCTAACAAGTGCACGTTTGGAGTATGCTCTGGAAAGCTTCTAGGTTTTGTTGTCAGCAATAAAGGCATTGAAGTTGACCCTTCCAAGGTAAAGGTCATCCAAGAAATGCTAGTCCCTCATTCTGAAAAAGAAGTCAGAGGATTCTTGGGTCGTCTCAATTACATTGCCCATTTCATATCCCACTTGACTGCTACTTGTGAACCACTCTTCAAACTCTTGAAGAAAGATCAGGTAGTCAGATGGAATGATGAATGCCAGATTTCTTTTGACAAAATCAAAGAATATTTACAAGAACCTCCTATTCTCATGCCTCCAGTTGAAGGAAGACCCTTGATCATGTACTTTACTGTACTAGAAAACTCTATGGGGTGTGTGTTGGGCCAACATGACGAGTCTGGCTGAAAAGAGCATGCTATTTATTACCTGAGCAAAAAGTTTACCGACTGCGAAACCAGATATTCACTGCTCGAGAAAACTTGTTGAGCTTTGGCATGGGCTGCTCACCGGCTAAGACAATATATGTTGACTCATACCACTTTGTTGATTTCTAAGATGGACCCAATCAAGTACATCTTCGAGAAACCTGCCCTTTTCGAACGGATAGCCAGATGGCAAATGATCTTGACTGAGTACGACATTTAATACACGACTCAAAAAGCCATCAAAGGGAGTGTACTAGCTGATCATTTGGCCCATCAGACTGTGGATGATTATCAGTCAATGAACTTCGACTTCCCTGATGAGAACATCATGCTGGTAACTGACTATGCGAAACCTGGACCGTATGACAGACCTGAACAAGGATCCCGATGGACTATGATATTCGATGGGGCTTCCAACGCCTTAGGTAACAGAATTGGTGCTGTGATCATCTCTCCTGAAGGTTTCCACACTCCTTTCACTGTCAGACTATGCTTCGATTGCACAAACAATATGGCTGAGTATGAAGCATGCATCTTAGGTCTGAAAGTTGCTATTGACTTAAGGATCAAGCATTTGGATGTGTTTGGAGATTTCGCCTTGGTGATCAGCCAAGTAAAAGGAGATTGGGACACTAAACACCCTAATCTTATCCCTTACAAAGAACTTGTGCTATCCCTAATTCCTTACTTCGAAGAGGTCACGTTCGAGCACTTCCCTAGGGAAGAAAACCAGTTGGATGACGCTTTGGCAACCATGTCTTCAATGCTCAAAGTCAGATGGGACAACGAAGCCCCTATGATAACAATTGAAATATTCAATGAACCTGCACATTTCTATGAGCTTGACACCGATGCGGAAAAGCCATGGTACCATGAGGTGATGAGATACCTTGAAGCACAAGAGTATCTAGAGGGGGAATCTATCAATGGTAGAAAGTTCTTGCGAAGATTTGCAGCCAAATTCTTCCTAAGTAACGGGATATTGTACAAACGCAACCATGATTCGACTCTACTCCGATGTGTGGACAAAAAGGAGGTAGAGGAAATTATGGAAGACATGCACGATGGTCTCTTTGGTACTCACTCAAGTGGGCATACGATGGCTAAGAAAATCTTAAGAGCAGGTTACTATTGGTCAACGATGGAGACTGATTGCCATCAACATTCAAGAACTTGTCACAAATGCCAAATCTATGCTGACAAGGTCCACGTGCCTCCTATCCCTTTGAATGTCATGACCGCTCCGTGGCCATTTTCAATGTGGGGCATTGTGATCGGTGGATCTGGAACTGACTGTTTAACGCTGGTTCGCGAAATGTCGCGGAAGCAAGAGTCGCCACCGTCTTTTATTTTCTCCAAATGGAAAGGACAAAAGCACAAAAAAATTCCTTTTTTGAGATGTCTCTCGGTTCGGGAGGTAGATTTATAGAAAGGGAAGGTGTTAGCACCCTTTCTATCCATGGTTATCCATGGGCTCTTAGATACTTGCTCATTTGTGTTTTCAAAAATGGTTTGTTTGCTTTTCAACTGTGGGTTTTAAAAAGTTTCTTTGAAAATTTCAGTTCGACTCTTGTATCGGTCCTCAAGAGTGTTTGAAAAGTTGCTTTTGAAAGCTTTTTGAAAAGGTGTCGGTGTGAAAAGTATTTTTTTTGATTTGTTTTGAAATTAGAGCAAGTATCTAGAGTCGTCTACCTACCCTAAGGAATTCGTCTGTGTAAATGTCCTTAAGGTAGTGCCATCCCACCATTGAGAAGTAGGTAGCACCACCGTTGGAGGTGTTCGGGTCAATTCGAGGGTTCGGGACATGGTGATCACCGGAGCAATAGGAAGACACCTTAGAAGCTACCCTCATGCCAGGTTCCTGGATCATGAGGACTTACTAAAACATCCTCTACTCGACGATCACCTTTCGAGGGGCAAGGCAACAGTGAGGCGTACCCTAGGGGTGGTGTGTGATTTGTGTGTCATTTTCAGATATTTTGTCTTGTCATGTATTGGTGATCTACGCTTTATTTTTATTTTTGACATTCATTCTTTCATGCAATAGTTAACAGTTAAAAAGATGCGAGAATTAAAAGTCCTACGCTATTACAAAGGCGCGGGTCCACATCGCCAAATTTAATCCAGGACCCGATTTGAAAATAAAGAAATGCGGAAAGATAAATATCTAATTAATCTATTACATGGCTTTTGGGCAATTACATTTATATTCACAAAAAAAGGAAACAAGAATAGAATGCACGAAGAGGTAAAATCGGGAATGCGAGGGCGTTGGACCCTTTTAAAGAAATTGAATTAAAATTACGAATTTAATTAAATTTAATAAGAAAAGAAAAGTTATTTTTTTGAGTTTTTTGTATTTATGGATTTTAATGAGAATTAAATGAAATTAAAAAGTTAATTAACCCTAATTCTAACTATTTTTTTATTTATTAAGAAATATGTTAAAGTTGAACCTAAAATTAACCTAATTATTTAATACAATTTTATTTACAAAAATAATTAATTAATTATTAATATGGTAAAAAGAAAAAAAGGATAAAAGTGATTAAAACCTAATTCTACAAATTTTTTAAGTTTATTAAGAAAATGTTAAAATTAATCCTAGAATAAAAAACTAAATTAATTGATAACATTTATTTACAAAAATAACATTTAAATAAAATATATTTTATTTTGTTTTGTCTTTCTGATTTTTTATTATTTTTATGTTTTATGAAAATATATTAATTTAGAGAATTAAAAGGAAATAATTAAATTAAAACAAATAATAGAAAATAGAAAAAAAGAAAAGAAAAGCAAACCCTTGGGGGTGTTGACCCCAGTTTGGAGGTGTTATCCAGCATTTGAGCCCAAAGAATTAAGGCCTTCAGTTGACTTTTCAGGGCCACGTGCGTATGCGTTGACTGGTGCCCATGGTATTCTTCAAATCTTGACCTTTGGATTGAGATTATTGAGCGCATGGCAAGCGTGGATGGTGGACATATGATGAGCCCCTGGAATATGCGCTGCATAGGAATATAGAAAAGGAAATAATATGAGAAAGGGAGGGGACCTGGGAATCGAACCCAGGTTCCAGAGTATACCAAATGCCTTGTCCACCAACAGAGCTGTTAACGCGCGTTGTACATAGAATAACAAATAAATAATATAAGAGAAAATTGGTTAGTGACATAGAAACAAAAAAAAACGCGCGCTAACTTTGAACTGCCCTCTCACATCATGACACGTAAGCGTCTTCTTCCTCTCTTCTTTATTTTGCCTGAAAAAACAAACTGGATAGCGGGGGGTTTTAAACCCCCACTAAATGATGAACATAAAAATAGCGAATAGGAATTGGCTTATGATAAATTGAGCGCGAGCATGCCATGTTAATCGTTATGAGCTTCTGATTTTGATGGCATAAATCTTGTTGCCTGATTTTTCCTTAAACGTAAAGCCCCAATTTTTCAGTTTTGTAACCCTAGCAAGCTTCAATGGTAACTTCGCGTATAGGCAAGAAAAACTCAATTAAACAGTATGGTTAGCTTCAGAATGATAAGACTAGTACAAAACAAGCATTAGAAATCAAAATGATAGCATGAATGATGAAACACGATTATGCAAAAAATATGAAACAGTTTGACTTCTATGTACCAATTCTTGGTGCGTGAGGATTGTAAAAGAATGCAATTAGGTTCAGTGAAGCCTTGGCAAGCTATTGCAATTGGTATTTTGCCTTGAAACCAACTCTAAAGCAGTTTTCAATTTTTTGAAATTTTGGACAAAAATACAAACTTTGTTCTTGATGTGAGGCGCAGCATTCAGGTCTTGAGCTTTAGGGTTTGCATCAGTATATGTATGGGAACGGATTAGGGTTGAAATTTGGATCCAAAACCCTTTGCATTGATGTATGGAATATTTGATTTTCATGCATATTTTTTCAAATCTTTTCATGTGATTTTGATTCCAATCATGGCCAATCTTTCCAATTTTGGTATGCACGAAATCTTGAGTATCCAATGAATGATTACACTGCATAAAAAGATTCAAATGCATTGGTTTAGTATTTTTTCCATATTTTATTTAATTAAATGAATTAATTGTAATTAAAAATTCAAATAAATAAATAAAAATGATGAAATAAATCCCCTTTGGGCCAAATGGTCGTGCATAGCCTTTGGATGATGAATCTTGGAAGAAAATGTGGCCCATTAGCAATTTTGAGGCATTTGAAGTAAAGTTGACTTTTCAAAATTCCCAAAAATTTCCCAACTTCCACAAGGCATATCTTGCTCAATTTTTAAGCTTTGATCATGTTATTGGACATTTTGGAAAGGTCTTGAAGTCCTCTAACCAATGCCTTTGGTCCCATGTCATTTTGATTTACCAATATCAAGTTATGGTCTTTGACTTAAAGTCCCTTTTTGTTGACTTTTGAAAATGACCTATAATGTTGAAATTGATAACTTTTTGTGAGAGCATTTCTTGGACTTGAAGTGTGAAGAGGAGTTGTAGGAAATGTCTTTCTCTTCAAAATGAGATTTGGATGGAATTTTTCTGATAAACCATGTGGAAGTTATGCCTTGGTCAAGTTACAATTGACTTTTTCAACTGTCCAAATATGGAAACTTTTGCATTTTGAGACTTTTTGAGCCAAGCTTTGAGAATCATGATCAAGAATTGATCAAATGATGTTTGTGGCTTCAAAATAAGATGTTGACCAAAAATTTGAACTTTTGACTGTCAAATGACCATTTTGCCCCTGCAGTTGACTGTAGGGCAATTTGGGTTTTTGACTGTGCAATTTTGTGCTGTAAGTCTTGAAACTTGGTATGAGGATGCTTGACCATGTTTGTAGGCATGTGGGACTTGATTGGACCCTTGAAAACTTCAATTTCTTTGCCAAATCCAAAACCCTAGTTTTTGACTGTTAGGAGGCCTTTTGAACTGTGCAACCCTTGGGGAGATTTTGAACCTTTGACTTGGCAAGTCTTGAAGAATATGGGAGGGCAAATTTTGGGGTACAACAGGCATTGACATGATTAGAGAGATCAAGCCCACAGCTTCCAACGGACATCGCTTCATTCTTGTTGCTATCGACTATTTTACCAAATGGGCCGAAGCCGCCTCGTTTGCCTCAGTCACCAAGAATGTGGTAGCCAAATTCATCAAACACAACCTCATCTTCCGTTATGGTATCCCCGAAAGGATCATCACTGATAATGGGGCTAACCTCAATAATGCTATGATTACTGAGCTTTGCACTCAGTTTAAGATCAAGCATCACAATTCTTCTCCATATAGACCAAAAATGAATGGCGCAGTCGAAGCGGCCAACAAAAATATTAAGAAGATTATGCAGAAAATGGTAGTAACCTATAAGGATTGGCATGAGATGTTGCCGTTTGCTCCACATGGCTACCTCACTTCAGCTAGAACATCAATAGGGGCAACTCCCTTTTCCTTAGTTTATGGCATGGAAGTTGTTTTGCCAGTAGAAGTTTAGATCCCCTCACTAAGGATTATGAATGAGGCAGGCCTAGGCGAAGACAAGTGGATTCAAACGAGATTGGATCAGCTGAACTTGATTGACAAAAAACGATTAGCTGCTATTTGCCATGGTCAGACATATCAAAAACGGATGATCAAGACTTTAAAAAAAAAGGTCAAGCCTCGAGTATATCAAGTTGGTGACTTGGTGATAAAACGCATCATTTTACCATAAGGCGACCCCAGAGGCAAATGGACTCCCACCTATGAAGGACCATTTGTTGTCAAGAGAGTTTTCTCTGGCGGCGCCATGATGTTGACTACCATGGATGGTGAGGATTTCCCACATCCCATAAATGCGACATAGTTAAAAAATAATACGCATAAGAGACCCGTTAGGTTGACACACCTAAGCAAAATAAGGGCATCCCGGCAAGCCAAAAGGTTTGGGAAAAAATTAGGGATATATGGAAAATATTGTACACCCGGCAAGTTGAAAACCCAAAAGGGAGACTTGGGCAAAAAAGGGTATCCTGGTGGGCTGAAAACCCGAAAGGGCGGTCCAGGAAAAATTAAAGATAAAAAGCGTATGACTATGTCCCGTGGAATCAACACAGTCAATTTTATCACCAAGGTCCAAGTTTGAACATTCCAAGATCAATCCAATCAACTTCGATCAACGACAAAGAACATTCGAAGACATTGGGGCAATAATAGAGTTGGAAGGCAATGAGATCATTTCATGTGGCTATTTGTTTTTCATTCTCAATTTTGTTTTTCTTTCGATGATTTCCTCTTACTAGGATCTCCGTTTCTCTGTACAAAAACACCTACTCATGGGAAAAATATCAATACAAATGTACTTTGAAGTGCAAAATTTCTGTCTTTGTTTTGAATGCAAATTTGTCCAATGATTAAAATTGAATGAACATATGCATATGAACATAATTAAAAACTATTTGGCACATGTGTCCTGCTAAGCAGCCGTAAGCATCTCTTTAATGTATATGAAATATCCCCACATAGTTATCTCATTATCATTATCCCCATAAGGACGGCTGCATAGACCTTATCCCCAACAGGTTTTATCTCCCCAACAATAATCGAGGAACCACAAAACTCCCCAGCCGAGTTCAAATTTCCTTAACATACAACAATCAAGACACCGCGAAGTTCCCCAGCTAAGCCTATCTTCCCCAGCTGAGCATATCTTCCCCGACCAAGGCTATTATCCCCAACCGAAGTTTATCCTCCACAGTTGAGTGTATCCTCCCCAAGTTGAGTATGTCCTACCCGTCTGAGTCTACACTCTCCATTTTGAATTCTCTTTCGAATTATTGCAAATCATAGGGCCACAACCCCTGATCCCCAATAAAGCCGTCAACAAAGCCTTTACTATTTCCAAAAAAGATACTATGAAGCCTGAATCCGACCAGATATTAGAATAATTTTCAAGTTATTACTGAAGCCTAGACCCGACCAAATAATAGTTTGACTTCTTCAAGTTGCTGAAA
Source organism: Vicia faba (assembly GCA_948472305.1). Lineage (NCBI taxonomy): Eukaryota > Viridiplantae > Streptophyta > Magnoliopsida > Fabales > Fabaceae > Vicia > Vicia faba. The sequence continues at coordinate 1,142,956,541 of OX451739.1, read as the reverse complement.
CTTGGACTCAACCAGATAATAGTTTAAGTATCTGAAACCTGGACCCGACCAAATAACAGTTGATCTCAATTTCAAGATGCTATGAAACCTGGACCCGACCAGATAATAGCCTAACTCTTCAAAGATATAGAAGAATCTGGACTCAATCCGACTAAGGTTTAACTTCTTTCCCCCAGTAGAATTTTCCTCTGCCCCAACAAATTACTGTGAAACCTAGATTCGACCAGATATCAGTTTTCAATTTCATCTTTTCAAGCAAGTTATTGTGAAGCCTGGATCCGACCAGATAGAAATTACCCTCAGAGATTCATTGTGAAACTTGGAAACCGACCAGATAACAACTAAGTCCCCAAACAGTTTATTGTGAAACCTGGACCCGGCTAGATAGCAATTGACCTCATCAACCTCAAGAAATTAGCAAAGCCTGGACCCGACCAGATGATAGTTTTTCAAACAGTTTATTATGAAACCTGGAGCCTAACCAGATAATAGTTAACTATGATCCCCAAAGAGACACTATGAAGCCTGGACTCGACCAGATAATAGTACAACTTTCCAAAAACCATGAAACCTGGACCCGACCAGATAGTAGTTACCACTTCAAGTTACTGCAGAGCCTGGATCCGACCAGATAATAGTTAACCTCTGTATCCCCAGCAAGTTATCGTGAAGCCTGGATCCGACCAGATAACTATTCAATTTCAAGAAATTTTCTGCAAAGCCTGGATCCGACCAGATAGTAGTTACCACTTCAAGTTACTACGAAGCCTGGATCCGATCAGATAATAATTAACCTCTATATCCCCAGCAAGTTGTTGTGAAGCCTGGATCCGACCAGATAACTATTCAATTTCAAGAAGTTTTCTGCAAAGCCTGGAATCCGACCAGATAACAGTTAATTTGTCTCTTCCCCCAGTAAGTTACCATGAAGTTTGGATCCGACCAGATAGCAGTTGACTACTTCATCGTCAGCAAATTGTGAAGCCTGGATCCAACCAGATAACAGTTGACATTCAAGAGATATTCCCCAACGAAAGCATCCTTTCAAAAAAGTTTGAACATATGCATATTCTTCGTCCCCAACGGCAATCAGGGATTCAACTTCCCAGAATTTCCATAGCAGCAGTCAAGGATTTATTTTCCCAGACAAAAACATACATCTCACATTCACACATCATAGCATGTACATACCCTATGCATTTAGCATAATACCACATCTTGTGAACATCATGCATGCATCTGCATTTTACTAACTCTTTTTTCTCACAGGTAAAATATCAAGTTTTAGTATAAATCAACAAGAGATTTGTGCTGATATTTCTTCTAATGTTTATCAACTTTCCTCCAAATGGCATCTATAAGCCCATTCACCATCCATCTTTGAGAGCAAATTTTTTGGGCGATTACTACCTCAACAGGAACGCTGAGAGAATCTGGGGCGATTACTACCTCAACAGGAACGCTGAGAGAATCTGGGGCGATTACTACTTCAACATGAATGCTGAGAGAATCTTGGGGCGATTACTACCTCAACAGGAACGCTGAGAGAATCTTGGGCGACTTCAACCTCAATAGTAACGCTGAGAGAATCCGGGGATGTCTTCTACTGAGTCTTTATCAGGAAAATCTTTTAGGGATCGATTTAACTGGACTAGAGAAGGCCTTTGACTGGATAAGAAACAGGAAAATCTTAGGGTCGATTTAACTGAACCGGTCTAGGTCTTGAAATCTTCAACTGGATAAGAAACAGGGAGATCTTAGGGTCGATCTGACTGAACCAGAGAAGGCCTTTGACTGGATAAGAAACAGGGAGATCTTAGGGTCGATGTGACTGAACCAGAGAAGGCCTTTGACTGGATAAGAAATAGGAAAATCTTAGGGTCGATTTAACTGAACCGGTCAAGGTCTTGGAATCTTCAACTGGATAAGAATCAGGGAGATCTTAGGGTCGATCTGACTGAACCAGAGAAGGCCTTTGAATGGATAAGAAACAGAAAAATCTTAGGGGCGATTTAACTGAACCGGTCAAGGTCTTGGAATCTTCAACTGGATAAGAAACAGGGAGATCTTAGGGTCGATCTGACTGAACCAGATAAGGCCTTTGACAGGATAAGCATCAGGAAAATCTTAGGGTCGATTTAACTGAACCGGTCTAGGTCTTGAATGTAGTTGAGAACTTAACTGGATCTTTCCTGAAAGGTAAAGGTCAGTCATATGCAATGCATGATATGGATCAAGCAATGATGTTCTCCACATAAATGAGGTTTGTAAGATATGATGCGTATATGCATGCTATAATGTATGAAGATGTGATGTTTATGAATGTATCTTTTCATCCAGGAAAGTAAATCCTTGACGGGTTCCGGGAAGCCCCTCCTGGGCTGATGTTGAATAATAGATCTTTGCTTCCGCTGGGGATGATAGTTGCAAGAATACCGGTAGGAGAAGATAACTCCGTTGGGGAATAAACTTGGCGAATGGATTACTCTGCAGGGAGAAAAGTACTCTAACGATCTTGCTGGGGAACAATACTCTGTGGGGAGAGAGGTACTTTGCTGGAATGTTGATGGTAACTTCACTGGGGATACCATTGTTGTGTTGGAAGTGTTAATAGACTTCGCTGGGGATAAGAAGACTTCGCCGAGGATGATCTTTCCGTGGCTTTTGGCTGAGGATAACCCTGTTATATCCTGGTAGGGAAATAACTCTTTGAATAAAGCCGGGATACGCGTTCGTGCTCTGCGGGGGTAAGCTTCCAGAATCTACTAGGGATAAGCTTACTGCTTGGGGAGATGGATCTCAACTTCCCTGGGGAAACTGGATTGGACTCTCCTGGGGAAGTTTTGAACTGTATCGGGAAGTGACTCCGTTGAATGTTTGATATGCCGCCGGGGAACAATCTTTAGACCAAGACTGCCGGGGATGCTTGTTAAGAATATCTGTATGATGTGCTGGGGAATGTTGAGATCTGCTGGAGGATACCCAACTTCCCTAAGGCTGATAATATAGCTTTGCTTGGGAAGAGTGTATTGACTTGCTGACGCACTCTCTGGGGAATTAAGATATGCCGGTTATGTTTTTCAGCTGAACCTACCTTGATACCTTGGAGGACAGAACAATTAGATTGCTTAGACAACTCTTTATTGCCCCTATTTCTAATGTTACCTGTAATTAATCCTTTGTTTCGTATGCAAATATTCATGAGTTAGCAAATTATTGTCAATGCATATATCACAAATTGAACCTTGGACGTTCTTCGCAAAACTAAATAGAAAAAGGAAAAACAATTGGCAATTTTAACTGAAAAGTGATTTTTGTATTGATTTTTGAATCTGCCTGTAAAATAGGCGTTTATGTACAAGAGGCTGACGTCCTAGTAAGAGAACGCCGCCGAACAAAAGAGTTTATACAAATTTGTACAAAAATAAAACAGATGTGTGAAATGAATGATCCACTGGGTTTCAACTCTGCTATTGCCTTTATATCTCCGAGCGTCTCATCACTTGATGACCTTAGTTGAAGATGAAGCTGACTGATCGATGCCGTCTGAACTTGATGTAGATACCGGATTCTAGATGCGGAGTGATCCAATGAGACATAGTATTACGCTTTATCCCTGACTTTTGCCTGGACCGCCCTTTCGGGTTTTCAGTCCACCGGGATACCCATTTTTGCCCAAGCCGCCTTTTCAGGTTTTCGACTTGCTGGGTGTACAGATTTTTTCATTTCATCCCTTCATTTTGCTCGAACCCTTTTGGTTCGCCGGGAAGCCCTAATTTTTGCCTAGGTATGTCAACCTAGCGGGTCTTTTTCATGCGTAGTATCTTTTTACTATGTCTGCATTAGCGGGGTGAGGAAGGTCGTCACTGTCCATGTTGGTTAGAATCATGGCTCCTCTTGAGAACACATGTTTAACCACAAATGGCCCTTCGTATGTAGGCGTCCATTTGCCCCTTGGATCACTCTGAGGAAGGATGATTCGCTTGATTACCAGATCCCCAACTTGATATTCTTGTGGTCTGACCTTTTTGTTAAATGCCCTGATCATCCGTTTTTGGTACATCTGACCATGACAAATAGCAGCAAGTCTCTTTTCGTCAATTAGATTTAACTGATCAAGTCGTGTCTGAATCCAATCATCTTCACTCAGATCTGCATCCTTCATTATTCGGAGAGAGGGTATTTGCACTTCGATCGGTAAGACTGCCTCCATACCGTAGACCAAGGAGAAAGGAGTTGCCCCGGTTGACGTCCTGGCTAAGGTACGGTACCCATGTAGAGCGAATGGTAACATCTCGTGCCAATCTTTATAAGTCACTGTCATCTTCTGCACGATTTTCTTAATGTTCTTATTTGCTGCTTCTACAACGCCATTCATCTTCGGTCTGTAAGGAGAAGAGTTATGGTGCTGTATCTTAAACTGCTCGCAGAGCTCAGTGATCATCTTGTTATTAAGATTGGTACCGTTGTCTGTAATAATCCTTTCAGGGACACCGTATCGACAAATCAGATTGTGCTGAATGAACCGTGCCACAACAGTCTTGGTTACCGTAGCGTAGGAAGCTGCTTCCACCCACTTCGTGAAGTAATCAATCGCCACTAGGATGAAGCGGTGCCCATTGGATGCCGTAGGTTTAATCTCACCGATCATGTCTATGCCCCACATTGAAAATGGCCAAGGTGCTGTCAGAACATTTAGAGGAACTGGAGGAACATGCACCTTGTCTGCATATATCTGGCATTTATGGCATGTCCGAGAGTGTTGGTAACAGTCGGCTTCCATAGTGGACCAAAAATACCCTGCCCGAAGGATTTTCTTTGCCATAGTGTGTCCACTGGAATGTGTTCCGAAGGTCCCTTCATGTAGCTCTTCCATGATCCTTTCTGCTTCAGTCTTGTCCACACAACGCAGTAAGGCCGAATCATGGTTTCGCTTATACAGGATGCCGTTGCTAAGAAAGAACTTCGCTGCGAACCTCCTCAGAAACTTCTTATCGTTGACAGACGCACCTTTAGGGTATTCATGAGCTTCCAAATATCTCTTCACCTCATGGTACCAAGGCTTCTCAGTCACCAATTCAGTCTCGAGATCACAACAGTATGTCGGTTCGTCCAGTTTCCAGATGATGATCCGGGGAGCCTCATTGTCCCATTTGACCTTGAACATAGAAGACATCGTAGCTAACGCGTCCGCCAACTGATTCTCCTCTCTCGGAAAGTGTTCAAAGGTTATCTTTGTGAAGTGGGGGATTAAGGTCAACACACATTCTCTGTAAGGAATAAGATTCGGATGTTTCGTATCCCACTCTCCCTTGATCTGATTAATCACGAGAGCGGAATCTCCGAAGACACTCAGAAACTTGATCCTCAAGTCGATCGCAGCTTGGAGACCCATGATGCACGCCTCATACTCCGCCATGTTGTTGGTACAGTTGAAACATAGCCGGGCAGTGAGCGGAGTATGAGTGCCTTGAGGGGATATGATTATAGCGCCAATGCCGTTACCCAAAGCGTTGGAGGCTCCATCAAAGTGCATAGACCATCGGGATCCTTCCTCAGGTCCTTCATCTGGTCCAGGTACTTCACAATCAGTCACTATCATGATACTCTCATCAGGAAATTCAAAGTTCATTGACTGATAGTCGTCTACTGCCTGATGTGCCAAGTGATCTGCCAATACACTTCCTTTGATGGCTTTCTGGGTTGTGTATTGAATGTCGTATTCTGTCAAGATCATTTGCCATCTTGCTATTCTCCCGGACAGAGCAGGCTTTTCAAATATATACTTTATAGGATCCATCTTTGAGATCAACAAAGTAGTGTGAGTCAGCATGTACTGTCTCAGCCGGTGAGCAGCCCATACCAAAGCGCAACAAGTTTTCTCGAGCAGTGAGTATCGGGTCTCACAGTCGGTAAACTTTTTGCTAAGGTAATAAATGGCATGCTCTTTTTGGCCAGACTCGTCATGCTGCCCCAGCACACACCCCATTGAGCTGTCGAGTACTGTCAGGTATAGTATCAGAGGTCTCCCCTCAACCGGTGGCATAAGAATGGGTGGTTCTTGGAGATACTCTTTGATTCGGTCAAAAGCGGCCTGACATTCATCATTCCAACGTACTACCTGATCTTTCTTCAGCAGCTTGAAGATTGGCTCACAAGTAGCAGTTAGGTGTGAGATGAACCGAGCAATGTAATTCAGGCGTCCTAGAAAGCCTCTGACCTCTTTCTCTGTCTTAGGAACTGGCATCTCTTGAATGGCTTTAACCTTGGCAGGGTCCACTTGAATACCCTTATCACTTACAACGAAGCCTAGCAGCTTTCCAGATCTAACCCCGAAGGTGCACTTGTTCGGGTTCAACCTCAGCTTGTACAACTTCAATCGGTCAAACAATTTCTGCAGATGATCTAGGTGCTCTTCCTCAGTTTGGGACCTTGCGATCATGTCGTCAACATACACTTCTATCTCGTGATGGATCATGTCATGAAATAAAGCAACCATGGCATGTTGGTAGGTTGCCCCAACGTTCTTCAGTCCAAAAGGCATGACTTTGTAGCAGAAGGTGCCCCACTGAGTAACAAAGGTAGTTTTTTCCATGTCTTCAGGTGCCATCTTGATCTGATTGTAACCTGAAAAACCATCCATGAAAGAGAACACCTTATGCTGAGCAGTATTGTCAACAAGGACATCAATGTGAGGTAGAGGGAAGTCATCCTTGGGGATGGCCCTGTTTAGATCCCTGTAGTCAACACACATTCTGACCTTTCCGTCTTTCTTTGGTACTGGCACCACATTAGCGACCCACTGAGGGTAAGAAGTCACTGCAAGGAACCCGACATCAAACGGTTTCATAACTTCGGCTTTGATCTTCTCAGACATCTCTGGACGCATACGGCGGACCTTTTGCTTGACCGGCGGGCAGTCTTCCTTGGTAGGCAAATGATGGACCACGATATCAGTATCTAACCCAGGCATGTCTTCGTAGGACCAGGCGAAGATTTCCACATAATCATGTAACATCTGAGTCAACCGTTGCTTCACGCTGAGCTCTAGGTTGGCACCAATCTTTACCTCCTTTCTGTCCGTCTCAGTACCCAGATTTATTGTTTCCACCGGCTCTTCATGTGGTTGAATTTCCCTCTCTTCCTGGAGTAACAGTCTTGCAAGCTCGCCAGGCACTTCGCAATCATCTTCACCTTTGTCTTCGGCTAAGTTGATCGGATTTTCGAAGTCATAACTGGCAGTAGCAGAGTCGTTACCAGTGAGATCCAGAGTGGATTGAAACATGTATGAGTGAGTGTGTGTAAATACAGCTGTTTTTGTAATATATAAAGGAAGGAAAGAAAGAAAAGGAGCATAAGATTCGAAATGCGAGAAAACGTCCAAGGTCTTTATTTATGATATATGAAATGACAATTTAATATACCCTCACAAATGAAGCCAACGGTGTCTCGGGTAAGACACCGGGCCATAGAGTTTTAATCATTGTTTATTACAAATAACAAAACAAAGGAGTTTATTACTGCATAACAAAAGTGACAGGAGTATGATCCTTAGCAGTCCAATTGGTTAATCCACCATCAGTCGTCGGGTAGGTCCAGCTTTCAAACTCTGACTCTTCCACTTCATCTTCGTCCCCAACAGCATTCACTCCTGGATTGGTAATGAGCACAGGAGGTCTTCTAGTCTTTGCCTTGCGCATAACCTTCTGACCCTCTGCAGTAAAACCCAGTCCAAACTTGTCAGTTTTAGGCGTAAAATTAGGGAGCCTGCCCCAGTTAGCACATTCACCTTTCTTGATCACAGCCCGGGCATCCTTCAAGGAAGCCATCTTCAAAGGAACATCCTCTTCGACCACTGTTTCCGCTGCTGCCAATGTTGGAGGTACCTCCTCGAAATGCTGAAAGGGGGTTTCAATGAACTCCCCGTCCATCTCAATATACCTGAAGGAATTCAAATGGCTCACCATATACTCCTCCTCTCCCTGCACAGTGACGATCTTCCCTCTGACGGGATACTTGAGCTTCTGGTGCAAGGTAGAAGTTACTGCCCCAACTTTGTGGATCCAAGGTCGACCCAGTAGACAAGAATACGATGGACGGATATCCATCACATAGAAAGTAGAGTCGAATACTTGAGAACCCACTCGGATAGGAATGTCTACCTCTCCATGAACCATCCTCTTAGAACCATCAAAGGCTCTGACGATGATATTGCTAGGTTTCAGCTCCAGGCCCTCACAATCCAAACGGTCTAAGGCCTTCTTGGGTAGCACATTTAGGGAAGAACCAGTGTCCACCAACACATGCGCAAGAGTAGTGCCCCTGCATTCAATAGAGACATGCATGGCGTCATTGTGGTCCTTTCCCTTAGCAGTAAGGTCAGCATCCGATAAACCCAAACCATTGTCGGCTGTCAGATTGGCTACGCAATCAGTAAATTGGACTGCAGATGTTTCCTGTGGCACATGGGCCGTCTTGAGAAATGAAATCATGGCCTTAGCATGGGCCTCTGAGCATAGTAGCAAGGAGAGCATGAAGATCTTGGAGGGTGTATGCCCCAGTTTCTCAACAACATTAAAGTCACTCTTCTTGATTATTTTCAGAATTTCCTCCATCTCCTGTTGGGAGGCCTCAGCATTCACAGATTTTGGCGCCTCCATCCGGGCAGGCTCATCTTCAATCCCTTTGCCCCGAGCATTAGATGACTCGGCAGCAGGGGAAACAACTTGATCAGAACTGGGAACAGGTACACTTGCAAGTGTTATAGTGAGGGGTCTTCGAATAGCGGGTGGTGCAATGTCAGGCGAGAAGAGCCTGCCACTGCGGGTAACCTTTGCTGGACCAGTGATATTGCTGATACTGGTGCCAGTGTTGAACTCTTGCTTAATTCCATGCACATACACGTCTGCCCCATAGTGCCATGGGACAGCCTTATCAGATTCATAGGGGAGAGGCCCCGGAACAGTAATAACAACAGGTGCGATGGTCATGATTTGGACCGGCTTCCTTGGGAGAGCCTTGATCGGATTATTAAAGATTGTAAAAACAGAAACTTCTTCTACCGGAACCAACTGAACAACAGTCTTCTTGAACAGGATCTCTTTGCTGTCCATTAGGCTTTGGATGCCCAACTTCAGCAAAGGACAACCAGAAAGGGAAACAACATAGAAAAGGCAACCTTCACTACAACCCGGAAATAAACCGGTCAGCAGTAGGTTCCTCTTAACGGTCATCAAGGGAGTAGCTACATCATTCACAAAAACGGCGTATACATCTTCATCAACGAAATTCACTCCATGCTGGGGCATAGGAGCAGTCACCACATTTGGCCTCTCAGGCGCTTCAAACTGTATCTCTTTTGCGTCAATAAGGTCTTGCACCTTATTCCTTAAGGCCCAACAGTCATCAGTGGAATGCCCCGGGCTATCGGAGTGATAAGCACAGTGGGCATTTGGATTGTACTTGGGAGAGGCAGTATTCACAACTTTCGAGGCCTCCCTGACAGTCACTAAGTTGGTGGACAGCAACTGCAGCAAGATCTGCGACAGGGTCATACTCAAGCGGGTAAACTCTCTCCGGGGTCTTTCAGCCCTTTGAGGATTGGTTTGCCGAGGAGCGGCAGCAGGCTTAGCAATCATCACCGCGTTGACAGATTGGCGGCGCTCAGGTTTCTCTTGTCTTCTAGACCCATATACAACACTGGCCTCCTTCTTAAAGGGCTTCTTCTCAGAGCTTGCAGATGCACCCTTTTGAATTTTACCAGACTTCATCCCAGCCTCTATTCTCTCCCCAGTCAGAATAAGATCAGTAAACCCTGCAGATGAGTTACCAATAAGATGATTGAAAAACGGCCCAGATAGGGTCCCCAAGAACATGTCTACCAACTCCCGGTCAGTCAACGGAGGCTGCACCCTGCCAGCCAGATCCCTCCACTTCTGTGCATACTCTTTGAAACCTTCACTTGACCCTAGCGACATACCCTAGAGTTGGGTACGTGTAGGGGCAAGGTCGGCATTATATTGATACTGCTTGTAAAAAGCAGTAGCCAACTCCTCCCAGTTACGAACCTTGGTCCCATCCAGCTGATAGAACCATTCGAGATGAGTCCCTGAAAGACTCTCCTGGAAGAAGTGGATCCACAAATTCTTGTCCACTGAGTACGGTTGAATCTTCCGCACGTAGGATCTGAGATGTAGCTTGGGACAAGACGCCCCGTCATACTTGGTAAAAGATGGTGCCTTAAACTTATGAGGAATAATCACACCAGTAGATAAGCCCAAGTCTCCAAAATCCAGCCCAGGCACTTGTTGGATCTCCATTGCATTCAGTCTGTCCTCCAACTGCTTGTACCGGTCTTCAGCCGGAGGATACTGTTCCTCATCAAAATCAGTCTCGTTGTCAGAGACTACCGGACTAGGGCCTTTTCCCCCTTGGGGACTGCTCTTGCCTATAGAAGAACCAGCCTCTTCATTCTGCAGAGTGTTGCCAAACCTTCGGCCCGAGTTAAAAAGAACAGTTCTCTTCTTCTTCTTCTTCTTCTCCTTCTTCAGGAGCAAAGCCTTCAGCTCTTCTTGGCCCTGAGCCAAACCCATGATCAGTTCCTGAAATTGCGCGTTTTGCGCCTGAAGAGCCTTGATAGACATCTCGGTTGATGATGAGTCAGGATTCATGATGCTGAAATAAACAGCGAAGAACGGTAAGCAACCTGAAAAGGAGAAAACCTGCTATGCACATGATGAATGGAATGCGTATGATTTATGTTTTCAAAGACAATCCGGAATCAACTTTGTAAACAAAAAGGAACACACTTCATTAGATTCAACTTTAAACTTAAATTGTTCAACAGGTTGCCCTTAGGCGTTACATAAAATAATGAAAAGGGAAACAAAACTGTAAAAGAAAACCCAGAGCTCCTTATTGATCCCATGGTCTCCTCTTCTCAGTACGGATGTAGTCATTCAGAGCTCGCTCATTCTCCAACTGCTTTGTCAGCTTCTGGATCTTCAATTCCTGCTCGTTGAACTTTTCTCGATAAGAATCCCGCTCTTCTCGCAGTTGCGACCAAGACCTCTTTAATGTCTCATAATCAGTAGGTATCTGAGGAGGGAGGACAGTTGGAGGAGCCCCATCTTTGTCAGGATACTCAAGAATGATGGGTCTGACAGCTTCGTATGGCATACCTAACTTTTGAGCACGGATGCGAACCCATTTGTAGTAGGCTTCCATAGGTAGAGAAGTCTTTGGCCCCAACTCTTGTGGGTCAGCTTTATGAACTTTATCCCAAGCCTTGATGAACCTACGACGCAGCTCGTCACTATCCACCTGAAACTCAAAACTGATGTGAGGCACCAACATCTCATGGAGTCCTGCTCTTCTGGCCCTTCCAAACTGACAGAGCGCTAGACATGGATTGTAAGAGATTCCTCCTTGGGTACCAATCAACGGAACATTAGGGTATTCTCCATATCGATCAATAACAACTATCTCATCCAAACCTCTGCAAGTCCAAATGATGTCCTTATCGGTGAGAGACATTAACCCATGAGCCCAACCTCTTCCTTCTTGGTTCTTCAGCATGAACTTGGGGAGGTGCGAAATAAACCACCTCACCAACAAAGGGATACAACACCATAAAGTTCCTCGTCTTCGGGTAGTACGAGCATAAAGTTGTTGCAGGATGTCACCCAAGAGAGTGGGCACAGGGTTCTGAGACATAAAGATCCTTATGGCAGTAACATTGATGAAGTTGTCAGGATTAGGAAACAAGACTAGCCCATAGATTAAGAGAGCTAGGATGTCTTCATATGCCCTAAAGTCCAGGTCATTCCAGAAACTGTTAGCTTTACCAATCAGAAACTTGGCCAAGAAACCCTTAACTCCGCTTCTAGTCACCCAGTTGTCCATTACTTCTTGATGTGTCAAAGGAAGAGCTGCAGCGACCTCCTCAAGCCTGAGGGTCTTTTCCCAACCAGTAAAGGGAGTCTGATCCAAGATAGGGATGCCAAGAAAATCAGAGAACTCTTCCAGGGTAGGGACCAGCTGGAAGTCTTGAAAGGTGAAGCACTGGTATAGAGGGTCATAGAACTGGGTCAGGACACTCATCAACTGTTGATCCCGCTTTGCAGTGACTAAACTGAGAAGAGAACCATGCTTCTGAATGAAAGATGTGGTATTTGGAATTCTGCTAACCAACTCTTCAAGCAATTCAGGTGAGTGAACAAAGTTGAACCGGATAGTATTCCTTCGCACATGCATCATGGTGTCCTACAAAACAGAGCAAAGGTGAAACCCTCTTGTCTTTGAAATGGTCAGTCCTTATGCAGGATGCATGCAATGCTCATGATGTTATGATGTTATGATAAAGCACACCACAAATATTTACAAGACAAACATGGTAAGGCACACAAGTCACACAAGGCAAGCCCTTAAGGTTTAGGCCAGCATGAGGTCTAGGTACTACCCTCTTTCAGTTTGTTGGTTCATACCTGTCCTATCAAAAGTAATCGGGTTCTTAGAGGATCCCAATATCATTGACTACCCTCAATCGGTCATAACTCCAGCATCGCAATCTTTTCTTGCGGCCAGAACCATCACGAGAGTTTAGCCTCAATGGGCGTAGCATACTGCTACTGTTCTAATGGCCAAGTTGTGTCATTTAAGGTCCTAAGGTCTGTTGGTGCTTAATGACTCCTCAGAAGACCCATATTCTCCTCGTTGCGACACAAGGGATATCGGTACAGACCAAGGTGCCACACCAACGTAGCCACTGCTTCACCCGTGTCGGTCTACGCCGGACAGGTCCCTCACAGCTTATGCTACCTAAACAGGGTATCCCCAGATCCGGGTTAGGATCTATGTAACTCCCATGCAACCCACAATTTAAAGCAAGCAAGTCATTACAATTGAAAACACAGTTATGAACTATCCTAAGGTACACCTCACTTTAAGTTTAGATCCCCAGCAGAGTCGCCAGTTCTGTGATCGGTGGATCTGGAACTGACTGTTTAACGCTGGTTCGCGAAATGTTGCGGAAGCAAGAGTCGCCACCGTCTTTTATTTTCTCCAAATGGAAAGGACAAAAGCACAGAAAAATTCCTTTTTTGAGATGTCTCTCGGTTCGGGAGGTAGATTTATAGAAAGGGAAGGTGTTAGCACCCTTTCTATCCATGGTTATCCATGGGCTCTTAGATACTTGCTCATTTGTGTTTTCAAAAATGGTTTGTTTGCTTTTCAACTGTGGGTTTTAAAAAGTTTCTTTGAAAATTTCAGTTCGACTCTTGTATCGGTCCTCAAGAGTGTTTGAAAAGTTGCTTTTGAAAGCTTTTTGAAAAGGTGTCGGTGTGAAAAGTATTTTTTTTGATTTGTTTTGAAATTAGAGCAAGTATCTAGAGTCGTCTACCTACCCTAAGGAATTCGTCTGTGTAAATGTCCTTAAGGTAGTGCCATCCCACCATTGAGAAGTAGGTAGCACCACCGTTGGAGGTGTTCGGGTCAATTCGAGGGTTCGGGACGTGGTGATCACCGGAGCAATAGGAAGACACCTTAGAAGCTACCCTCATGCCAGGTTCCTGGATCATGAGGACTTACTAAAACATCCTCTACTCGACGATCACCTTTCGAGGGGCAAGGCAACAGTGAGGCGTACCCTAGGGGTGGTGTGTGATTTGTGTGTCATTTTCAGATATTTTGTCTTGTCATGTATTGGTGATCTACGCTTTATTTTTATTTTTGACATTCATTCTTTCATGCAATAGTTAACAGTTAAAAAGATGCGAGAATTAAAAGTCCTACGCTATTACAAAGGCGCGGGTCCACATCGCCAAATTTAATCCAGGACATGATTTGAAAATAAAGAAATGCGGAAAGATAAATATCTAATTAATCTATTACATGGCTTTTGGGCAATTACATTTATATTCACAAAAAAAGGAAACAAGAATAGAATGCGCGAAGAGGTAAAATCGGGAATGTGAGGGCGTTGGACCCTTTTAAAGAAATTGAATTAAAATTACGAATTTAATTAAATTTAATAAGAAAAGAAAAGTTATTTTTTTGAGTTTTTTGTATTTATGGATTTTAATGAGAATTAAATGAAATTAAAAAGTTAATTAACCCTAATTCTAACTATTTTTTTATTTATTAAGAAATATGTTAAAGTTGAACCTAAAATTAACCTAATTATTTAATACAATTTTATTTACAAAAATAAATAATTAATTATTAATATGGTAAAAAGAAAAAAAGGATAAAAGTGATTAAAACCTAATTCTACAAATTTTTAAGTTTATTAAGAAAATGTTAAAATTAATCCTAGAATAAAAAACTAAATTAATTGATAACATTTATTTACAAAAATAACATTTAAATAAAATATATTTTATTTTGTTTTGTCTTTCTGATTTTTTATTATTTTTATGTTTTATGAAAATATATTAATTTAGAGAATTAAAAGGAAATAATTAAATTAAAACAAATAATAGAAAATAGAAAAAAAGAAAAGAAAAGCAAACCCTTGGGGGTGTTGACCCCAGTTTGGAGGTGTTATCCAGCATTTGAGCCCAAAGAATTAAGGCCTTCAGTTGACTTTTCAGGGCCACGTGTGTATGCGTTGACTGGTGCCCATGGTATTCTTCAAATCTTGACCTTTGGATTGAGATTATTGAGCGCGTGGCAAGCGTGGATGGTGGACATATGATGAGCCCCTGGAATATGCGCTGCATAGGAATATAGAAAAGGAAATAATATGAGAAAGGGAGGGGACCTGGGAATCGAACCCAGGTCCCAGAGTATACCAAATGCCTTGTCCACCAACGGAGCTGTTAACGCGCGTTGTACATAGAATAACAAATAAATAATATAAGAGAAAATTGGTTAGTGACATAGAAACAAAAAAAAACGCGCGCTAACTTTGAACTGCCCTCTCACATCATGACACATAAGCGTCTTCTTCCTCTCTTCTTTATTTTGCCTGAAAAAACAAACTGGATAGCGGGGGTTTTAAACCCCCACTAAATGATGAACATAAAAATAGCGAATAGGAATTGGCTTATGATAAATTGAGCGCGAGCATGCCATGTTAATCGTTATGAGCTTCTGATTTTGATGGCATAAATCTTGTTGCCTGATTTTTCCTTAAACGTAAAGCCCCAAATTTTCAGTTTTGTAACCCTAGCAAGCTTCAATGGTAACTTCGCGTATAGGCAAGAAAAACTCAATTAAACAGTATGGTTAGCTTCAGAATGATAAGACTAGTACAAAACAAGCATTAGAAATAAAAATGATGGCATGAATGATGAAACACGATTATGCAAAAAATATGAAACAGTTTGACTTCTATGTACCAATTCTGAATTTTTTTTATTAATAA
Source organism: Vicia faba (assembly GCA_948472305.1). NCBI lineage: Eukaryota > Viridiplantae > Streptophyta > Magnoliopsida > Fabales > Fabaceae > Vicia > Vicia faba. The sequence goes on along the minus strand of OX451739.1, from coordinate 1,142,941,174 downwards.
CCAAGTATTAAAAAAATATTTCGCAAATAACCGGGTTTCGGAAAAAATTACGCAAATAACCATGTTTGAGATGGCTCCACAAAGGAGGAGCCAAGTCATTTGGCGCATGCACCTAGGGTTTTGCCCTAGGCGCCATCTCACTTGGCGCCTCCATTGGCTTTTAGCCAAGTGAGATGGCGCATGCTCCTTAAAAAGGAGAGGAGGCGCCATCTCACTTGGCGCCTAGGGCAAAACTAGGGTTTTTTGCCGTTTTATAAATAATTCGTCCGTTTCTTTGAAATTTCTCACACTTTCTCGCACTGTATTTTTATTTTGTACTCCCTTATTTACGTAATGACGTCGCCTATGATTTTTAGCAGAGATGGTTACGTTATATTCTCCGCCACGAAACCCGCGATGAAAATGAAATTCTGGCACATTCACTCCATGGAGCGTCTGAAGCGGGAGTTGATGCGGTGGCTAGATGGAGACATCGCCGAGGGGGAAAAAATTCGAAGGATCCAGCGAAAACGAACAACAACCTCGCATGCGACAGGAAGACCTAATGTGTGGTTGGAGGAAGTCAAAACAGACAGTGATGTAATGCTGATGATGCATGGGTCAGATGAAATTGTGTTAACAGTTGTAATTTCCTAGATTGATTATCGTTAATCATTGTTGTACGCGAAAACCCTAATTTAATTTCCTAGATTGATTATCGTTAATCATTGTTGTACACGAAAACCCTAATGTAATTTCCTATATTGAATTTCTTAAATTGTGTGAACAGTTTTATTAACGGAAAACCCATAATGTTTACAACACAAATATTGAAAAGATTTATTGTATTACAAAATTTATGTGGTCGAGCCAGACGCCCGATTCGGACAGTTTTTGCGATTGTGTCCGACCTGACGGCATAAACCACACTTTCTTTCCAACCTGTCAAGATCGTCCATTTCTGTTGTTATGCGCCTGCTTTTGGGACGACCCTTCTTGTTCCTTCGCATTTGGTCATTGTGCCAAACTATATCACCGCTGTATTCAGGCCAATAGTCCGGTTTTGCCACCAAAGGAAAGTTGTTGTTGTAAACAGTTAGCAACGTTTCAGATTTATAAACGTTTGATAGCAGTTGAAGCGCGTCTTGATGGGTATGCGCACAAGCGGCAATGACATGAGAGCAAGGCATACGAAAAGCTTGAAACCTGCCACAATCGCACCATTGAGAAGGTAAAATGACCCTGTATTCCTGTCTTGCCAGGCCTTCATTGTGGTCAATTGTCTCTTTCACAATGAAGTTGTGGCTATGGCGGTCAAACCGTGTAACCATGTGAGTGTTGGCTTTTGCACTTTCAGCCTTAATGTATTTCATACAGCTTTCACTCCACAGTTGTCCTGATTGCAAGACCGAATACCACATTTCACCTCTTTTGGCAAATAACGCAGCCATCCTAAAATACGTGGATTTCACCAAGGCAGTGATGGGGAGGTTTCGTATGCCCTTGAATACCCCATTCATTGATTCAATGAGATTTGTTGTCATATGCCCCCATCTTTGGCCATTGTCGTATGACCTAGTCCACTTTTCGACCGGTATGTTGTCGATCCACGTACCGGCTTCTGGGTTAGACAAACGGATCTCGTTGCGGTAATATTTGAATGTGGGCTGTGTCAGTGCGTATCCCGCATTCATCACCGCTTTCCGCAATATTTTGTCCTTGACCTCCCTCGAGAAATTCTGGACGATATGCCTGATGCAATAGACATGCGTAGAGGGAGGGTCATGCCAACCATTTGCCGGATTATTATAGGCACTTTCAATAGAGGCATGTCTGTCCGAGATCAAACATAGATCCGGTTGAGGAGCCACGTGTGTACGAAGATTTTTCAGGAAAAAGCTCCAAGCACCACCGGTCTCCCCCTCGACAAGGGCAAACGCAACGGGGAAAATGTTATTGTTGCCATCTTGTGCAACTGCCATCAAAAGAGTGCCTTTGTACTTGCCATACAACCAAGTCCCGTCTATCTGTAGAATTGGTTTACATGATGCAAACCCTTCGATGCATGGTTGAAATGCCCAAAAGACGCGACTGAATATTCCGTTGCCATGTAGAACACTACCATCTTGGGCGTAAGCGGGCAATGTTTCCAGAACATAAACACTACCTGGAGAATATGTCTTTAGTGCATTGAGGTAGCGGGGAAGTTCTCGGTATGACTCCTCCCAGTTTCCATACACCCTTTCAATCGCCTTAGTCTTTGCTAACCACGCCTTACGGTAAGACGGAGTGTAATTAAAAACTGTGGTGATGTGGGAGATGATTGTTTTCACCTTCAAAGAAGGGTCGTTGCTCACCAGGGGTAGGATTTCTTGACAGATTAGATCATGGTTGAGTTTTCGGTGGTCTTGTGATTGAGTGGAACTTACACAAGTATGGGTTGTCATGGAACCTATGACCCAGCAGTCACCCCTTAGTCTGTATGAAGCGGTCAGCTTGAACATGCAGTCAGGGTGGACACACTTGATCTTGTACCTTTCCGGGTTTACACGATCCACCTTATAATCAACCGAGTTGAGCATGTGAAATTTTTTGATGGCCCTTATGCATTCCTCTCTATTACGAAACTTGTCCTTCTCTTTTAAATTTTCATCTGATTGCATATACGGTTGGAAAAACAAGTCCGTAGAAGGTTCATCTCCGCCCATGTTGAAGTTTGTCATGTGCGTAGGTGGTGTGTATATTTTGTCGGTAGGAATACTTGGGATGCCATCATCGTCAGAATCGTCGTTCACCATTTCATCGAACTCTAACTCGTTATCTTCTTCTTCATCATCAACTGCATCCACCTCGGCTTGCTCATTCTCCAAAGGATCAACCTCCTGTAACACCGGAGGCTCTACCTCCTGTGTCACCGGAGGCTCTTGAAACAGAACGTACAACTCAATAGAGTCGTTTCCAGAATAGACATGGCTGGAAATCATGTTCTGGAAATCCTCGTCATCTTGAATTGCAACCTTATAAAATATGACTTGGTTGTTTCCAAAAAAGACTGGACTCTGATAAAATATCTGGGATGTAGGGCCTCGTTCAAGTTTGGCCTCCAATCTTTTCTTAAAGTAGGAGAAATTTGCTTTCCCGTTTAAGAGAAATCGGACATTGTCGGTGTTTCTAAACAAAAACCCAACTGTGGGACACATGTATGTCTCACCGTTGAAATGTGCTTTGACAACAAATTGTGGTGAAGAGGCCATTGTGTAGAATTGTTTTGGGTATGAAGGTGGGAATGTTTTGGGTTTATTGATTATATGAAGGTATGAATGCTGGAATGTTTGAAGGTTAGATGACTGATTCGAAGGTTGGAAAATTTTACAGTTTATGTGAATGAATGTTATGTTCAACCTAAGGCAAAATATTTCAATTAAGTAAGTGATGCAACCCCCCAAGGCTGCCAATAATATTACATGCATGGGCTTATGCTGCCACCTAGCCTGGCCCTATTCTTCACACATAAAAGTTTTGTCTAAGCCTGCCACCCGTCTACTCCAATGGCCTTGCATGCAACAGAGAAAGGAATCCCAAAGGCTGTCACGTAGCCTGAGACAATGCTGTAAAACGTGACACCTCTTATTCGCCAAATGGGGTGGCGACAACATTCATTTTTGTACTATTTCGCCAAGTGAGATGGCGCCTCCCTTACTGTCCAATAATATTACATGCATGGGCTTATGCTGCCACCTAGCCTGGCCCTATTCTTCACACATAAAAGTTTTGTCTAAGCCTGCCACCCGTCTACTCCAATGGCCTTGCATGCAACAGAGAAAGGAATCCCAAAGGCTGCCACCTAGCCTGAGACAATGCTGTAAAACGTGACACCTCTTATTCGCCAAATGGGGTGGCGACAACATTCATTTTTGTACTATTTCGCCAAGTGAGATGGCGCCTCCCTTACTGTCCAATCGTATTACATGCATGGGCTTATGCTGCCACCTAGCCTGGCCCTATAATACACACATAAATGTTTTGTCTAAGCCTGCCACCCGTCTACTCCAATGGCCTTGCATGCAACAGAGAAAGGAATCCCAAAGGCTGCCACCTAGCCTGAGACAATGCTGTAAAACGTGACACCTCTTATTCGCCAAATGGGGTGGCGACAACATTCATTTTTGTACTATTTCGCCAAGTGAGATGGCGCCTCCCTTACTGTCCAATAATATTACATGCATGGGCTTATGCTGCCACCTAGCCTGGCCCTATTCTTCACACATAAAAGTTTTGTCTAAGCCTGCCACCCGTCTACTCCAATGGCCTTGCATGAAACAGAGAAAGGAATCCCAAAGGCTGCCACCTAGCCTGAGACAATGCTGTAAAACGTGACACCTCTTATTCGCCAAATGGGGTGGCGACAACATTCATTTTTGTACTATTTCGCCAAGTGAGATGGCGCCTCCCTTACTGTCCAATCGTATTACATGCATGGGCTTATGCTGCCACCTAGCCTGGCCCTATAATACACACATAAATGTTTTGTCTAAGCCTGCCACCCGTCAGCTCCAATGGCCTTGCATGCAACAGAGAAAGGCATCCCAAAGGCTGCCACCTAGCCTGAGACAATGCTGTAAAACGTGACACCTCTTATTCGCCAAATGGGGTGGCGACAACATTCATTTTTGTACTATTTCGCCAAGTGAGATGGCGCCTCCCTTACTGTCCAATCGTATTACATGCATGGGCTTAGGCTGCCACCTAGCCTGCAAGAGTGACACCTTACATTATTTGTAAATGCATGCATGCATATGTGTAACTCCCTAAGCATGCAAATGTGACACCTCGCAGGCATGCAACCACTACATCAGAATTAGTTGCCTATAAATACATACCTTATGAAACATATCTCACACCCACACAACTCTCACTCTCTCACTCTCTGCTACGAAATATTTCTTAAGTCTCTCATACTCCTTATTTCTTCCTAAGTCTTTCATTCACTCAAGCGTTCTGAAGAATGGCCCTTCTAACAATGGGAGATACTCACAGAGGCACAAGGGAAAACATTGCTGCATTTGTAAGTCTCTTCTTTGGTTATACATTTTTCATACTTTAAAAAACGTGTTGTTCATCTTAATTAATCTTACTCTTGTTTAATTATGATCTCAGGATACACAAAGATTCAGAATCCGTTCGCACAAATACCTGGCCCCCGACCCTTTTATCGTCCCTTATCTGGAATATGCAGGTTTTGGACACGTGATAAAGATCTCCAACTGCACCATTGACTCCAAATTCATCCTTGCAATGTTGGAGAGGTGGAGACCGGAGACCCATACATTTCACCTACCAATAGGTGAATGTACCATCACTCTGGAAGATGTCTACATGCTACTGGGCCTCCCTATTGACGGTAAAGCGGTGAACGGGTCGGTTCAACAACCCAACTCACAGTGTGAAGAACTGTTGGGTAGGGACATGGTAGAAGGTGGTGGAGCAAGAGGGCAGGGAATACTACTCACTGACCTGAAACGGCATTATGCAAGTATGGAATTAAATGAAAATTCCTCAGAAAATGACCGAGTAGTAAAAGCCCGAACGTATATTATGATACTTTTTGGTACTTTTTTATTTCCCGAAAGTACGGGAAATAGTGTAAATTTCATGTACTTACATTTACTAACCAATTTTGATAAAACTAGAAAATTTAGTTGGGGTTCTGCAGTATTAGCCCACCTGTACAGTTCCTTGTGCAAAAACGCAGTCAAGGAAAAATGTACATTTTATGGGTGCGCATTTTTACTACAAGCCTGGGGTTGGTGGAGGATGGAGTCCTTAAACCCCATCAACAACAACACTTTTGGTTTCCCTTACGCAACAAAGTAAGTCATTAAGTTATAGCATTTATAACTATTCTTCTCTTTCCAAAATATATGCTAAAAATAACATGTTTCTCATTTCCTATAGGTACTGCGTGAGGGGTATGGATTACGGCAAGAATCCCAGATTCAATGTCGCACTCTACCGGAATCTGTTGGATCACCTAGGCCCAGATGACGTAAGTCGTAGCTTTTAACTTTTGTTCATTTTATTTATTTATACATTACTTTTGCGCTTACCTGATTTAAATTTTATCGCAGTTCGTCTGGAGACCATATTTGGGTCTGGACCATTCTCCAAATCCAGAGGATGCAGCAACTTGGACTGCAAAGACTGCACTCATTCGGTTCAACATTGTGGAGATGCACCACAACGACCGCGTGAAGATGCAGTTCGGAATGATCCAAGAGATACCGAGTGACCCAACAGATTTGTCCCCCTGGCATCTAAAAAGGGTCGACGCCCAGTGGAATCTAACCAACTGGAAAGACTTTGCTCCAGAATGGTGTAAAATGTGGCAAAGGCGTCACCGCTTCATCTTGCAATCCCCTGTTTTCCTTACTCAAGGTAACATGCGACACACCGATCAATATATGTCGTGGTACAGGTCGGTTAGTAACCCAGATATGCACGTGTCTCATCCGAGGTACTTGGTTGACCCACGCACACAATGGGCACAACCCTCGATTCCCCACCAACAAACCCAAAATCCTTCAACCTCAAACCCACCCCCAAGAAGAAACAGACCAACAAACACACAACCACAATCCCCACCACAACACAACTACAACCAAATGCCGTACTACCAACCACAGTCACCGCCAAACTACCAATACCCAGATATGCCTCAAACCCAACCACAATACCAACCCCAATACCAGCAAACCCACATACCCCATACACAATTTCAGTCTTCCACATATCCCAATATGGGGCCCTCAACATCCAGCCTAAGCCCTGATATGGGAATGTCAGAAGATTACGACCAACCCGACCAAACCTACCATCAACCACCATATCACCAAACAACCCAACATCCACAGTACCAAACACCCCAAGATCCATTTCCTTTCTACCCCCCATACTCAGACGACCAATGCTACCGACCAACCATGGAACCCCACCCACCGCCAACACGACCAAACTTCGAGGGCATGGGTAACCGACTGTACCAGAGCGGATCTTCGAGATATGGAGATCTTACGGATTTTATGGATTCGGATCGCATTGACTTCGCTGGGCCATCGACCTTGCCGCAACAGGAAACGAGACGGCACCCAGCAAGAGAAAGGCGAGGACGGGGATGCGGGACAGGGGGTCATTACCGGGTTCCTGGGGATCATTGATGTATCTTTTTTTTTTTCAGTATTTTTTGTATCTATTTTTTTACTGTTATTTAAATGTAAAACAGTAGAATGTAATTATTTTTTTTCAAATAAAAATTCAATTTTGGTTATCTCTGTCTAATACGCAACGCGCAGGAAAGGAAAAAAAAAATTTTTTTTTTGCCCTAGCTTTACACATAGGCGCCATCTCATTTGGCTTAGGGCTTGCCATTTGCCCTTAGGCGCCAAATGAGATGGCGCCTCCCTTAAAAAATTAGGAGGATGCGCCAAATGAGATGGCTCCTCCTTTGTGGAGCCATCTCAAACATGGTTATTTGCGTAATTTTTTCCGAAACCCGGTTATTTGCGAAATATTTTTTTAATACTTGGTTATTAATAAAAAAAATTCACCAATTCTTGGTGCGTGAGGATTGTAAAAGAATGCAGTTAGGTTCAGTGAAGCCTTGGCAAGCTATTGCAATTGGTATTTTGCCTTGAAACCAACTCTACAGCAGTTTTCAATTTTTTGAAATTTTGGACAAAAATACAAACTTTGTTCTTGATGTGAGGCGCAGCATTCAGGTCTTGAGCTTTAGGGTTTGCATCAGTATATGTATGGGAACGGATTAGGGTTGAAATTTGGATCCAAAACCCTTTGCATTGATGTATGGAATATTTGATTTTCATGCATATTTTTTCAAATCTTTTCATGTGATTTTGATTCCAATCATGGCCAATCTTTCCAATTTTGGTATGCACGAAATCTTGAGTATCCAATGAATGATTACACTGCATAAAAAGATTCAAATGCATTGGTTTAGTATTTTTTCCATATTTTATTTAATTAAATGAATTAATTGTAATTAAAAATTCAAATAAATAAATAAAAATGATGAAATAAATCCCCTTTGGGCCAAATGGTCGTGCATAGCCTTTGGATGATGAATCTTGGAAGAAAATGTGGCCCATTAGCAATTTTGAGGCATTTGAAGTAAAGTTGACTTTTCAAAATTCCCAAAAATTTCTCAACTTCCACAAGGCATATCTTGCTCAATTTTTAAGCTTTGATCATGTTATTGGACATTTTGGAAAGGTCTTGAAGTCCTCTAACCAATGCCTTTGGTCCCATGTCATTTTTATTTACCAATCTCAAGTTATGGTCTTTGAATTAAAGTCCCTTTTTGTTGACTTTTGAAAATGACCTATAATGTTGAAATTGATAACTTTTTGTGAGAGCATTTCTTGGACTTGAAGTGTGAAGAGGAGTTGTAGGAAATGTCTTTCTCTTAAAAATGAGCTTTGGATGGAATTTTTCTGATAAACCATGTGGAAGTTATGCCTTGGTCAAGTTACAGTTGACTTTTTCAACTGTCCAAATATGGAAACTTTTGCATTTTGAGACTTTTTGAGCCAAGCTTTGAGAATCATGATCAAGAATTGATCAAATGATGTTTGTGGCTTCAAAATAAGATGTTGACCAAAAATTTGAACTTTTGACTGTCAAATGACCATTTTGCCCCTGCAGTTGACTGTAGGGCAATTTGGGTTTTTGACTGTGCAATTTTGTGCTGTAAGTCTTGAAACTTGGTATGAGGATGCTTGACCATGTTTGTAGGCATGTGGGACTTGATTGGACCCTTGAAAACTTCAATTTCTTTGCCAAATCCAAAACCCTAGTTTTTGACTGTTAGGAGGCCTTTTGAACTGTGCAACCCTTGGGGAGATTTTGAACCTTTGACTTGGCAAGTCTTGAAGAATATGGGAGGGAAAATTTTGGGGTACAACAGGCATTGACATGATTGGAGAGATCAAGCCCACAGATTCCAACGGACATCGCTTCATTCTTGTTGCTATCGACTATTTTACCAAATGGGCCGAAGCCGCCTCGTTTGCCTCAGTCACCAAGAATGTGGTAGCCAAATTCATCAAACACAACCTCATCTTCCGTTATGGTATCCCCGAAAGGATCATCACCGATAATGGGGCTAACCTCAATAATGCTATGATTACTGAGCTTTGCACTCAGTTTAAGATCAAGCATCACAATTCTTCTCCATATAGACCAAAAATGAATGGTGCAGTCGAAGCGGCCAACAAAAATATTAAGAAGATTATGCAGAAAATGGTAGTAACCTATAAGGATTGGCATGAGATGTTGCCGTTTGCTCCACATGGCTACCTCACTTCAGCTAGAACATCAATAGGGGAAACTCCCTTTTCCTTAGTTTATGGCATGGAAGTTGTTTTGCCAGTAGAAGTTTAGATCCCCTCACTAAGGATTATGAATGAGGCAGGCCTAGGCGAAGACAAGTGGATTCAAACGAGATTGGATCAGCTGAACTTGATTGACAAAAAACGATTAGCTGCTATTTGCCATGGTCAGACGTATCAAAAACGGATGATCAAGACTTTAAAAAAAAAGGTCAAGCCTCGAGTATATCAAGTTGGTGACTTGGTGATAAAACGCATCATTTTACCATAAGGCGACCCCAGAGGCAAATGGACTCCCACCTATGAAGGACCATTTGTTGTCAAGAGAGTTTTCTCTGGCGGCGCCATGATGTTGACTACCATGGATGGTGAGGATTTCCCACATCCCATAAATGCGACATAGTTAAAAAATAATACGCATAAGAGACCCGTTAGGTTGACACACCTAAGAAAAATAAGGGCATCCCGGCAAGCCAAAAGGTTTGGGAAAAAATTAGGGATATATGGAAAATATTGTACACCCGGCAAGTTGAAAACCCAAAAGGGAGACTTGGGCAAAAAAGGGTATCCTGGTGGGCTGAAAACCCGAAAGGGCGGTCCAGGAAAAATTAAAGATAAAAAGCGTATGACTATGTCCCGTGGAATCAACACAGTCAATTTTATCACCAAGGTCCAAGTTTGAACATTCCAAGATCAATCCAATCAACTTCGATCAACGACAAAGAACATTCGAAGACATTGGGGCAATAGTAGAGTTGGAAGGCAATGAGATCATTTCATGTGGCTATTTGTTTTTCATTCTCAATTTTGTTTTTCTTTCGATGATTTCCTCTTACTAGGATCTCTGTTTCTCTGTACAAAAACACCTACTCATGGGAAAAATATCAATACAAATGTACTTTGAAGTGCAAAATTTCTGTCTTTGTTTTAAATGCAAATTTGTCCAATGATTAAAATTGAATGAACATATGCATATGAACATAATTAAAAACTATTTGGCACATGTGTCATGCTAAGCAGCCGTAAGCATCTCTTTAATGTATATGAAATATCCCCACATAGTTATCTCATTATCATTATCCCCATAAGGACGGCTGCATAGACCTTATCCCCAACAGGTTTTATCTCCCCAACAATAATCGAGGAACCACAAAACTCCCCAGCCGAGTTCAAATTTCCTTAACATACAACAATCAAGACACCGCGAAGTTCCCCAGCTAAGCCTATCTTCCCCAGCTGAGCATATCTTCCCCGACCAAGGCTATTATCCCCAACCGAAGTTTATCCTCCATAGTTGAGTGTATCCTCCACAAGTTGAGTATGTCCTACCCGTCTGAGTCTACACTCTCCATTTTGAATTCTCTTTCGAATTATTGCAAATCATAGGGCCACAACCCCTGATCCCCAATAAAGCCGTCAACAAAGCCTTTACTATTTCCAAAAAAGATACTATGAAGCCTGAATCCGACCAGATATTAGAATAATTTTCAAGTTATTACTGAAGCCTAGACCCGACCAAATAATAGTTTGACTTCTTCAAGTTGCTGAAACTTGGACTCAACCAGATAATAGTTTAAGTATCTGAAACCTGGACCCGACCAAATAACAGTTGATCTCAATTTCAAGATGCTATGAAACCTGGACCCGACCAGATAATAGCCTAACTCTTCAAAGATATAGAAGAATCTGGACTCAATCCGACTAAGGTTTAACTTCTTTCCCCCAGTAGAATTTTCCTCTGCCCCAACAAATTACTGTGAAACCTGGATTCGACCAGAAATCAGTTTTCAATTTCATCTTTTCAAGCAAGTTATTGTGAAGCCTGGATCCGACCAGATAGAAATTACCCTCAGAGATTCATTGTGAAACTTGGAAACCGACCAGATAACAACTAAGTCCCCAAACAGTTTATTGTGAAACCTGGACCCGGCTAGATAGCAATTGACCTCATCAACCTCAAGAAATTAGCAAAGCCTGGACCCGACCAGATGATAGTTTTTCAAACAGTTTATTATGAAACCTGGAGCCTGACCAGATAATAGTTAACTATGATCCCCAAAGAGACACTATGAAGCCTGGACTCGACCAGATAATAGTACAACTTTCCAAAAACCATGAAACCTGGACCCGACCAGATAGTAGTTACCACTTCAAGTTACTGCGGAGCCTGGATCCGACCAGATAACAGTTAACCTCTGTATCCCCAACAAGTTATCATGAAGCCTGGATCCGACCAGATAACTATTCAATTTCAAGAAATTTTCTGCAAAGCCTGGATCCGACCAGATAGTAGTTACCACTTCAAGTTACTACGAAGCCTGGATCCGACCAGATAATAATTAACCTCTATATCCCCAGCAAGTTGTTGTGAAGCCTGGATCCGACCAGATAACTATTCAATTTCAAGAAGTTTTCTGCAAAGCCTGGAATCCGACCAGATAACAGTTAATTTGTCTCTTCCCCCAGTAAGTTACCATGAAGTCTGGATCCGACCAGATAGCAGTTGACTACTTCATCGTCAGCAAATTGTGAAGCCTGGATCCAACCAGATAACAGTTGACATTCAAGAGATATTCCCCAACGAAAGCATCCTTTCAAAAAAGTTTGAACATATGCATATTCTTCGTCCCCAACGGCAATCAGGGATTCAACTTCCCAGAATTTCCATAGCAGCAGTCAAGGATTTATTTTCCCAGACAAAAACATACATCTCACATTCACACATCATAGCATGTACATACCCTATGCATTTAGCATAATACCACATCTTGTGAACATCATGCATCTGCATTTTACTAACTCTTTTTTCTCACAGGTAAAATATCAAGTTTTAGTATAAATCAACAAGAGATTTGTGCTGATATTTCTTCTAATGTTTATCAACTTTCCTCCAAATGGCATCTATAAGCCCATTCACCATCCATCTTTGAGAGCAAATTTTTGGGCATTCTAGTGTTCAATCATCTTTCACCTTCAAGTCACGAATGGCAAATTCGCCAATCTAACTCTTCAGGTGTAAGAAATTGAACAAGGGCAGTTGTTGTACCCCAAAATTTTCCCTCTCATTTCTCAAAGGATCACCATGAATCCTCAGGTTTGCTCCCCTTCAATTTCAAGCCTGGATCTACAAATTTTCCAAGAAAGTCATTCACAGGGGTAAAATGGTCATTTGTGCATTGAAAAGTCAAACTTTGACTTTTGATCAAAATCAAGTTTTAAGAGTCATATTTCATCAAGACATGTTGAGATATGAAGTTTGTTTCATCTAGAAATTCAAAAGTCAAAGGTTACTTTGGAAAAGTCAAATTTCTAAATACTTAGAATTTTTCTAAGTGTTTAAGAAATATGACAAGTTCAGAACTTCTGATCAGATTATCACCATGATGCAAGATGATTCTGGAATAATTTCTAAATCAGGAGTTTTATATTTCAATAAGATCTAAAACATTACAGAACATAACTTCTCCTGGAAATGCTGGAGTTTCAAGTTATAAATGTTCAAAGACACGTCCATGAAACTAAAGCACTCAGCAAATTCTGGACACTTTCAAGACAGAGTTTGGGAAGAACTTTTGGGCTAGTTTTCGCAAAGGTTTAGTCAGAGTTTGCAAGGGTAATTCAAAGAAGGTTACAGAGTGTGCTGAAAGCTTCCTGGAAATTCTGAGAACTCATTCAGAACATACTGGAGCAAGGAGATACAAAGATCAGAAGTTGGATGTCTATTCTAAGTCACGCTGAAGCTGAACTTATGATCCATAACTAAAAAATGATGCAGAATATTACGTTGCAGGATTTCTGGTTTGATCAATCTCATTATCATTTAATGCTCACAATAACTTCTGGGTCTTTGTTCAAAGGATTTCTCCACGTGTGGTATAGAAGTACCTTTACTGTCTTGGAAAAGTAAACTCTTGTACAAAAGTGTGCTGGGCCAATGCATTGCTTTTGCTTTTGAAGTTACCTTTCCTTAATTCCTGCTTACAGTTCCAGCTTAGGCGCTGCTAAGGCTACTAACCATCATACTTGCTTCAATAGCAAGGCAGCACCCTAGCATGTGATGGTTGTACTCTCAAAGCTACAAGATCTTTGCCTATAAATTGAAAGCCATTGGCAACTGTAAAAGGGTCGGAAATTTGAGAAAGAAAAGCCCTGAACCCCTGCTAAAATTCCAAGAGTCCAAAAAACTGCAAACACAAAATACAAAACCTGTTAGCTTTTGATTCTTGCATTCAAATTCCATTTTTCCTCAAGTGTTTCTCGACCAAAACCACCCATACAGTTTTTTTGATATTCATTCAAAAGCCATCCTAACTTCTGTAGTCAAACTGTGACACACTAACCATCAATATCCACCTCAAAGAAGTCATAACTTTGCTCCTTGGCTGTTCCAGAATTTTCTAATCACTCACAACCCAAGTTGAAAGTTTCCAGCCTGCTGAACACGAGAGGAAGTTGTTCAAAACATCACAAGCGGTCAGAGCCAGACTCCAACTCACAAAACATTTTACAGCTGCAATGTAAGCTTCTGCTGACTCTCATAATATTACTTAGGCATTGTCAGGAAACTTTGTTCAAAAATACAATGTAGACATCTTGATTCTGATGCTGTACACATTCTGAGGTTTCATATATTTTCCTGCCTAGGTAGAGAGAATTTTAGTTCAGAACTTCTTGAAGAAATTAGAACTCAGAATTAGGATTAGCAAATTCATGCTTTGCCTCTGATTTATAGTTCTGATATTTCTTGTTTCTGAAACATTATGAAACCTGCCATAACTGTTATATGCGCATCTTCTATTTTATTGAGAAATGACCAAGTTGCAGATACTCTGACTAGCATGGAGAGGGAGATGAAGTTCTGCCAGTGGTATCAGAACTTCTGAAATCTTCTTTGTTCTCATCGGACCCAGAACCTCTGACCTTCCCTATTTCTACTAACGTTTATTTGAATTTATGCAACATGCCAGAGTCAGAACTTCTGACCTCTTTTATTTTAGCAAAGCGCTGATTCTGTTTTCCTTTCCCCTTATTATTTTTTCCATCATTTTTCTTATTAATCAAAAACACAATAAAAAAATATTTCATATTCACATATCTTAGTTTATTTGTTAAAACAAAAATATCAAAAATATTTTATTAATCAAAACTTATCTCTATTCTTAAACAAAACAAAGTTCATTTTATGTTTCTTGTAATAGCAACTTAGGACTTGATTTAATTTGCGATCCCCATTTGTGAATTTGTACACCCCACCCCCCTAATGTTTGTAATAGCGTAGGACTTTACTTTTCCACATTTTTATTGCTTTCATGTATTGTTAGTAATTAGGGTGTGCATGATGAGATAAAAACAACAAATAGACAACCCATATTCAAGACAAAAACAAAGCATGAAAATAAAACATTCGCACACAAGCACCCCTAGGGTTATTCCACTTGGTTGCCTTATACAAAATGGCCATATTACGCATGCGAGGTATCTTAGCAAAAACAAGCAAATACAAGATCATAGTCCCTCGATGATGCTATCTAAGTTGACTTACAAATGATCTTAGCCCCTCAAAAAAGAATGCTAAGATACCTTGCAGCATTGCTAATCATGGCTATACGATGAACCACGCCTGTCCCGCTTACATCCAAAGATAGGGTTGCTTACCAAATCAATGGTAAGACAACAATGTCAAAGGAAAATAAAATGAACAACAAAGACATTTGAGTAGATAGATTGATCCTAATTACTTGCTCCATCTCAAAACAAACATCCTTGCTATTTTCAAAACAAACACCAACACTTTCAAAAACACCTTTAAAACATGAAAACATTTTCAAAAGATTAACACTTTGTATACATTCTTACGTACGAGAGTCATTACAAAGTTTGCCTAAACGATGGCATCTTTACAAAATACTTTCAAAAACCACACAAAGCACAATTTCAAACAAAAGCAAGTGATCCAGCATGTAACTAAGAGCCCGTGGAAAACCATGGATGAAGAGGGTGCTAATACCTTCCATTTTCATAATCTACCCCTCAAACTCAAGAAACAATCTCAAAGGTCTTTCCTGTGCTTTTTCGCCTTTCCTTTTGGATAAAAGAAAAGTCGGTGGTGACTCTTGCTAACCGCAACATTTGCGATCAAATACAAAACACCCAAGTCAGTTCTCCCACCGTACCACAGCCTAAAAGGAAACTTTTCATGCAAGATTGAAAGAAAATATTTTCACGATAATGCACAAAGATATTTTCTATAATTATTAACCTAGTACATCCGTCTATATGTATTCAGGATATTGAGATCAAAGGGAAACGAATTAGCAGCCACAACAACTAGGGTTCTTCATCACAAAATTTTCAAGGAAAGCAAGAATTAGAAATCAAAGTTCCAAGCGATTTTAGTCTAAGCAAACCACTCAAATCATCTCTTGAACATCCGTTGGGTAAGAATAAGGGATTTTCCATGCTCATCTATGCCTGAAACACGCATACATGCCCTGTCCGATTATTGAGGTTTTTGAACATTCATGTTTTTAATTCCATGCATTGTTGAATGTTTCTAACCATCCAGATCAGTTCATATGAATGTTTAGACTAGGTTGTAGTCATTACATGGAGTTTATAACGTCAAAAACTTGGTTTGCCATTTTTGAACCGAGTTAGGGTTTCTTCTTCGAAACTCATGAGTAGGGATCTTTAGTCAAAACGAAGGGCACCACTGGATTCATAAGGGTCCAGTTAGGGGGATTGGGTTCATCTTGTGGTTCAATTTTACATAACTTGCAGGTTTGATGTTGGAGCTCATCGGAGAAGGTGACTGGACTTAGGGTTCCGGTTACTTCTCCATCAGTCAAACTTTTTTTGAAACGAGTTGACCATGGCGTGGAATTTTGAGAGGTTCTGATTCGCTAACACTTAATGAAGGGTCCCACAAGTGCTGATTTATTTTTTAATTCAAACATAAAAGTGTTTTTACTATTTAACCAATTGTTTGTATTTTAATCAATAGATGTATAGCCACCCCAGTTGCAAGCGACCGTGCATTAAGGAATACCAATACCATGGCGTAGGTTCGATCCTGATGCTTTACAATGTTTTTTTCTCCATATTTTCTATCTTTTACAGATCCAGCGTAGCGCACCCTCATGCATCCCCCATGCACCCTATCACGACTCACCATTAGGTCTGTATAGATCTGATCCAATGATCCCAGATCTGTAGACACACGGTGAACTTCCTGGAGCCTCCCACGCTGGATCCAACGCTAAAGCTTATTGGGCCTGGATTTCTTTTCTTCTCAACACTCCCTGGTTGCTATTTCAGGCTCAACTTTCTTTCTCTTTATTTTACTATTATTCTTTTTTTTATCACTACATAATTTTTTTTATTAATTAAAATTAATTTAGACTCTTAGGTTTTTTCTAATCAATTTTTAATTAATTTAACTAACCAACCTTCTTTTTTTAATAATTAAATTAATTGAATTTTTATTATTAAAATTAATTAGGGTTTTTAGGTCTTTTAATTAATTAATTACAAATCTCTCTTTCATAAAAAACAACAAAAACATTTCCTTTTCTTTCGATTCCAAATTTTCTTTTTCATGTGATTGTGCTTTTGCAAATGTATTTTTTATTTCACATTTTTTGTCATTATTGTAATTGTCTATGGGATGCAATAGTAATTAGGGTTTATTTTCCACACTTCTACTTATGTACCTCTCCCAAAGCATTGTAATAGTCTAGGGCTTTATTTTCCGCACTTTACTGCTTTCCATTACTGTTAGGTTTACTGCTTATTAATTAGGCCTGTATGGAAAGATTAAAAGCAAACAATGGTTAACCCTAATTGCAAGATTAAAATAACTGAATCACAAATCACTTGCACACTCACACCTCTAGGGTAACCTCCCTCGTTGCCTCGAGAAAAAAAGAAGTCATATCCCTCGAATGTTGGGATGCTTTAGTACAGTCCCTCAAAAACAAAGATCGTAGTCCCTCGATGACCCTTTCGATGTTGCCTTCGGTAAACGATCTAGTCCCTTAACGATAATTGCTAAAGTATCCTTACCAGTTGCCTTCGATAACTGTATGATGACCCACACCTGTCCTTTCACATCCAATGATAGGGCTTCCTACTAACTAATGGTAGGATATCACTATCTAAAGGAAAGGAAATTACAAGAAAGACCTTGAGTAGGTAGGCCGTTGTTAATCGCTTGCTCACAAACATTTCAAAACAAAAACATTTCACACAGACACTTTTCAATAAATATTTTCAAACACTTTGTACGCATTCTTGAAGACAAATACGAGAATCATTACAAAGTTGCCTTACAATTGGCATCTTCAAAATATTTTTCTCAAACACACATTCACAAAGCAATTTTCAAAACAAAGTGAGCTAGCGATTAAGAGCCCGTAGATAACTACAAATGAAAAGGGTGCTAACACCTTCCCTTTTCATAACTTACCCCCCAAACTAAAAATCTTCAAGGTCTTTCCTGTTCTTTTCACCCTTTCCTTATTGGATAAAAGAAAAGTCGGTGGCGACTCTAGCTATTCACAATATTTGCAATAAAATGCAAAACAAGTCAGTTCTCCCACCATGTTACAGAACTAGCGACTTTGCTGGGGATATCTAAAAAGAGAGGTTACCTTTAGAGTTAGATCACTTTATCTGCTTTGTTTGATTTGTTTGCTTTATCTTTATTGGGTTTACTTTTTCACAAAGATCCTACACCCGAATCTGGGGGTACCCTTAGGTAAGTAGTTATAGATCATGGAAACTGTACAACATAGACCGATATGGTTGAAGTGATGGCTATATTAGTGCGATACATTGGTTGATACTAGTGTCCCTCGAGTCATTCGGGGAGAATACTAGGCTGCCGCATGGTGTCATAAGCACTAACTGACCTTTAGAACCTTAATTAACCCAACTTGGCCATTAGAAGGTAGTGAAGTAGCCGACTTTGGTGCAGTCCGAAGTTGGTTGATACTCGATGCTACGCTCATTGAGATTCGACTCTCGGTTTTTTTTGGTGGAAATTCAGTTGCCGTGCTAAACGAAACCTATGATAAAAATCAGTGATATTGAGATCCCTAGAACCCGATTACTATTTTAGGACAGGTTGAGCCAACTAAACTTCAAAAGGGTACTTACCTACGGACCCCATGCAAGCCTGGACCCTAAGGCTCTTGTATGCTTTGTTTGTGTTTGTTATCTGTTTAAACATGACATCATAACATCATATCATGACATTTTCACTAACTATTTCAAGGATCTATGGGATTTATCTTTGTTCTTTGTTACAGGGTCATGACTTTCGATCGCAGAAATACTATCCGAATTAACTTCATAAGGGTACCTTCCAAGCTTGAGGAGTTAGTCTCAAAGGTTCCCGACAATTCCCAATTCACCAAGAGACATGATCATCAGCTCAATTTGGTTACTACCAGTTTCAAAGAAGACATGATGAGTGTATTGTTCAAGTTCTTTGATCCTAAACATCACTGTTTTAACTTCCTGAATTATCAGTTAGTGCCCACAATGGGAGATTTCTCTAATTTACTCGGAGTGCCTATTCTTGATCAGATACCTTCCACCGGTCTAGAGCAAGTTCCAAAACCTGAAGACATTGCAGGAGCCTAACATCTGAAACAATCAAACATTGTATCTAATTGGGAAACAAGAAATGGAGTCAAGGGTTTTCTTCCTAAATTTATGATAGAGAAGGCTCAGTGGTTTCTAGATGCCATGAGTCTTTGTTCTTTTGAGGATATTTTGGCTTTGCTGATCTATAGTTTGGTGATTTTCCCTAACCCATAGCAACTCATAGATGTAAACACGATCAAAATATTTCTTACCCATTGTTGTACCCCAAAAATTTCTCTCCCTTTTCTTCAAGACATTCTCTTAGGGTTTCCAACTACTCAAGGCTACCAAGGCTTCTCAGGCTTCAAGACATGTCAACTGATTTTTTGTTTCATCAAGGGTTCAAGGTTGCAAGTGTTTCAAAAAGTGAATCACATTTTCTCTTATCAATTGTCCCTTGTGCTAGGGTTTTGGTTACTGAAGTGTGTGGCGTCTTTCTTGACTAAATTATTAAATCATTATCATCATGAGTTTTATTTCAGTACACCTTCAATTAGCAATGAAGTTTCTATGTGGGTTTTCATTTAGAAGGGATTTTATCTGGATTATGAGACTAAGTGAATATTTGGTTACTTGTTGATTCAATTGTTGAGTTCAAGGGTTGCAGTTATGATGCAAATTTAAGTGAAGAGATCTTTTGAGTTTATCACTAGAGTCAAACCTTTGAATTAGATGTTCATTCAGAGGAAAACTCATTATAGAAAAAAAGTATTGTTGTTGCTTTCACTACTTCAGAAGAAAAGCTCATTTATTTGTCAAATACTTTAAAATGAAGAGAGAATTCCTAATCTAATCTATCCCGTGAGAGGATAATGGCAAGATTTCACATCTCTTTTGAACTTTCCCTCCAAGACTTCATGCCATGGACCAATCTTCATTCTCTTCGTCAAAATTTATCATTTCTTTATCCCATCTCTAGTACCATGTCACACCATACCTTATCTTTATAAGCTTGTGACATCACATTATTTCACTATCACTTGTCTTTCATTATCATCACCATATGATTCAAGTAAAGTTTGGAAATGAGAAAGGTTGGAATAGATTCAAATGCAACAGTATTCAATATGCTACATGGTTTACTCGAGGACAACAAAGAACTTTATAAGTTTCAAAAGGGATCACGTTGTTACAATACAATACACCATTTCTCATTTAAGTTTAAGTTTACAAAGAAAAGTTTAATCCTCAAAACGGGAGGAACTAGTGGGAGATTTCATTTTGTGAGTTCAAGTTACATGTTGAAATCAAAATTACATTCAAGATACAAGTTTCAAATACGAAGTGCAATTGCAAGGAAAGGGAAATTACATTGAAGTGTACACTTTAACAAGTTAACTACTGTATGAATTATGGTTTCTACAAAGTAAATAATTAGATTAAAAATATTATTTAATATTATTATTTATTCTGGTTAATTAATTTTATTAAATGACTTAATTTAGTTAGTCATTTAATTATATTTGATTGGATTGTATTGTTTCTTTATTTAGACTTTTAATTGTGTTTTCGATAAGTCATCCACATTCATAAATTTGTACCACCATTTCCCGAAGCATTGTAATAGCATAGGGTATTTAATTTATGCAATTTACTGCTTTCCTTATTATTGTTAGTTTAATAGGATTGTATGGCAAGATCTGAAACAAAACGCTAGATAACCATAAATCCAAGATAAATTAACGGAAATCAAAACACTTCACACACACACACACCTTTAGGGTAACCTTGGTTGTTGCCTTTAGATAAAATAGTCATGTCCCTCGAATATGGGACGCTTTAGCAAAGACCCTCGATAGAAAAAGATCATAGTCCCTCGATGAACCTTCGATGTTGCCTTCGGTAAACGATCTTAGTCCCTTACAACAATTGCTAAAGCGTCTTACAAGTTGCTTTCTATGACTGTACGATGACCCACGCTTGTCCCTCACATCCAATGATATGGCTTCCTACTAACTAATGGTAGAGTAGCACTATCTAAAGGAGGGGGAAAAGAACAAAGACTTTTTTGAGTAGGTAGATCACTCGTAATCGCTTGCTCACAAACTAAAACCATCTTCACACCTTCAGACTTTTAAAACAACTTCTTTCAAAACAGTTTATAAATACTCTTGGGGAATGATACAAGGGTTATTATAAAGTAAAATGCCTTACATTGGCATCTTTAAAACACTTTCCAAAAAACAAACACTTTCTTTCACATATATTTTTGAAATAGTAGATCCTGAAGACTGTACAACATATACCGATATGGTTGAAGCGATGGCTACGTTAGTGCGACACATTGGTTGGTACCAGTGTCCCGTGAGTCAATCAAGGAGAATACTGGGCTGCCGCGTGGTGTCATAAACCCTAACTAACCGTAGAACCTTAGTTGACACAACTTAGACATTAGAAAGTAGTGAGATGGATGACTTTGGTGCAGACTGAAGTTGGTTGATACTCGATGCTACACTCATTGAGGTTGGACTCTCGGGATATTTCAGCCACAATTCAGATGCTTGAGCTGAAACAATACCCGAGAGAAAAATCAGTGATATTGAGATTCCTAGAACCCAGTTACTTCTTTTAGGACAAGTTGAGCCAACTAAACTCAAAGAGGGTACTTACCTATAAACTCCATGCAAGCCTGAACCTAAGGTCTTGTGTGTTTTGATTGTGCTTGATTAAATTGTTCGAACATGACATCATAACATCATGACATCATGCCATAGAATTTTCTTAACCATTTCAAGGATCTCGAGGGCCTATGATGTAGGGTTATGATGAACCAGATGTTTATCAAGGGGAAAGGGGATTTATTTTCCTCTAACCAAATGCCGTTAAAGACCAAAGCACAATATCTTTAGTCAAAGGCTAGGACTCACTCGACATGGTGAGCTTGATTCTCGTAGAAGGAAATTCAACGATATGAAGTTCTTCAATCGAAGCTGCAGTCAGATTCAGTTTCTAACATTTTCTTATGTTTCCCCCCACGAGATCCTTGAAAACATTGCATTTACATATCACGCATCATTACATAACAGATTTTCCCATACAGGTTTTCTCATCCGCGTACTGTTTATTTCAGTAAAAGATGGCTCTTGAACAAACTGTCAAGAAACTCCAAGCTCAGAATGCCCAATTCTAGGAAACTCTCCTGAACTTAGCATATGGGCAGGAAAAGATGATGGTTCTCATCGCTAAAAAGAAGAATACTAGAAAGCCAGTTTCTATCCTTAACATGGGGAGAACGTTCAAAGTTCCTCCTAAACAGGTTCAAGCTACTGATGTCTCCTCTGATGAAAACAACAATCAAGAGGAAGACGATAGAAGTGTCAGGGCTGAAGATGGAAGCAACCAAGATTCTGGGAAAATCCCTGATGATGAAAAGTATCCTCCTGCAGATGACAGGTACAAACAGTTGGAAGATTGCCTCAAGGCCATGGAAATCCAAAAAGGGCCTGAATTGGATTTTAAAGAGCTGGGTTTTATTCTGGGGGGTGGTCATCCCTCACAAGTTCAAGGTCCCCGTCTTTGCTAAATATGATGGTGTCTCTTGTCCCAAGCTTCATCTAAGATCTTATGTTCGAAAGATCCAACCCCATATTGCTGACAGAAAGTTATGGGTTCACTTATTTCACAAAAGTTTGTCTGGTACTCAACTCGAATGGTTCTATCATCTGGAAGGAACCAACATTCATACTTGGGAGGACTTGGCTTCTGCCTTCTACAAATAATACCAATACAATGCTGACCTTGCACCAACTCACGTGCAATTACAAAGTATGACCATGGGCTCGAACGAAGGCTTTAAGGAGTATGCCAAGAAGTGGAGAGATTTGGATGGAAGAGTGAAATCTCCTTTGTATGATAGGGAGCTGGTTGATATGTTCATGGGGACTCTGACAGGTCCTTTCTTTAATCATTTGATCGGAAGCTCTTCAGCCGGATTCACCAAGCTGATATTAACTGGAGAGCGAGTTGAAATTGGAATCAGAAGTGGGAAAGTTCAGGTGGCTGCATCTTCAAATTCTATAAAGAAGCCCTTCAACGGGGAGAAAGAGGTTGATGCTATGTATGGCCAGAAGGGTCGTGGTAAAGGAGATCGTCATCAAGTTGTGGAGGCAGTTATGATTTCTAATCCTACACCAGTGCAACAACAACAACAAGGCAATCAACGTAAGTAGGACACACCCAATAGACAATTTACCAAAATTAACATGTCATTGGCTCAAGCGTTGCAAAACATGTTGAAGGCATAGTTGATTACGTTGAAGGATCCTCCTCAGAATTCCAACACTTTCGCTCCTAGCTATCATCCCAATGCAAGGTGTGTATACCATTCTAATAGTCCTGGACATGATACGATTGGTTGTTGAGCATTGAAGAACAAGATTCAAGATATGATTGATGCTAAGGAGATTGAGTTTGACCCGCCTGAGAATCCTAATGTGATCACTGCTAGGCATTTTAAAGTATATTTGTATTGATTGTTTTGCCCATGAATAGGCATTTTTATACAAAGAGACAGAGGTCCCAGTAAGAGGAAATCGTCAAAGGGAAAACAAAATTAAAAACAAAGATAATAGCCATGTGGAAGTGATGTCATTGCGTTCTAACTCTACTATTGCCCCGATATCTTCGAATGTTCCTTACCGTTGACATAAGTTGATTGGATTGATCTTGGACCATTTGAACTCGGACCTTGGTAATAAAGTCGACTGTGGTGATTCCACGGTACATAGTCATACGCTTTTAATCCTTAACTTTTGCCTGGACTACCCTTTCGGGTTTTCAGTCCACCAGGATACCCATTTTTTCCCAAGTCGCCCTTTCAGGTATTCAACTTGCCATACGTACAATCTTTTGCATATATCCCTAATTTTTTCCCAAACCTTTTGGTTAGCCGAGATGCCCTTGTTTTGTCTAGGTGTGTCAACCTAGTGGGTCCTTTATGCGTAGTATATTTTAACTATGTCCGTGTTCACAGGATGTGGGAAGTCTTCACCGTCCATGGTAGTCAGCATCATGGCACCACCAGAGAACACTCTCTTGACAACAAATGGCCCTTCATAGGTGGGAGTCCATTTGCTCCTGGGGTCGCCTTGTGGAAGAATGACGCACTTTATTACCAAGTCACCAGTTTGATATACTCAAGGTCTGATCTTTTTGTTGAAAGCCTTAACCATACGTTTTTGGTATATCTGACCATGACAAACAACAACCAGTCGCTTTTCATCGATCAAGTTCAACTGATCCAATCTTGTCTGAATCCATTCGTCTTCGCCTAGGCTAGCTTCATTCATAATCCTTAATGAGGGAATCTGAACTTCCATTGGCAGAACAACTTCCATTCCATAGACCAAATAAAAGGGAGTTGCCCCAGTTGATGTTCGAGCTGAAGTACGGTAGCCATGAAAAGAAAACGGTAACATCTCATGCCAGTCTTTGTAGGTTACTACCATCTTTTGCACAATCTTCTTAATGTTTTTGTTGGACTCTTCCACTACGCCATTCATTTTAGGTCTATAAGGAGAAGAATTGTGATGCTTGATTTTGAACTGAGTGCAAAGTTCTGTAATCATAACATTGTTGAGGTTAGTCCCATTGTTGGTGATGATCCTTTCGGGGATACCATAGCAGCAGATAAAGTTATGTTTGATGAAACTGGCTACCACACTCTTTGTGACTAAGGCAAATGAGGCGGCTTTGACCCATTTAGTGAAATAATCAATATCGACAAGGATGAAGCAATGTCTATTAGAAGCAGTAGGTTTGATCTCTCCAATCATGTCAATGCCCCATATTGCAAATGGCCACAGAGCAGTCCTGACATTCAGAAGAATAGGAGGCACATAGACCTTGTCAGCATAGACTTGGAATTTGTGGCAAGTCCTTGAGTGTTGATGGAAATCGGTCTCCATCGTTGACCAATAGTAACCAACTCTCAAGATTTTCTTGGCCATAGTATGCCCGCTAGAGTGAGTCCCAAAGAGACCATCATGCACGTCTTCTATAATTTCCTCTGCCTCTTTATTGTCCACACATAGGAGTAGAGTAGAGTCATGGTTGCGTTTGTAAAATATACCATTACTTAGGAAGAATTTGGCTGAAAATCTTCGTAAGAACTTTATGTCATTGATGGATGCTCCTTCAAGGTACTCTTGTACTTCAAGGTATCTCTTCACCTCATGGTACCATGGATTTTCTGTGTCAGTGTCGAGCTCATAACAGTGTGTAGGTTCATAGAATCTCTCAATTGTAATCATAAGAGCTTCGTTGTCTCATTTGACTTTGAACATAAAAGATATGGTGGCTAAAGCATCGACTAACTGATTTTCTTCCCTAGGGAAGTGTTCAAATGTGACCTCTTCGAAGTAAGGAATCAGAGATAGCACAAGATCCTTGTAAGGGATGAGATTAGGGTGCTTAGTGTCCCAATCTCATTTTACTTGGCTAATCACTAGAGCGGAATCCCCAAACACATTAAAATGCTTGATCCTTAAATCAATGGCAGCCTTCAGACCCAAAATGCATGCTTCGTACTCAGCCATGTTGTTCGTACAGTCGAAGCATAGTCTGGCAGTGAAAGGAGTGTGGAAACCTTCAGGGGAGATTATCACAACACCAATTCCGTTACCCAAATCATTGGAAGCCCCATCGAAAACCGTAGTCCATCAGGATCCTTGTTCAGGTCCGTCATACAGTCCAGGTTTTGCACAGTCAATCACTAGCATGATATTTTCATCCGGGAAGTCAAAGTTCATAGACTAATAATCATCAACAACTTGATGGGCCAAATGATCTGCTAATAAGCTTCCTTTGATGTCCTTTTGCATTGTGTATTGAATATCGTATTCAGTCAAGATCATTTGCCATCTAGCTATCCGTCCGGAAAGAGCGGGTTTATCGAAGATGTAATTGATATGGTCCATCTTAGAAATCAGTAAAGTGGTATGAGTCAATATATACTGTCTTAGACAGTGAGCAGCCCATTCCAGAGCACAACAAGTTTTCTCGAGCAGTGAATATCTGGTTTCACAGTCGGTAAACTTTTTGCTCAAGTAGTAAATAGCATGCTCTTTTCTACCAGACTCGTCATGTTGGCCCAACACACACCCCATAAAATTCTCTAGCATCGTCAAGTACATGATCAAGGGTCTTCCTTCAACTGGAGGCATGAGGATAAGAGGTTCTTGCAAATATTCTTTGATTTTGTCGAAGGAAGCTTGGCATTCATCATTCCATCTGACTACTTGATCTTTCTTCAAGAGTTTGAAGATTGGCTCACAAGTAGAAGTTAAGTGAGATATAAAGCGAGCGATGTAGTTAAGACGACCCAAGAATCCTCTAACTTCCTTTTCAGAGTGGGAGTCTGGCATTTCTTAGATGGCCTTTACCTTGGCAGGATCGACTTCAATGCCTTTACCACTGACAACAAAACCTAGAAGTTTTCCAGATCGTACTCCAAATGTACACTTATTGGGGTTCAACCTCAACTTGTACTTTTCCAGCCTCTCGAATAGCTTGGATAGGTGATTGAGGTGCTCCTCTTCAGTTTGTGACCTTGAAATCATATCATCCACATAAACCTCTATTTCATGATGGATCATATCATGAAACAAAGCTACCATAGCCCTTTGATATGTTGCCCCTGCATTCTTTAACCCGAATGACATGACCTTGTAGCAAAAGGTGCCCCATTGCGTAACGAAAGTGGTCTTCTCCATGTCTTCGGGAGCCATCTTAATTTGATTATAGCTGGAGAAAGCATCCATGAAAGAGAAGACTTTATGCTAAGCGGTGTTATCGACCAAGATATCAATATGAGGTAGAGGGAAGTCATCCTTGGGGCTTGTCCTATTCAGATCCCTATAATATACGCACATGTGAACTTTTCCGTCTTTCTTCGGTACAGGCACCACGTTTGAAACCCATTGAGGATAAGATGTCACAACTAGGAATCCTGCATCAAATTGTTTCATCACATCAGCTTTTATCTTTTCAGACATGTCAGGCCTCATGCGACGGACTTTTTGTTTGACAGGAGGACAATCTTCCTTTGCCGGCAGACGATGAACTACAATGTCGGTATCCAACCCTGGAATATCTTCATATGACCAAGCAAACACTTCCACATAGTCATGAAACATGTGAACCAATCTGCTTTTGATACTGCTTTCTAGGTTAACGCTGATCTTGACCTCTTTCTTGTCTGTCTCGGTACCTAGATTGATGACTTCAACTGACTCTTCGTGTGGCTGCATAGTTTTTCCCTCTTGTAATAGAAGTCTGGCTAGTTATCCTGGTATTTTTCAATCTTCCTTGCCTTCGTCTTCGGCTCGGTTAATTGGATGTTTGAAATCATAGTCGGCAATAGTAGAGTCATTTTCAATGAGATCCGGAATGGACAAGGACCTGCAATAATGTGTGTGTGCATGTAAGATACATGGCTATTTTGAAAAATGCATTTGAAGGAAAAGAAAGACAATGAGCACAAAGATTTGAATGCAAAAGTCAAATGAATTGTATTGAATGATCATATGATAAAATGAACATAAATAAAACCCTTGACAAATGGACCATAGTGCCCCGGGCCAGGCACATGGCTTAAAAGTCATTGTTTAATATTACAGACAAAATGTTCTTGAATTAATAGAAAGAAATAAACAAGTAATTACTCCTCAATGAAGGAGATGGGAACAAAGTCCTTTGCGTGCCAATTGTTGAGTTTCATTGTAGTAGGATATACCCATTCTTCAAATGCACATTCATCATCAGAATTCTCCACGGCGTTAACTTCATAACTTCCAATATAGAGAAGGGGGCTTCCTTGCACGAGCGCGCCTTACCTCTTTCTGAGCCTTGATAGTGAAACCTAAACCACATTTGTCTACTTTGAATGGGATCTCGAAGAGTTTCCCCCAAGTATCACAACTTCCTTCTTCGATTGCGGCACGAGCATCTCTAAATGAAACCATCTTTGGCATGACCTTAACAGCTTTGGACACATCAGAGGAACATTTGGCAGTAGAAACCATTGGTGGCACAACTTCAAAAGCTTGACACGGGGTTTCTATAAATTCGCCCTCCATCTCCACATATTTGAAAGAATTGAGGTTGCTTACCATGAACTCCTCCTCACCACAGACAGTGAAAATCCTTCCTTTGACTGGGTATTTGAGCTTTTGATGGAGACTTAATGTTACCGCCCCTGCTCTATGGATCCAAGGGTGAACCAGCAAACAGGAGTAAGCAGGACAGATATCCATGATGTAGAAAGTAGAGTTGAAAATCTGTGAGCCCACCTTGATCAGGAGATCCACCTCTCTGTGAACTGTCCTTTTGGACCCATCGAAAGCCCTCACAATAATATCACTTGGTTTCAACACCAGTCCTTCATAGTCTAAACGGTCTAAGGCTACCTTGGGTAGCAAGTTTAAAGAAGAGCATGTGTCAACCAGAACACGTGCTAGGGTAGTCCCCTTACATTTAACAGAAACATGCAGAGCTTTGTTATGGTTCTTTCTAAGTGGTTTCAGATAAGCATCCAAGAACCCCAAACCATTGTCGGCCGTCAAGCTTGCCACACAATTTTCAAACTGGTCAGTTGTGGTCTCATGAGGGACATGAGCCTTCTTCAACAATTTGATTAACGCCCGAGCATGAACATCAAAACAAAGTAGCAAAGATAACATGGAAATCTTGGAAGGGGTTTTCCCCAATTGCTCCACTATCTTGAAATCACTCCTTTTTCTAATTTTCAAGATTTCATCCATTTCTCGAGCGGAAGGCTCTCAGCAGCAATGTCTTTTATGGGTATTTTTGTCTCACCAGGCTCAACTACCTTCTCTTTTCCTCTTGTATCAGCACTAGGTTTAGCAGTGATGATACAGACAAGTGCCTTTGTAGCGGTTGGTGGCGAGATGTTGGGTGAGAAGATTCTCCCAATTCTGGTCACCTTACTAGATCTAGTATTATTACCAATGTCATCAGTTTAGCTTTCTTCAATCCAAGCATCTTGCTTTATTCCATGGTAAAACACCTCAGCACCATAGTTCCATGGCACTGCTTTGTTGGAAGAGTACGGAATTGGCCCGGGGGCGGTAATTATCAGTGGAGTAACAATCGGTTCATTTGAAATCCTGATAGGACCCTTGGAGGAGATCCTAAGAGACTTGTTTGAAATTGTTATGATGGAGAGGTCTTCGATCTTATTGGTCAAACTTTTGGTAGACAAAGTCTTCTCAAATAGGATCTCATGGCTATTTATCAGGCGTTGAATGCCTTCCTTCAGCCATTTGTATCCACTGAGTTGTGTGGCGCAACAATCACAATCCTTCAAATAGCCTGGGAAAATCCCAGCTTTCAGCAAATTCTTTTTGACAATGGTTAACATAGTAGTCAAGTCTTCGACGGAGGAAACAAAAATGGTGTCTTCAACAACATTGACACCCTTGTCATGGTTTGGCATTGGTGCCGTTATCACATTGGGAATTGGAGGCGGATCAAATTCGATGGTCTTGTTGTCTATTAAGTCTTGAATTTTATTCTTCAGTGTCCAACATTGGTCAGTCTCATGCTCGAGACTATCAGAGTGATATGCACACTTGGTATTTGGATTGTATTTAGGTGAGGAAGTATCTCGATTGGTCGGAGGATCATGTAGTGTCACTAAATTAGCCTTTAACAGGTGTTGTAAGGCTTGGGATAGCGACATACCTATCCTTGTGTATTGTCTTTGTGGAGCCTAAAACCGTTTATGATTGGAAGATTGTCTTTGAACAGGAGTTGGGTTGGAAATCCAAACAGCATTAACGGACGGGCAGTCATCCTTCTTGGTACGGGCCCTTGCTCCATACACAACATTGATTTCCTTCTTCCCAATGAAGGGTTTCTTTATGGGATTGGAGGTGGAAGCAGATGTTATGGGAATCTTCCCTCTTTTGATACCGCTTTCCACCCTTTCACCGGTTAAGATCAACTCGGTGAAACCGGATGAAGAACAACCAACCAACAAGTTGAAAAAGGGACCAGATAAAATGCCCATAAACATATCAATGTGCTCCCTATCGGTTAATGATGATTATACCCCACTGGCAAGATCCCTTCACTTTTGGGCATACTCTTTGAACCCTTCATTCTTACCCATTGTCATGTCTTGCAGTTGAACTCTTGTCGGCGCCAGGTCGGCATTGTACTGGTATTGGTGGTAAAAAGCGGTGGATAAGTCTTCCCATGTATGGATACGGGAACCCTCCAATTGGTAAAACCACTCTAGTTACGTCCCAACCAAGATTTCTTAAAAGAAGTGAACCCAGAGTTTCTTGTCAGTGGTGTGCAGTTGTATTTTGCGCACATAAGACTTCACGTTAAGCTTCGGGCAGGAAACCCTATCGTACTTAAACAAAAACTGGTCTTTTGAATTTGTGGGGGATGACAACCCCAAATATTAAACCCAAATCGTCAAAATAGAAACAAGGGATGGCTTGAATCTCAATGGCCTTCAATCTGTCTTCTAGCTGCTTGTACTTGACATCGGCAGGAGGATACTTCTCGTCAAAATAATCTTCATCATCAGACTCTTGATCATTGATACATCCAACCTGGGTACTCCTAGCTTCTCCAATTTGATTTTTGTCTTCTTCATACGAGTCTTCCACTACCGGTATCTTATAGATCGGCTCTCTGAATCTTCTACACATGTTGACTAAAGCTTTCCTCTTTGGTTTCTTTTTGGATGCCAGCAACGTCATCAACTCTTGTTGCCCCTTGGCCATGGTCAGCAGAGTCTCTTGAAACTGGGAGTTTTGTGCTTGTAGGTCTTTCACTGTTTTCTCGATATCCATCTTGCTAAAATAAACAGCAGAAAGATAAGGAAACCTGTCGTGGAAAACCTGTTATGTTATGATGTATGGAAGATGTGTATGCAAATGATTTCAAGGATTTATGAAATTAAAATTTGTCTAGACAAAGAATGAACAAAGGTCAATTTTCATTAATTAGTTCAAAATGATTACTACGAGGGAAAAGTGAAAGAACTGAGTTTTAATGCTTGTCAAAAACCTATCTGTGCAAATATGTCATGCTTCAAACAAGTGTAAGTGAGAAACATCAAACACAAGCATTTCTCTCAAAACAGACTGCATGAGATGGCTCATGGAACCTTAGGTCAGCTCATGAGAAGAAGATTTTGGCTTGGAAACGTACGGGAAGGCGCACGCCTTCTCTATGCATCAACGCATAGTTCGGGGAGAACATGAGTCGGCGCATCAGGGAATGAGTCGGCGTATAACTGAATGAATTTCAACCTCTCTCGCTCGGGAAGGCGCACACCTTCTCTATGTGTCGACGCATAGTTCTGTGAAAACATGATTCGGGGCATCAGGAAATGATTCGGTGCATAACTGAAGGAATTTCAACCTCTCTCGCTCGAGAAGGCGCACGCCTTCTGTACACCCTGCATGAGACGACGTATCGTTATATTGTCTCATTTTTCTGCTATGTTGTTTCATCATGGGAATCACTTATATATATTGTTTGGCCTCTATTTTCCATCAACAACAAGAAAAAGTGAAAGATATACACAAAAGTTCTCTTCATCTCCAACCTCTCATCAACTATCAACAACTACACACAATCATTTTTGTTGATCAAGTTTTTGGGATTGTGTTGATAACGTCCGAATTGAAACTACAATTTCAGATTTGGGTAGAGATCTTTATGGGTTTTTTCTTGAATAAAACCATTGGGGTTTTGTCTTCCAAAGTTGGGTTTTTTTTATCACAAATCTTTGCTTCATTGAATTCATCCGAGCTAAGGGATTGGAAGACCGTGGGGTGTTCAATCGGGTAGCGGTAACCGGAGGATTGTGAAGAAGGATTTGGGGCCAATTTCTTGGGTTCAAAATCATTCAAGGTAGAAGGAGATTTTATTCAAGATTTGGCATACTTGATTCATCTAGAATCAAGGGAAGAGGAGTGCAACATATAAGATTCATCAAGTAACTTTGAATTGTGGTGATTGTATCTTCTCTTACAAACTTTGAAAAATTAATTTCATTTCCTAATTCTAGATTCTAGAATTGGGGGCAGAGTAGCCTACGCGAGGACGACATGGTGAAATGCCTTAACAAACACTGTGTCCATTTTAGTTTTCTGCATTTTATTTCTATTTGCTTGAATTTGTGAGTTATCAATTCTTTCATTCATACAAAATAATTGTATTGACAAACTAAAACTTTACACCTCATATAGCATTCATTTGAATCGTTATAATCACTACAATTTGAGTATAACCAAACCTTGTGTAGTACTTACACCAAGTGTTTGGTGAATTTACAACTCAGAAATTTGCTTTATCTTCTCCGCAACTAATTGGTAATAACTTACACCGTATTAAACGTGCTAAAGCAATTCATCATACTCAATTTTAGTTGTGATTCTATTCTCATCATTTTCATCAAATTGGTTTGCATATCCGATCTTTCCAATACATAAAGTTTAGACGATCAGATTCAGGGCTGTCGCTCACTGATAAAAACAATTTTATAAAAAGTGCAGAATTTTCAAAGGGATCTATTCAACCCCTCCTTCTAGATCTGTCACATCGTCTAACAAGTGGTATCAAGAGTGCCGGTTTTTCCAGTGCTTCACATACAACTTCTAGAAATGGATTGTGATCTAAAAGGGGCGTACACTAGATCACCCATTTTCACAGGTGAAAATTATAGCTATTGGAAAGATTGTATGCATGTCCATATCATGTCTATTGATAGGAAAATATGGAAGGCTATCCAAGATGGGCCAGTTGCAATAACTATGCAAAATGCTGCCGGGATAACTGTTCCTAAACCGGAAGCACAATGGGATGAAAAAGATGAGAAAAGTTATGCCTATGACTGGAAAGCAAGAAACTGCTCATAGCAACTCTAGGAGTTGATGAGTATTTTCGGGTCTCACATTGTGCCACGGCTAAGAAAATGTGGGAAGCTTTGCAAGTCACCCATGAGAGCATAAACGATGGAAAATCGGCTAGAATTAATACTTTGACGCAAGAGTTTGATCTCTTTCGCATGGAGCAAGGTGAAACCATCGCCGACATGCAAAAGAGATTTTCTCATATAATGAATCGCTTGCATACACTTGGTCATGTAATTTTCAATTCTGTTGCTACTAACAAAATTTTGAGATGTCTTAGCAGGGAATGGAAACCTAAAGTTATGGCAATTAAGGAAGCCAATGATCTAAATACTTTGGATCTCACAACATTATGGGGGTAAGCTTCAAGAACATGAACAAGAGCTCATAAGCCTTGGAAAGCATGAAAATAAAGAAAAGAAGGAAAAGTCAAGGGACTTGGAAAAGAAGTCTATAGCACTAAAGGCTTCAAGCTCCAAGTCATCAACCTTAATTTTGTGTGAAAGTGAATCAAGTGATGACGATGAGAGTCCGGATGAGGATATGGGTCTGTTCATAATAAAATACAATAGATTTCTCCGGAAAAATGAAATTCAACATTCGGATAAGAATCTCATCAATTATAGACGCCACTCTCAACCAAGCAAGCAAGATGAAAGTAAGAAGCCTAAGTCACGAAGATCATGCTACCATTGTGGCAAACCCGGTCATTACAAGCCGGATTGCCCCTATTTGAAGAAAGACAAAGCCAAGGCCAAAAATCAAAAGAAACCAACCAAATCTAGAAGAGCATACATTGCTTGGGAGAGCGATAGTGGTTCCTCAAGTAAAGGTTTCTCAAGTGATGAAGAAGAAACGACCAACCTTTGTCTCATGGCTAATCAACATAAGAAAAAGAATGTAAGTCATGCTAAGTATGATCATATTGATGAAATGTCTTATTTATAATTGTTAAATTCCTTCAATTTTTTACATCAAGAGGCTAAGGAAGCTTTCAAACGCTTAGCCTAAAACAAGAAAATCTTTTCATATCTAGAACAAAAGATTTCCGATTCTGAAAAGGAATTAGAAGCTCTTAAAGCATCTATGATAGAAAATATTGAAGGAAAATGTGAAAAAGAAGAGAGACCTTGGTTTAAATGGCATGGATGTGAAACTTGTCATATTTGAAAAAAAGAAGTTAGAACTCTCAAAGCCAAACTAGACAAAGCTTTACAACCTAAGATTACATTTTCTATCGATCACTCAAACTTCAGAAAAAGTATGATTAATCTCTATCAAAAATATAATTATAAAGTAACAGATCAAGATAGAAAAATTAGATCTCACTTAGATATGTCTTGCCTATATTGTTGCAAGAAGGGACATACCATTAATAAATGTCGATTTAGGAGATTCTTAGTTCATAAAGGCATATACCAATGGTTCCCCAAAGGAAACAAATGTTTAACTCACACTCAAGGACCCAATGAATGTTGGGTACCTATCTCCCGTGTTTGATATTTATGGTGAAATGCCTTGAGCCTCTCGAGAGAAGATGATTTCTCGATAGTGGCTGCTCAAGACACATGACGGGTGACATTTTGCTATTCTTTGACTTTGTGGCAAAGAAGAAAGGATTTGTTACTTACGGTGATAACAACAAGGGAGCAATACTCGGTAAAGGTAGTGTAGGTAATCCCTCATCCACCACTATCTCAGATATCCCATTAGTTGAAGGCCTTAAACACAATCTTATTAGCATTAGTCAATTATGCGACAAAGGTTATAAAATTACTTTTCTAAAGGATGATTGCATAATCTAACATAATGATAAGAATGAGGATGTGTTTAAGGGCGTCATGGTAAATAATATGTATATGCTTGACTTGAATGATATGTCCCTAACATGTGCTAAATGCTTAGTCTCCATGAGTGAAGACTCATGGCTTTGGAATAAGTGATTAGCACACGTTAACTTTGATTTGCTAAATAAAATTATATCTAAAGACCTTGTGATTGGCTTACCCAAAATCAAAATTTCAAAAGATCATCTATGTGATGCTTGTCAAATGGGTAAACAAACACAAGTCTCTTTTAAATCTAAAAATGTCATCTCTACAAGGAAACCACTTGAAATCCTACATATGGACTTATTTGGACCATCTAGAATTAAACGTCTAGGTGGAAATTATTATGGCTTCGTTATAGTTGATGACTACTCTAGATTCTGTTGGACGATATTCTTAGCAAACAAAAGTGAGACTTTCTATGCTTTTGAAAAATTTTCCAAATCATCTCAAAACAAGTTGAATACAAAAATTGTTACCATCCTGTTGTACCCCAAAATTTTCCCTCTCACTTATCAAGAATTTGCTCACAAGATCTCCTTGGGTCCAAGACTGCACTAGGGTTTGATCAGCTCAAGACACCTTCTTAAGCACTGATGACCAAAATTAGGGTTTGAGTTTAAACAAGGATTTCTGAACTTCCAATGTCCCATATGACTTTCATGGATCATTATGGACCCCCAATATTGCTCATGTCAAGTTTCAAGCCTTGGACCACAATTTTGTTCAATCAATTGAGCAGTTGACCCAAAAATCAGCTATATTGGGGAAAAAAGTCAACCATGGCCAATTTACAGTCAAACTTCATAATTTTTGATCCATATCAACATTTTAGACTCATATGTATCATTTGATCAAGTTTGGACCACAACTCCTAAATAAATTTGATCAAATTTGCAAAAGGGAAAAATGGTCAAAATTAGGGTTTTTATTGGGAAAGGGCAATTTCTGATTTTTGACCTAGAAAATGATCAAATGGTTTAAGGCATGATATCAATAGTCCAATTGCATAATTTTGACCTAATGACATGGCTCAAAACATTGCTCAAGTTCAAAGGATTGACAGATGAATTTTCAGTCAACTGATCAAAAGTCAACTGTATACTGAATAGTCAAACTTTGACTTTTTGGTCAAATTCAAGTGCCAAAGATCACAATTCATCAAAACATATCAAAATATGAAACTTATTCATCAATAATTAAAAAAAGTCAAGATTTCATTTTGAAAAGTCAAAATTTCTAAACTTAGAAATTTTTCTAAGTGTTGGAAATTTCTTATTTTTTCATAACTTTGAGCAAAAGTTTCATCATGATGCAAGATGATTCAAGAGAAACTTCCAACATGAAAGTTGTAGATCTCCAAGAAATATACAACTTTGATTCACACAACTTCTTCCAAAAGTTCTTATATCTCAAGTTATAATTTTATGAACATGTGGTCATGAAACTAAACACTTAGTGAAATTTTGCCCTAATTTGGTCAGGATTTTGACCCAACTTCATGGCACTTTTTCATATATTTCCAAGGGGAATCATCAAAAGCAATACAAATATGGGTTGTAGAGAACATTACAATATTTTCAAAATGTTATAGAACTCCTTGAGATCATTTTTGAGTAGGGAGAATCGAAGAGATGAAGTTAGGGTTTTGTCACTTGATTTACAAGGCATTTTGTGATGAACCAAATTCAAAATTCAAACTATGCTGCATAAACACTACTTTGCAGGCCTCAAAATTGTTAGGCACTCCATAATTAATGGTTTACACAATTGTTAGAGGTCTTACTTCAAGCATTCAATGCATGGACATGCTTTATATCCATTTTTGGAAGAAAGGTTACATTGCCATTTTGATAAAGTGACTTTTTGCACAAAACTTGTTCTTGAGCATTGCACTTGTTCTCTTATGATCAAACAAGTCCTATAACTCATCAGAAATAAGCCCTAAAGATGATTTGCCACTTCCCCACATTGATATTCTAGTTGACAATACGATACATCACAAGGTGTTTTCCTTCATGGATGGATTCTCAGGATACAACCAAATAAAAATGGTGCCTGAGGACATGGAGAAAACAACCTTTGTCACACAGCGGGGCACATTCTGCTACAAGGTTATGCCATTCGGACTGAAGAATGTTGGGGAAACCTATCAGCGTGCCATGGTAGCTCTATTTCATGACATGATACATCACGAAATATAGGTCTATATGGACGACATGATAGCTAGATCTCAAACAGAAGAGGAGCATTTTGATCATCTACAGAAACTGTTCGAGAGGTTAAAGAAATACAAACTGAGGTTGAACCCAAATAAGTGCACATTTGGGGTGAGGTCTGGTAGACTCCTAGGCTTTGTCGTCAGCAATTAAGGTATTGAAGTAGATACTGCCAAGGTGAAAGAGATACAAGAGATGCATGCTCCTCATACTGAGAAGGAAGTCAGAGGATTCTTGGGACGTTTAAACTACATTTCCAGATTCATTTCTCACCTGACAGCTACTTGTGAACCAATCTTCAAATTACTGAAGAAAGATCAAGTAGTCAAATGGAATGACGAGTGCCAATCTACTTTTGACAAGATCAAATAGTAACTACAAGAGCCTCTTGTTTTGATGCCACCAGTTGAGGGAAGACCATTAATCATGTATCTGATTGTTTTGGAAAACTCGATGGGGTGTGTGCTGGGGCAGCATGACGAGTCTGGCCGAAAAGAGCATGCTATTTATTACCTAAGCAAAAAGTTTACCGACTGTGAAATAAGATATTCACTGCTCGAGAAAACTTGTTGCGCTCTGGCATGGGTTGCTCGCCGACTAAGACAATATATGCTGACCCATACTACCTTGTTGATATCTAAAATGGACCAATAAAATACATCTTCGAGAAACCTGCACTCTCTGGGAGAATAGCGAGATGGAAGATGATCCTGACAGAATATGACATACAGTATACTACCCAGAAAGCAATAAAGGGCAGTGTACTAGCTGATCACCTTGCTCACCAAGCCGTGGAAGAATACCAGTCCATGAAGTTTGAATTCCCAGATGAAGACATCATGATGGTAAACAACTGTGAAGAATTCAGACCATATGACAGACCTGAACAAGGATCCCGATGGACCCTGGTTTTTGATGGGGAATCCGACACACTCGACAATGGTATTGGTGTTGTACTCATATCTCCTGAAGGTTGTCACACTCCCCTTACTGCAAGACTCTGCTCCAAATGTATAAATAACATGGCGGAATACGAAGCGTGCATTTTTGGTCTAAAAGTTGCCATAGACTTGGGAATCAAATCCTTAAATGTATTTAGAAATTCAGCTTTGGTCATTAGCCAAATCAAAGGGGAATGGGACACCAAACACCCTAACCTTATCCATTACAAAGAAAATGCTTTGACATTGCTCCCACATTTTGAGAAGATTACCTTCGAGCATTTCCCGCGAGAAGAAAATCCGCTAGCAGACGCACTAGCCACAATGTCATCTATATTTAAACTTAAATGGGATAACGAGGCTCCCCATATCACCATTGAACGAATGGATGAACCATCACACTGTCACGAGATTAATACTGAATAAGTAGTGGACCAGCCTTGGTTTCACGAATCAAGAGGTATCTCGAAACCCAAGAATATCCAGAAGGA
This sequence comes from Vicia faba, assembly GCA_948472305.1. Lineage (NCBI taxonomy): Eukaryota > Viridiplantae > Streptophyta > Magnoliopsida > Fabales > Fabaceae > Vicia > Vicia faba. Next base: position 1,142,902,759 of record OX451739.1, on the reverse strand, counting down.
GCTTCAGTAAATGATAAGAAGTTCTTAAGGAGATTCTCGGCTAAATTCTTCCTTAGTAATGTCATTCTTTACAAACGCAACCATGACTCTATGTTACTTCGGTGCGTAGACAAGGTTGAAGCTGAAAGGATCATGGCTGAATTACATGAAGGCACTTTTGGCACCCATTCCAGTGGGCATACGATAGGAAAGACAATCCTACGGGCAGGTTATTACTAGTCTACCATGGAAGCAGATTGCTATCAACACTCTCGAACCTGCCATAAGTGTCAGATCTATGCTAACAAGGTGCACGTACCTCCGGTTCCTCTGAATGTATTGACGGTTCCTTGGCCCTTTTCTATGTGGGGGATTGATATGATTGGGGAAATCAAGCCAATAACCTCCAATGGACACCGCTTCATCTTAGTGGCCATTGACTATTTTACAAAGTGGATGGAGGCAGCTTCTTTCGCTTCTGTTACCAAGAATGTTGTCGCCTGGTTCATCAAGTAGAATCTCATTTGTCGTTACGGTATCCCGGAGAGGATCATTACAGACAATGGTATGAATCTAAATAATACTATGATCATCTCTCTATGAGAGCAATTCAAGATCCAGCATCACAATTCTTCCCATTACCGGCCAAAGATGAATGGTGTTGTCGAAGCCGCGAATAAGAACATTAAAAATATCATATAGAAAATGACAGTCACATACAAAGACTGGCATGAGATGCTACCATTCGCTCTCCACGGGTATCGTACCACAACTCGCACATCAACCGGGGCAACACCCTATTCTCTGGTATACGGCATGGAGGCTGTCTTGCCTATTGAGGTCCATATCCCCTCTCTGAGAATTATGAAGGATGCAGGGCTGAGTGAAGAAGATAGGATCCAGACTCGACTTGATAACCTAAACTTGATTAATGAGAAAAGGCTTACTGCTGTCTGCCATGGTTAAATGTATCAAAAACAGATGATCAAGGCTTTCAACAAAAAGGTCAGACGCCAAGTATATCAAGTTGGGGATCTGGTGATCAAACGCATCATACTAACACAATGTGATCCCAGGGGAAAATGGACTCCTACATACGAAGGACCGTATGTAATCAAAAACATATTCTCTGGTGGAGCAATGATCTTGACCACCATGGATGGCGACGACCTGCCGCATCCTGTGAACGCAGACATAGTCAAAAGATAGTATGCATAAGAGACCCGTTAGGTTGACACACCTAGGTAAAAAAAGGGCATCCAGGTAAAAACCAAAAAGGTTCGGGCAAAAATTAGGGATAAAACAAAAAAAAATCTATACACCCGACAAGTTGAAAACTCGAAAGGGCGACATGGGCAAAAAAGGGTATCCTGGTGGACTGAAAACCCGAAAGGGCAGTCCAGACAAAAGTTAGGGAATTAAAGCTTATGACTATGTCCCGTTGGATCACTTTACGGATAACCTTTGGCTTCAACTGACAAACTCAGAGGTTCTGATCAATTCAATCATCTTCGTACGAGGCAACAAATAGACAAGATACTCAGAGATACGAAGGCTATAGCAGAATGGGAACCCCATAGGATTATTGCACATAGGTATCTTTTCTTTGTATCAAAATTTTCATTTTTTACGACAGTATTATCTTACTAGAATGTTTGTCTCGCTGTACAAAAATACTTACTCAAAGTCAATACAAAGATATCCCTTTGAAAGTGCAAAACTACCTATTTCTCTCTTGTGTTTTGTTTACAAAAACGTCCAATGATTTATTTTTGAACGTATGCATTTGAACATAATTACTGTTTACAAATAAATAAAATAGAAAGACAATCACTGATGGCTTTAAGAGGTAGGGAAATCTCTCCATGCTATTTCCATAAATCCCCCGCAGTATGTAGTTTTATCCCCAGCAGAACTAAGCTTCCAGTTATCAATCCCCAGTAGAAGTCACCAAGTTTCACATGGTTTCCCAATAGACTTTTACAAGAAGTACACATCATTTCCCTTACAACAGAGTTTATTTCTCTAAGCGGAAATTCATCAACACTTCGACTTCACAACATGAAGACTTATACTCCATGTCCTCAGCAGTAGTCAGGGATTTATTTTCCCCAATCCAACAACCATGCAACAAATTAGCTCACATACGCATACATCACATCCATATATCATAAAAATTGATAACACGAATACATTATACTATACATTTCATACAACATGACATTGCATATTAGCTAACATTTTACCCTTTTCAGGATAAGATTAATCAACAACTACCATTAACAATGTTCAAATTTTTTAGATACAATTCAGATATGCTCCAGACACGGATGCCATTCTGATACTCATTTAGATTCAACTTTCCGATACAGTTCATATATGCTCCAAACACGGACGCCATTCTGATACTCATTCGAATTCAGCTTCTCAGATACAGTTCAGATACGCTCCAGACACGGACGCCATTCTGATACTCATTCAGATTCATATTCTCAGATACAGTTCAGATACGCTATAGACACGGATGCCATTCTGATACTTATTCAGATTTAGCTTCTCAGATACAGTTCAGATACACTCCAGACACGGATGACATCCCGATACTCATTCATACTCAGCTTTCAGATACAGTTCAGATATGCTCTAAGACACATATGCCATTTTGTTACTCATTCAGTTTCAGTTTTCAGATATAGTTCAGATACGCTCCAGACACATATTTCGTTCTGATACTCATTCAAATTCATCCTTCAGATACAATTCAGATACGCTCCAGACACAGACGCCATTCTGATACTCATTCAGATTCTCTTTCAGATTCGGTTCAGCAATCATTTTTGGATGGCATCTATAAGCCCATATCCAACAACTTTCCATCATCTCTTCAAATGGCATCTTTAAGCCCATTCCCCCAACCATCACATCGCTGAGTGCAAATTTATGGGCACTCAAGTGTCCAATCATCTTCCACCTTCGAGCCACGAATGGAAAAACTCACCAATCTAACTCTTCAGGCTTAAGAAGATTGAACAGGGGAAGCTGTTGTACCCCAAAATTTTCCCTCTCACTTATCAAGAATTTTCTCACAAGATCTCCTTGGGTCCAAGACTGCACTAGGGTTTGATCAGCTCAAGACACTTCCTTAAGCACTAATGACCAAAATTAGGGTTTGAGTTTGCACAAGGATTTATGAACTTCCAGTGTCCCATATGACTTTCATGGATCATTATGGACCCCCAAGATTGCTCATGTCAAGTTTCAAGCCTTGGACCATACTTTTGCTCAATCAATTGAGCAGTTGACCCAAAAATCAACTGTATTGGGGAAAAAAGTCAACCATGGCCAATTTACAGTCAAAATTCATAATTTTTGATCCACATCAAAATTTTAGACTCATATGTATCATTTGATCAAGTTTGGACCACAACTCCTCAAGAAATTTGATCAAATCTCCAAAAGGGCAAAATGGTCAAAATTAGGGTTTTGACTGGGAAAGGGCAATTTCTGATTTTTGACCTAGAAAATGATCAATTGGTTTAAGGAATGATCTTAAGATTCCAATTGCATAATTTTGACCTAATGACATGGCTCAAAACATTTCTCAAGTTCAAAGGATTGATAAATGAATTTTCAGTCAACTGATCAAAAGTCAACTGTATACTGAAAAGTCAAACTTTGACTTTTTGGTCAAATTCAAGTGCCAAAGATCACAATTCATCAAAAAATTTCAAAATATGAAACTTATTCATCAAGAAATCAAAAATTCAAGATTTCATTTTGAAAAGTCAAAATTTCTAAACTTAGAAATTTTTTTAAGTGTTGGAAAATTCTTATTTTTCATAACTTTAAGCAAAATTTTCACCATGATGCAAGACGATTCAACAGAAACTTCCAACATGAAAGTTTTATATATACATGAAATCTATAACTTTTCTTCACACAACTTCTTCCAAAAGTGCTTGGATCTCAAGTTATAATTTTATGAACACGTGGTCATGAAACTAAACACTTAGTGAAATTTTGCCCTAATTTGGTCAGGATTTTGACCCAACTTCATAGCACTTTTTCATATAGTTCCAAGGGAAATATTCAAAAGCAATTCAAATATGGGTTGTATAGAGAATTACAAGCTTTCCAAAATGTTCAAGAACTCCTTGAGATCATTTTTGAGTAGGGAGAATCAAAGAGATGAAGTTAGGGTTTTGTCACTTGATTTACAAGGCATTTTGTGATGAACCAAATTCAAAATTCAAACTATTCTGCATAAACACTACTTTGCAGGCCTCAAACTTGTTAGGAACTCCATAAATAATGGTTTACACAGCTGTTAGTGGTCTCACTTCAAGCATTCAATGCATGGACATGCTTTATATCCATTTTTGGAAGAAAGGTTACATTGCCATTTTGATAAAGTGACTTTTTGCACAAAACTTGTTCTTGAGTCTTGCACTTGTTCTCTTCTGATCAAACAAGTCCTATAACTCATTAGAAATGGTTTAGACACTTACAATCACCCAGCCCATGCTTGTACCTCCTCTTGAAACTTGTTTTCCACTTTTCTTCAAAATCAAGTAACCTAGCCAAAAGCTAAAAACTTGTACTTCTGATTGTCAAAAGCTCTCAAACACTTTTGTTTATACATACACAAACTATTTGCACCAAACAAATGAATGCTTGACCACTATAAAGATCTAGAACTCAGAATCACACTTCATACCTCCATTTTCACCCAAACTGACCAAAAACTTGAAACTCATAATCTACTCGTGTGTTTCTTGGCCTTTTGGTTTCTAAAGCTTCTAAACATCATATAGAATTGACCGCACACCCTGTTACATAACTGTAACACCATTAACACCATCCTCCATTTTCAAAAACAGAGCTCTGCACATTGACTTCTCCAGACCATTTCAGCCATCCATTGCTCAAGCTAATCATTGCATTAGCTTCCTGGGACCTCAAGGAAGCTAACCTGATCATCACCATCACTTGAAACAAGCTCAAACTCAAAACACGATTTCCAGTTTTGAGGTTAGTTTTCTTAACTTTAAACTCTTCATACAAGCATCATTAATGATTTATTTGTGAACAAAACATGTAGATATCATTTCCCTAAAGCTAACCATGTCCATAGTTTCCATTAATTTTACTTGAGCTTAGAGAATTTTAGGATTGAAGTTTCTGAGATTTTTAGGATTCAGATTAGGGCCAATAAAATTCATGCTTATCTTTGATCTATAGTTTTAATGATTTACATTTTTGAAACCGTGAGGAAATTTTCTACAAGTTTCATATTTACAGTTTTCATTTTTGATGAGAAATGAACAAGTTACAGTTGGTCTGGCTGGAGGTTGAAGATGAAGTCATCAGGGTGCATTTTGTATCATATATTTATTGATTTGCTTATGTTAACGGATATATAGCCACCCCAGTGGTAGAAGCGTGCGCCTGTGACCTTTGGGACATGGGTTCGAGCCCCAGTGGTATCCTTTTGTGTTTCTTTTCCACATTTTTTGCATCATTCTGACTTTTTTGGAGGCACTTGGGCCTCATTGGGCCTGGATTATTTTTTTTTTTGTTTTTTGCTGGCTAACCCCCATTTCATTTATACGCCCTTGGCCCAATTTTGTTTTATTTTCTTATTTTTTATTTATTTATTTTCTTAATTATTTTCATAATATTAAAAAATCATGAAAAATATAAAAAATATTATATTTTTATTTAATTTAGTTTATTTATTTTTCTCACACAATTTTTTTTTATTAATCATATTTTATTTATTTTTACTAACTAGTCTTGTAAATTTAATTTAAAACTAGGTTATTATTTATTTTCTTTTACACTAATTAAAATATATCATTTTAATATTAAAAAAGGCCAAAAATATTTTATAATACTATAAATATTTTCAAGACAAAAACACAAAAAAAAAACACTTTTTCTAAACTTAATTTATTTTAATCAATTAATAGACTTAGGGTTATATTTAAAATCTTTTATTAATAAAATTTAAATTTAATTAATTAGGTTAAGACAAAATCCCTTTTCTCTAAAATATCTAAACAAATATCCATTTACTTCACATTTTGCATTTTTGTACATTTATTCATTTTGTACATTGTATTCATTTAATTCCTTGTACATTGATGTCAATTCAATATGGTTGTAATAGACTAACTAGGTTTACATTCTTGCAATCCCCATTCAATTTGTACACCCCTTCCACAAATTTTGTAATAGCGTAGTAACTTTAAATTCCGCAATTTATCGCTTTTATATACAAATGCTAGTAATTAGGGTTTGTATGGAAATACTAAAACCAATACTTAGAAAACCCTAATTCAAGACAAAAACAAGCATGAAAATAATACACTTGCACACAAGCACCCTAGGGTTATTCCACTTGGCTGCCTTATACAAAATGACCATATTACGCATGTGAGGTATCTTAACAAAAACACACAAATACAAGATCATAGTCCCTCGATGATGCTATCTAAGTTGCCTTTCAAATGATCTTAGTCCCTAAAAAAGTGTAAGTGCCCTGGCTGGAGAGTTGGCTTCATTTGTAAAACAAATAAGAAAGCAAGTTTACCCATATTTCCTCTGTTGTTTTAATATGTTGGGTTGAAGAAGTTCAACATCTGGACCAACATGTTATGAAAGATGTCACAACATCAGCATATGACATCGCGCCTGAAGTTAAGTACTAATTAAGTAACTATGTTATATGTTGAATGTTTGTAACAGCTGTGACTTGTAACCTAACTATTTTAAGTGATCTAAATTATGAAAGAGGTTATTTGTTGTGTTGAAGAAGTTCAACATCTAGGACAACATGTTAGATGTAATGTCATGACATCTGACTTGACATCACGTCAACTGAATTGGTAACTCAGTTACAGTTCTGGTACTTAAGTACTATGAGAATATATGTGGCGTTTCTTATGGAGAATCTGAAGATTAATCAAGAATCAATCAGAATATTTGAAGAAAATATTGTTTCTAAATATGGAGATATTTTAGGAACTAGAAGATTGAAGACCTTGATTATAGCAGAAGTTTGCTGCTGAGTTGTAACAGCAAGGAGAAAAACTTGCTGAGATTTTGAAGGCCCAAATCCAGTTGGGTAATAGGTTATAAATAGCAGATTGTAACCTAGGGTTTGTAAGCCTCACACATTGTAACATTGGGGGTGTTTTGTTAGGTAAACCTGTCGGTCTGTGGCAAGGTTACCATGTGTGTAACTCGATACCTGTAGGTAAGGGTTTGAGTGTTCTTGGACGAAGCTATGAAGCAAGTCTAAGTATTTCTGCATTACTTCATATTCATTGTAATGTAGGAAACCAAGTGGGAGGGCTCTACTTCTTGAGTAGGAGTAAGACTTCTGTTGCTGCGGCAATAGGAATGGAAACTGGTAGGTTTCTATCTAGGAGTTCCTAGGTATAGGTTGCACTGGGTAAATGATTAAGTGAAGGATGGGAACTTGTGAAGTTTAGTCCTGAATTAGTATTGCTGATAGTGGATCTTCTTCCTGGCTTGGTATGCCCCCAGAGTAGGTGTGTTTCACCGAACTGGGTCAACAACTGATTTGTGTTTTTACCTTCAACACTTTATAATTCTGTCTGTTATATATCAAGGTAAAACTGTAATGTTGTAACAGATGATGTCTCAGAACATGTTAAGACATCATGCTGATATCTGTGCAGGAGAAACAGAACTGTGAAGGTTGTTTGCTCTCTGCTGATCATGTGCAACAGATGAACAGAACTAGGTACATCGTTGTTCTATTCTCTGCACCTTCAAAGTATATCTGGCATAGCTTGGTTAAATTGTGCTTCTATTACTCTTCAGTACTGAATCACGAAAAATTGGGTATCTACCTTGCAGTGTATTTATTATGTCATATCAGATGTCTAGACATTGAGTATAACATCTGAAGACTGGCATACACCAGAATTTCAATTGGTATCAGAGCAGGCATCCTGTTCTGTTTCTGGATGAGATCCATGGGTGATACTTTCTGGTATCTGCAAGATCAATCTTAGTACTGGAGATTGTAACTTGGAAAGGTTTATTATTTCCCTGAATGGTCCCTTAAAGTGGGAGGATGGACTATTCATGACAGGAACTGTGTGATTGGCATTTGGCCTGGTTGTGTGGTAGCTGTTCTAGGTTTGATTTATTTTCAAACCTAGGATTTGTGTACGCCTAAAGTGTGTGTGCAAAGATTGAGTTGTATTATGTTCTTTCGCTGTGTAATACTTGGCAAAACTCAAGCTCTGATGTGTTTCCCCTCTTGTGGATTGAAGGCTACTGTATGCAAGAATTCAACATAAGATGTCACCGATACTTGAGTCCTCTCAAGTCCACTCATGAAGATGTTCTTCATTCAGAATGCATGCAGCTACTAGTTGAAGAGCATATGTTTTGGGTGTCAAACAAAGGGATACTTTTGTTTGGGACCTACTCCTGACCTGGAAGAGGAGACATCTGTGTGTGCAAAGTTGACAATGGTAGAGTCAACTATGTCTGTGTGCTCCCGAAGGTTACTTTTAGGAGTCATAACTCTAGAAGTGAAGCTGGTTGAGATGTGACATTGATCAAGGACTGAGCAGTTGTTCCCTGGAGTACTGTGGTGTGAAGAAAGACAAGCTCATTGGTTAATAAAAGTCAATAATGGTGCAGCATTATCGCTCCTTCATAGAAGTAGATTGGGATCATGAATCTTGTCATTTAAACATCATGATTAGAAGTGGAAGATCTTTCAAGATGTGAGAATTTGAAGACTCAGAATTTGGTTAAGGTAGTATGTTCTGGCAATACATATCTGCTGATGATTGGTGTTGTTGTCTTCTCTGAAGTACTTAAGGTCAGCTGAAGTCTGATTGGAGTGATTGGAGTATGAACAGGTATAACTCTTGGAGTTACTTGAATCTGGTAGGGATGACATATGTCATGTCGAGACATTTGTGTACAATGCATGGATATTTTGTGTGGAGCTTCCATGATTGGTAGTTTGAGGGGGAGATTTGGTTAACCTCCTCACATTAGTTCAGCCTGGTGTTTAGCTGGCTGTTGACCTATGTCACATGGGTTCTGTGTGTTGTGTGACATATTTGCAAGGAAGGATTCATCTCTCTCATTCCTAAGGATGAATCTGATCTGGTAGGATCTTCAAATCTGTTAAGGTGAGTAGAGTTTGTTCAGAGAACCTAGATATCTCAACTCTTTGGTCTCTCAAAGAAAGTGCTTGCAAGAAGAAGATATTAACACACGAAGAGTATGTCAAAGTACTCAAATGGTGAAAGTATCTTACAGGATAATGGGAAGGATTTATGATCAATTGCTATTCGTGACAAGTACAAGTATTTAATTGATTATCCTTGGAGTTCAAGATAACTGATGTTCTTAAAGATGTGGGAACATTCCTTCTTCTAGACCCTGTGAAGAATCACAGGAAGAGTGATGCTTTAGAGCTATCTCTTTGGTGACAGCAAAATCATTTGATCCTTGAAAAGGTTTCCTGGAAACGTGTTCAGACTCGAGACTACAAGAAGAAGAAGACATCATAATCTTGATGATGGTTACTTGAATCAGTCTGGCTCTGATCTAGGTAAGGAAGTAAGTTAGAGAAGGAGCTGAATTCAACAACTAGATGTTATAACATAATGTTGTGACATTTGGTTCAACATCAGATTCTTGGTTGGTGAAGTGGCACATCAACTTAAGATAGGATGATCTACGAAGTTGAAGGTTGGATACTTCAAAAAGATCATCTCTTTGCAGCTCTTTGGAGTTGTTGGGTGGAGAAGATGTTACATGTTCCTGTCTTAGTGTATCTAAGCCTTTTGTGATAACTTGTAGCTTGAAGTTCAAATTTCAATTGGAAGATCAGAATATCTATGGGAGAAGTCTGACAAACATGGAGAAGTCAAAAGGTGGCATTTGATTTTTTCATATGAGGATTCATGAAGGAGATAATCAAACAGTGGCATTTGGTCTATCTCAGCAGTGGATTCAGAGAATCAAGATAATCAAACATGTGGCAGCTGATTATTATCAAGAAAGTTTGATTCAGAGTATGAATGCGTTCAACCAATATTGTTGAACAGAGGGTGCACTCTTGAAGACATGAAGATGCGTCTTATGTTTTCCATTCATCAAGGGGTCTTATTTACTTTGAATCAGAAGTTGTCTTGAAGGTCCAACTGAGTATTGAATGTGACCTACTTGTTTCCATGAGGAGAAGTGATTGTCCCTAACAGGGGGAGTATTGGTTTGTACGAAAGGTCTTCATCAAACTCGTAGGATATGAAGTGTGGCACCTTATTAACTATTGGGATGATGTGTTCAAGACTGAAGAGGACTATGTCTGACCGAATGTCATCACATTGGTAATGACATTGTTCCTAATTTCCTCTAAAAACTACAGACAGGAGGAAAACTGGATGAAGTGTGGATTGTTGTTAATAAACCCATGTGTGTACAGCTATATGACTCAGAGGGAGTAACCATCCTCTTTGTGAAAATGGAATGGTTTCAAACTGCTAATATGAAAATAGCAGAATGTATGACGACATAGGATTTGAGCGTGTTTTCATCTGCTAAGAAAACAGGGCGGTTGTGTCTCATTATGAAGCAGTTTAGTGAGTTGGAATGTTTAGGTGATAACTTGTCATCTAATAAAGGTATTATATAACTAAGGCAGAGTGTAATATGCCAACGATGTTTCTTGGATAGGGGATCCGAAGACAAGTACATAAAGGGAGTAGTCGGTTCTAAAAGACAAATGTCTGTTTTAAAAGGGGCAAGACATACTTCATCCTGACAATGGTCAAAGGGTCAAACCCAAGGGTAGGTACCTGCATTAAAACCAGTCCTAGGGTACTGAAACTGTCAGAGCAAAGTACCAAGATCGTTACTATCTATTCCAAAATTGCATTATTTATGAAGACTCTCTCTATTCTTTCTCTTCATCAGAGGGTTTCAGCAATATGAAGTTTGTTAGCATCTGGGAAAATTGTGCATGGGTATGGATCTGTATGGGCAGTCTTTGTCAAATTCTGGCCAAAAAGGGGGAGAAAGATAGGGACCCAGTCTCAGGCGAGACTCAGGTGAAAGCAACAGACGGCAATGTCCAGCGAGACTCAGGTGAAAGCAACATGATCCCTAAGTAAGTGACTTTGCTTGTGTCTTGTGTTCTGAGTTAAGAGGATAGTTGTGACTTGTGATCTGAGTTACATGATCACAAGTAATCAGTATCAAGATTATCAACAATAATCTTGAGAAAAGAAATCCTCTTGGGCCATCGATGGCTTGGAGTGGCTCACAGTTGAGGGATAGAGGTTTGTTGTTTTCTCAAAGGACATCAGCCTCTACAAAGAAGATGTTGGACAAGATGTTGTAACATCTCAACTGTGTTGTGGCTTGGTCCCAAAATACAACTTGCACTTATTTGTTTTAGCCAAAATTTTCCAAAGGGGGAGATTGTAAGTGCCCTGGCTGGAGAGTTGGCTTCATTTGTAAAACAAATAAGAAAGCAAGTTTACCCATATTTCCTCTGTTGTTTTAATATGTTGGGTTGAAGAAGTTCAACATCTGGACCAACATGTTATGAAAGATGTCACAACATCAGCATATGACATCGCGCCTGAAGTTAAGTACTAATTAAGTAACTATGTTATATGTTGAATGTTTGTAACAGCTGTGACTTGTAACCTAACTATTTTAAGTGATCTAAATTATGAAAGAGGTTATTTGTTGTGTTGAAGAAGTTCAACATCTAGGACAACATGTTAGATGTAATGTCATGACATCTGACTTGACATCACGTCAACTGAATTGGTAACTCAGTTACAGTTCTGGTACTTAAATACTATGAGAATATATGTGGCGTTTCTTATGGAGAATCTGAAGATTAATCAAGAATCAATCAGAATATTTGAAGAAAATATTGTTTCTAAATATGGAGATATTTTAGGAACTAGAAGATTGAAGACCTTGATTATAGCAGAAGTTTGCTGCTGAGTTGTAACAACAAGGAGAAAAACTTGCTGAGATTTTGAAGGCCCAAATCCAGTTGGGTAATAGGTTATAAATAGCAGATTGTAACCTAGGGTTTGTAAGCCTCACACATTGTAACATTGGGGGTGTTTTGTTAGTTAAACCTGTCGGTCTGTGGCAAGGTTACCATGTGTGTAACTCGATACCTGTAGGTAAGGGTTTGAGTGTTCTTGGACGAAGCTATGAAGCAAGTCTAAGTATTTCTGCATTACTTCATATTCATTGTAATGTAGGAAACCAAGTGGGAGGGCTTTACTTCTTGAGTAGGAGTAAGACTTCTGTTGCTGCGACAATAGGAATGGAAACTGGTAGGTTTCTATCTAGGAGTTCCTAGGTATAGGTTGCACTGGGTAAATGATTAAGTGAAGGATGGGAACTTATGAAGTTTAGTCCTGAATTAGTATTGCTGATAGTGGATCTTCTTCCTGGCTTGGTATGCCCCCAGAGTAGGTGTGTTTCACCGAACTGGGTCAACAACTGATTTGTGTTTTTACCTTCAACACTTTATAATTCTGTCTGTTATATATCAAGGTAAAACTGTAATGTTGTAACAGATGATGTCTCAGAACATGTTAAGACATCATGCTGATATCTGTGCAGGAGAAACAGAACTGTGAAGGTTGTTTGCTCTCTGCTGATCATGTGCAACAGATGAACAGAACTAGGTACATCGTTGTTCTATTCTCTGCACCTTCAAAGTATATCTGGCACATCTTGGTTAAACTGTGCTTCTGTTACTCTTCAGTACTGAATCACGAAAAATTGGGTATCTACCTTGCAGTGTATTTATTATGTCATATCAGATGTCTAGACATTGAGTATAACATCTGAAGACTGACATACACCAGAATTTCAAAAAGAATGCTAAGATACCTTGCAACATTGCTAATCATGGTTATACGATGACCCATGCCCGTCCCGTTTACATCCAAAGATAGGGTTACTTACCAAATCAATGGTAAGATAACAATATCAAAGGGAAAGAAAAATGAACAAGAAAGACTTTTGAGTAGGTAGAATGCTCCTAATTACTTGCTCCATTTCAAAAACAAATATCCTTGCTATTTTTAAAACAAACACCTACACTTTCAAAACATCTTACAAATTTGAAAACATTTTCAAAAGATCAACATCTTTGTATACATTCTTACGAACGAGAATCATTACAAAGTTTGCCTAAACAATAGCCTCTTTACAAAATACTTTCAAAAACCACACAAAACACAATTTCAAACAAAAGCAAGTGATCTAGCAAGTAACTAAGAGCCCATGGAAAACCATGGATGAAAAGGGCGCTAATACCTTTCCTTTTCATAATCTACCCCCCGAACTCAAGAAATAATCTCAAAGGTCTTTCCTGTGCTTTTTCACCTTTCCTTTTGGATAAAAGAAAAGTCGGTGGCGACTCTTGCTAACAGCAACATTTGTGATCAAACGCAAAACCTTCAAGTCAGTTCTCCCACTGTATCACACATCCAAAGTGACCATGGAGGTGAATTCGAAAATCACTTTTTTGATGAATTTTGTGAAAGAAATGGCATTGATCATAATTTTTCTCCTCCTAGAACACCTCAACAAAATGGAGTTGTTGAGCGTAAAAATAGTGTTCTAGAAGAACTTGGGAGAACTATGATCAATGAACATGGTCTTCCAAAATACTTTTGGGTCGATGCCATTAATACGGCTTATTATGTGATAAATAGGATCTTCATACGTCCTATGCTCAACAAAACATCGTATGAACTTTTGAAAGGTAGAAAACCAAATATTTCTCATCTCCATGTCTTTGGTTGTAAATGTTTCGTATTAAATAATGGCAAAGAAAATCTTGGCAAATTTGACTTAAAAGCTGTTGTACCCCAAAATTTACCCTCCCATTTCTCATTGATTTCTCACCACAAAGCCTTTGAAGATCAAGATCCAGTTAGGGTTTCATCTGCTCAAGACTTCTCCTTGCACTGTCTACCCAAATTAGGGTTTGTGTTTGTACAAAGATGTTTTGACCTAAAATGCCTAAGATGACTTTCTTGCTTCATATTGGACTCATAAGTTTATCCACATCAAGTTTCAAGTCTTGATTTCAAGTTTTGCCCAGTCAATTGGACATTTGACCTAGAAATCAGCTGTATTGGGGAAAAAGTCAACTGTGGCCAATTGACGGTCAAACCTCATGAAAATTGACCCACACCAACATTATGAACTCATATGGACCATTTGATCAAATTTGGATCACAATTCCAAAAGAAATTTGATCAGATCACCAAAAGGGCAAAATGGTCATTTTTAGGGTTTTGACTGCACAAAGGCAATTTTTGACTGTTTGACCCAACCAATGGCAAACCAAGCTCACATATGGACTCAAGGACCCCATGGAATTATCTTGACATGCTCAACAAACTCAAAAGATCCCAAGTACACAAGATTGACAGTTGAATTTCCCAGTCAATTGATCAATTTTGACTGTATACTGAAAAGCCAAACTTTGACTTTTTGGTCAAAATCAAGGGTCAAGATTCATTTTTCATCAAAACATACCAAATCATGAAACTTGTTCACCAAGAAATCAAAAAATGCAAATTAGGGTTAGAAATGAGAATTTTTCATAACTTAGAATTTTTCTAAGTTATGAAAAACCCTAATTTTTTCCCAACTTTGCCCCACTTTCTCACCAAGATCTATTTGGATTCAAACAAAAGTAAAAACATGAAAGTTGTAGCTTGTTGCATAATCTACAACTTTGATTCACAAAGTTTTCCCAAATAAGGCTTGTAGCTCAAGTTACAATTTTTTGAATAAGGGCACTAAACCATTCTTAACTTAGTGAAATTTTAACCTATTTTGACAAGGTTTTCTACCCAACTTCAAGGCCATTTTCCATACACTTCCACTTGGAATTTAAATTTGCATTTCAAAGATGGATTGTAGTACACATTCCAAGATTTCCAAAATGTCCAAGAACTTCTCAAACAACCTCATAACTTGAGAGAATCGAATTTCACAATATGGCAAAAACTCACTTTTGAATTGGCTATTTTTCATGTTCATAATTTGTGCAAACTTCTCAAACCAGCATGCCCCTTGATTACAGGTCCTTAAACCATCCAACACTCAATAATTTAATGCATGTTCATTGTGCTAAAGCATTGTTCTTTGAGTTCAAGCATTACATACAAGTTTAATCCATTTATGGAAAAAGCAAAATAACCATTTTTGAAAAGTTAAGCTTTATGTCCAATTGAAAATCCAAGAGGTACAAATGAAATCTAATTGGCACAAGATTATGAGCAAAACACTCTGATCAAGGAGAGATTATGCAGCTCATTAGGGGGCCTCTACTGACCTAGAACACAACTTGGGCATTTGTTGCTTAAAGTGTAAGTAACATTGCATTTTGTAAGACAACTCTCATATCAGCTAAAAAACACTGAAGCAAACTTGTAAAACACATCCAAGACATCCCAACCAAGCTAGTACACTACCCTAGCAACCCTCATACACTCCCAATCCCAGATTCACCTTCAAACTGCAAGAACAGGGCCAAGCCTGCAGTTTGAGTGCCATCTCTCATTTCTCTCAAGCTTTCTTGCCCAAACCAATTCACACACATTCCCTAGCATCTATGCAAGCTAACCATGACTTGAAACACGACCTGTAATTCCTCTAACAAGTTCCACCATTTTTACTTTTTCATTTTGCAGTTGAAGTTCTACAGCTCAATTCAAGGTGTCTCAAGGAAAAGTAAATATTGGAACAGCATCACCATACCTCAAGGAAGCTATACCAACCATTATCTTGCACTGAAAGCTCCCCCATTGCGAGATAGAACTTCAACTGAACAGGTATTTTGGTGAACTTCTATCTCTCTTATTAGGCATCATTAGCACTAAGTTTGTGAATAAGCAATGTTCTACTCATGCCACTGAACCTGTACATGCTTTTACTTTTCATTTCTTTTGCCTGAGCTGTGAGAATTTAAGGTTTGAAAATGGCAGAAAATCTAGGTCAGGATTTGGGGGAGAAGAAATTCTCTCTCATCTTAGAGAGTTAGATCAAGTTCTGCATATGGTTGGATTCGTCTCTTGATGCTGAACATTTTTTATGTTATGAGTTTTCATTAATAAGCCAGGAATCAGGATGTTTGGATGGAAGAACAGGGCGCGTGTTTTTTGAATAATGTTGTTCAGAGGTTGAAGAAGGTGCCTCATGGGCTGGACCAGCTTTTGTTTTGCTTCTTACACCATACTTTTTAATTCATACCCCCCTGAGCCCATTTGCTTAATTTAATGTTTTTTTTATTTTTCTTTTTTCATTTTGACTCATTTATTTTTTTTAATAATGTTTAAAACCTGAAAAATCATTTTTACACCATTTTTGCATTTTTTAAGTATTTATTTGTTTATATATACTATTATACATAAATATATATATACTATTATTTAAGAAATATTATTAATAATGTAAACATATTGTATTTCTGATTTTTATTTCATTTTTCCCTTTTGAAACATTTTGTATAAAAAATACTTTTTTTTATAAAATTAAATATTATTATTTTGTGCATATTTAATATATTTTTTGCAAATAATATAAATATACATATATATATATATATATATATATATATATATATATATATATATATATATATATATATATATATATATATATATATATATATATATATATGTATATATATATATATATATATATATATATATATATATATATATATATATATATATATATATATATATATATATATATATATATATATATATATATATATATATATATATATATATATATATATATATATATATATATATATATATATATATATATATATATATATATATATATATATATATATATATATATATATATATATATATATATATATATATATATATATATATATATATATATATATATTAATACACTTAGGGTAAAATACCAAAAATATACATCTTTTTATTTTTATTAATATTTAACACTAAAAATACATTTTTATAAATATACTATATTTTATTTTATTTTTTGTATGTAAATAGTAAATATTATATATATTAAGTAATTAATACCCTTTTGATTAAAATTAAGGTTTTGCCCTAAATATGAAAATACTCCAAAAAATAATACCTTTTTATTTCTCTTTTTATTTTACATAAATAATACTTTTTTTCATACACATAAAAATTCTTTTTACACTTTGCATATTTATTTCATTTCCATTTAATTATGCAATTATTTGTATTGTAAATATTCAAAGAAAATGATGTAATAGCTAGATTTAATTTCTTGTCTAAATATCCCCCCATTTGAACATTTGTACCCCCCTCCCCATATTATTGTGTTGTAATAGTGTAGGAATTTAAATTTCGCACTTTAATGCTTTCTAAACATGCCATGCTAGAATTAGGGTTTGTATGCGAATAAAACGAACAAAATAGTCTGACCTAATTTCAAGATAATCAAGCATGAAAATGAACAACACATATCACACTTGCACCCCTAGGGTATTCCACTTTGTTGCCTTCAAATAATTGGGCCATATTGCATGTTAGGTTTCTTTGGGTAAAACAAACAATCAAATGATCATAAGTCCCTCGATGACGCTTTCAAAAGGTTGCCTAAAATGATCTCCCTTTCAAAGAAAAAATTACCCAAAGACATTTAACACTATTGCAATTATGGTCTAAACAATGACCCGCGCCTGTCCCTTTCACTTCCTAATACAAGATTGTCCACCAAATGCAATGGTGGAACAAAATTGTCAAAAGGTTTAAAACATAACAAAAATCTTTGAGAAAACTTTAGGGTAGATAACTCTTAAGTACTTGCCAATTTGCAAAGAAAACACTTGCCCATTTTCAAATCACACTTCACAAACACTTTCAAAACCAACTTTCAAAAAAACCTTGAAACATCTTTTCAAAAGACAAAACACCTTTTGTAAAACATTCGAGTAAAGAATTGTTACAAGGGTAGCCTATACAAGGCATCTTTTCAAAACATTTTCAAAGCCACGCACCAAGCACCATTTCAAAACAATTGAAAACCAAGGCAAGTTGATCTAAGCAAGTACCTAAGAGCCCATGGATAACCATGGATAGAAAGGGTGCTAATACCTTCCCTTTCTATAATCTACTCCCCGAACCCAAGAAAAATCTCAAAGGTTTTTGCTGTGCTTTTTAAACCTTTCCTTAGGATAAAATAAAAAGTCGGTGGCGACTCTTGCTCAACCGAAACATTTGCGAAAACAAACGCAAAACCACAGTCAGTTCTCCCACCGTATCACAGAACTGGCGACTCTGCTGGGGAGAATTTCAAAGTGGAGTAACCTTAGGGTTTAGATCACCCCCTTGCATGACTAATTGTTTGAATTGTTTGCTTTATATCTTGGCTCTATTGTTTGGGTTTACAATCCTACACCCGGATTTTGGGAAACATTTCATAGATAGCAATACGTTGTGGAAACTGTGCGGGGTATACCGACACGGTCGAAGCAATAGCTATGTTAGTGCGACATATTTGTGAGTACCGGTAACCCTTGAGTTCAATCAAGGAGAGTACGTGGCCGCTGAGTGATGTCACTAAGCACTAATGACCTAGAACCTTACTTGACCATCTTGGCCTTACATTAGGGGTAGTGAGATGACCGACTTTGGTGCAGTCCGAAGTTGGTAGATACTCGATACTACACTCATTGAGGGTTGTTTTCTTGGAATATTTTGGTTGCTAGTTAAGTGGCTAAACCAAAACAATGAACAATGAAAACAATCCTGTGATATTGAGCTCCTTAGAACCCGGTTACTATTTATAGGACAGGTTTTTAAGCCAACTACACTCAAGAGGGTACTTACCTATGAAACCCCATGCAAGCCTGAAACTAGGGTTTGGTGTGATTTGCTTGTACATGTGTTTTGTGCATACATCATAAACATCATAAAACATCATATGCGTTCACTAACCATTTCAAGGGTTTTGGATCTTCATCTTTGTTCTTGTTTTGTAGGACATGGAAATTCCTCGCAGAAACACCATTCAAGTCAACCTTGTGAGAATCTCTCCTCAACTCAAGGAGATCACCTCAAGAATCCCGGAAAACTCATCCTTCAGTGAAAGACATGGTAGACTGCTCAGCCTAGTCAGCACCAACATTGAAGAAGACATGATGAAAGTGCTATTCCAGTTCTTTGACCCTCTTCACCACTGTTTCACTTTCCCTGATTATAAGTTGGTACCCACTTTGGAGGAGTTTTCTCAACTCCTGAGAATTCCTATCCTTAATCAACTACCATTCAACGGTACGGAAAAGGAACCAAAGCCAGAAGATGTTGCTCGAGCATTACATCTACAACCATCCGACATCAAGGGGAATTGGGAAACCAGAAGTGGCGTCAAAGGATTCTTAGCAAAATTCTTGATTGAGAAGGCACATGAATGTTGGAACTCATTGGATTTACAAGCCTTTGAAGAGATTGTGGCACTCCTTATCTATGGGTTGGTCTTGTTCCCAAATCCTGACCAATTGGTAGATGTCAACGCCGTCAAAATCTTCTTGTCCAGAAATCCAATACCAACATTGCTTGGGGACATCCTTCACTCATTTTACACACGAACAATGAGAAAGAGGGGTGTTCTCATGTGCTGTACTCCTCTCCTTGCAAGGTGGTTTATTTCGCACCTTCCACAATCTGTCTTGAAGAATGACCAAGGCTCAAGGTGGTCCCAACGGTTGATGACTCTTACTCATTCTGATGTGCATTGGTGTTCTCGGTCCAGAGAAAATGTCATCATTATTGATCGTTGCAGAGAATTTCCTAATGTTCCTTTACTTGGAATTAGGGGAGGTATCACCTACAACCCTTGCCTAGCTTTGAGGCAATTTGGATATGCACGGAGGGATGGCCCTCATGACATGTTGATTCCTGACCTAGTTTTTGACTTCGACAACGATGCGCAAGGACTTCGCCAAAGATTCATCAGAGCTTGGGGAAAACTCAACAAGGTTGACAGCAAGACTCTGGGACACAAGAACTCCATCCCTCTTGAGCCCTATCTCAAGTGGGTACGAGCCCGAGCCCAAAGTCTAATGATGCCTTATCCTCATGTACTCCCAGTGATTAAATAGCCCGTCAATGAAGGAGAGGTTCCCTACACCATCCTACATCCAGACATGCCTACATCGTGGGAGGAAATGCAGAAAAGTTGGATTCAGCTCAAGGAGGAACGGAATAC
This sequence comes from Vicia faba, assembly GCA_948472305.1. Taxonomy (NCBI): domain Eukaryota; kingdom Viridiplantae; phylum Streptophyta; class Magnoliopsida; order Fabales; family Fabaceae; genus Vicia; species Vicia faba. Next base: position 1,142,882,473 of record OX451739.1, on the reverse strand, counting down.
TTTTGAAGCTAGCTTCTACGCCAGTGAGAAGAAGGTTCTAGAGCTTACCCGCCGACTCCATGAGCAAGAGGCCCTCAACACCTACATCGCACCAAAGAGGATGCGCAATGTCTTTTTGCCTTAAGAAGTTATTTTGTAATATTTGGCCCATGGGGCATTTATGTACTAACAAATTTCTTCTTATTAATATGACGTGCGTTCTTCTTTGTCTAAAACAATTTTGAATGTTCTAAATCCTTGAATGCATTGCATACATAAGCATACCATTCATCATGTGCATAAGCAGGTCTCACTCCAGGTTTCCTTATCTGTCTGCTGTTTATTTCAGTAGGATGGATCTCGAGCAAACAGTCAAAGACCTACAAGCTCAGAATGCACAGTTCCAGCAACTCCTGATGAACTTGGCTAAGGGTCAGGAGGATATCAAGACTCAATTGGGGAATAAGGACCCAGTGAAAAAGAAGAAAAAGAGGATTGGGGTGGCTACTTTGGGGAGAAGATTTGATGTAGAAGCTCGGAGAGTGCTTGAATTTCCTCCTATCTCTGATGAAGGAACCAGCAAAAGAGATGGAGCTGCGGTGCCTTCCGAGTCTGATGCGGAAGAAGAAGAGGTTGAAGAGGATGAAGATTATTCTGACCAGCAATACCCTCCAGCTGATGATAAGTACAAGGGTTTAGAAGACAGATTGGCCGCCATGGAATTACAAAGAGTACCGGGTTTGTATTTTGAAGACTTGGGCTTGGTTGCCGGGATTGTGATTCCCCCAAAATTCAAAGTGCCAGTGTTTGTGAGGTATGATGGGCTGTCCTGTCCAAAAATGCATCTCAGGTCCTACGTGAGAAAGATTCAACCCTATACGGCAGACAAAAACCTCTGGATTCATTTCTTTCAAGACAGCCTTTCGGGAGCTCAGTTGGAGTGGTTTTATCAGCTAGAAGGAAGCAGTGTCAGAAATTGGGAAGATTTGGCCACCGCTTTCTACAAACAATACCAGTATAATTCTGACCTTGCTCCTACTCGTACCCAACTTCAGGGTATGTCACTAGGAACAAGTGAGGGATTCAAAGAATATGCACAAAAATGGAGGGATTTGGCTGGCAGGGTGCAGCCTCCTTTAACCGACCGCGAACTTGTTGATATGTTTCTTGGGACCCTATCGGGGCCGTTTTTCAATCATCTAATTGGTAACTCTTCCGCGGGGTTTACCGATTTGATCTTAACAGGCGAAAGAATAGAAGCTGGCATCAAGTCAGGAAAGATTCAGAAGGGTGTTGCTGCAAGTGTTGAGAAGAAGCCTTTTAAGAAGGAGATAGCTATGGTATATTCTCAGAGAAGAGCAGGGAAGACGGAGCGTCGGCCAACTGTGGGGGCCGTAATGATTCAAAACACTCCAAATGAGCAGCCTCGCTATAACCAGTCCAGACCAAATCAACAACGGGTGGAATGGCCACAACGACAGTTCACCCGTATTAACATGACTCCAGCACAAGTGCTTCCCCATCTATTAAAGTTGAATCTCGCCACCATCAAGGAGGCACCAAAGAATGTGAATACGTCCTCTCCGCATTATCATGCCAATGCTAAATGCGCCTACCATTCAGACAATGTTGGACACGACACCAATGATTGCTGGGCACTCAAGCATAAAATCCAAGACCTGATAGAGGCTAAGGAGGTGGAGTTTGACGCTCCAGAGAAGCCTAATGTGATATCTGCACCCATGCCGAAGCACGGCCGAAATGTCAATGCCATTGAAGAAGATTTGTATGTTGCCGATGTCAGTGATCTGACTACTCCACTGCTAACCATTAAGTTGAATTTGTTAACGGCCGGGATCTTCCCGGGATGTAAAGAAGACTGCTATTGTTGTTACTCTCTGCCGTTTGATTGTCCGTTACTGAAGAAAGGCATCCAAGGCCTTATGGATAGTCGACAAATTTTGTTTGAAAAAGTTTCTGCTGTTCCGGTTCATACTGAAGAAGTCTCAATCATAACCATTCACGCCAATCTTTCCAAGGCCGTCAAAAAGCCTGTTAAGATTACACCAGCTGCGAAATCTGTTCCTTTGAAGATAACAATGCCAGGGCCTGTTCCCTATGTTTCTGAGAAGTCGATACCTTGGAACTATGGAGGTGACGTCTACTACCATGGTATCAAGCAAATCGAAGTAATTGAAGAAAGTTCGGATGATGATGAAGCCAGCATTAGTAACATTGCAGGCACTAGCAAAATCACCAGGAGCGGAAGAATATTTTCTCCAGAGATTGCCCCTCCAAGAGCAGTCTTTGGACCCTCATCAGCCGACAAGGTCGTCCCTGCACCAATAAAACCCTCTGCTAGAACTCCTCTAATTAAATATGTTGTTGTTCCTAGTACTGTCTCTCCTACCGCTGCTGACAAAGGTAAGGGAATCCAAGATGAGCTCGTCAGGACGAGGGCTCAACCCTTGGTTATCCCGGAAACCTCCAAGAAGGAAATGGATGAGATTTTGAGGATAATCAAAAGAAGTGATTACGATGTAGTAGAACAGCTGGGGCAAACCCCCTCCAAGATCTCTATGCTGGCACTACTACTTTGCTCAGAAGCGCACGCTAAAGCCCTGATAAAATTCCTGAAGGCAGCCCATGTGCCCCAGGAAACCTCTGCGGATCAATTCCAAAATTGCGTGGCTAGCCTGACTTCGGACAATGGATTAGGTTTTTCCGATGCCGACCTAACTCCTAAAGGTAGAAACCACAATGATGCTTTGCACATTTCGGTCGAGTGTCGCGGAACTACTCTCGCACATGTCTTGGTCGACACTAGTTTGTCGCTGAATGTACTACCTAAGAAGGCCTTGGACCGACTAGATTGTGAAGGGTTGGAGTTGAAGCCGAGTGATATTGTTGTCAGAGCTTTCGATGGTTCGAAGAGAATGGTCCATGGGGAGGTTGAAATTCCCATCAAGATAGGCACTGAGGTGTTTAAATCCACTTTCTATGTGATGGACATCCGTCCGTCATACTCTTGCTTGCTGGGTAGGCCTTGGATACACCATGCTGGGGCAGTCACCTCCTCCTTACATCAGATGTTGAAGTATCCTGTTAAGGGAAAGATCATTACCGTCCATGGCGAAGAAGAGTACATGATTAGCCACTTAAATTCTTTCCGGTATGTGGAGGTTGAAGGAGAGTTCATTGAGACACCGTTTCAACATTTCGAAGAAGTCCTTCTTGAGATAGCAGTAGCAAAGTTGGCAGCTGAGACACCAAGGCAGATGGCCAGGATGGCATCTCTGGAGGACGCAAGGGCCGCAATAAAGGAAGGGAAGAATTCAGCATGGGGGCAGTTACCGGACATTCCACATAAGACAGACAAATTTGGATTAGGGTTCACAGCCGCAGGCCAGAGAGCTATGCGCCGTTCGAAGATTGAAAGAGCGCCAGTCAAAATTTCTCCCTACGGAATCAACGATTTGGAGGATGAAGACAAAGAGAGCAGCATTGAAGAGTGGATTTATCCAACTGTCAAAGGAGGGTTGAGCAACTGGGAGGCAAAAGACTTTGTCCCCATCACTTTTATTCATCAGTAATTTATCTGTTAAACATTTCTTATTTGGTCTGTAATATTTACTTTCAAACAATCCGTACACTATCTTTTCACCTCCTGCTTTGCCCGGGGCATGTAGGTCCACTTGTAAGGGTTTTGATTATTTTTCATATCCATATGCCATGTTTAATGATTCATTGGACGTTTTTCATTTGATAAACTGCTTATGTTCATTTTCTTTCCTTTTGCATTTTTGTTTAAGGATGGCTATCCCTTACACACACCCACACTCACCAATGCAGGTACCCATCCACTCTGGATTCCATGGGTGACTATTCTGCTATCTCTTTCAATAACTCTGAAGATCTGGTCAATCTAGCCGAGTATGAAGATGACGAAGGTTGTGAAGTACCCGGGGAACTAGCCAGACTTCTGCAACAAGAGGAAAGGGCCATCTTACCGCATGAAGAGCCATTAGAAACTGTCAACTTAGGGACCGAGGAAGACCGGAAGGAGGTGCAAGTGGGTGCCAATTTGAAATCGAATGTCAAGGAAAGCCTGATACAGTTGTTGAATGAGTATGTTGAAATCTTCGCTTGGTCTTATGAAGACATGCTGGGTTTAGACACAGACATCGTGGTTCATCGTCTCCCCACAAGAGAAGACTGTCCACCGATCAAGCAAAAAGTTCGCCGAATGAGGCCTGACATGTCCGAAAAGATCAAAGCAGAAGTAATGAAGCAATTCGATGCTGGCTTCCTAGCTGTTACGTCCTATCCTCAATGGGTCGCTAACATTGTGCCAGTACCTAAGAAAGATGGAAAAGTCAGGATGTGTGTGGACTACCGGGATTTGAATAGGGCCAGCCCTAAAGATGATTTCCCGCTACCTCATATTGACATCTTGATCGACAATACAGCTCAGCATAAAGTGTTTTCCTTCATGGATGGATTCTCGGGCTACAATCAAATCAAAATGGCCCCCGAGGATATGGAGAAAACAACTTTTGTCACACAATGGGGCACTTTCTGTTACAAGGTGATGCCGTTCGGGCTGAAGAACGCAGGGGCAACCTATCAACGCGCCATGGTAGCTTTATTTCATGATATGATACATCATGAGATTGAAGTTTACGTAGACGATATGATAGCTCGATCACAAACAGAGGAAGAGCACCTTGAACATCTGGAGAAGCTGTTTGCCAGGTTAAAAGAATACAAGCTCAGGCTGAATCCAAGTAAATGCATTTTTGGAGTTAGGTCTGGTAAACTCCTGGGATTCATCGTAAGCAACAAAGGCATTGAAGTCGATCCGGCAAAAGTAAAAGCAATACAAGAGATGCCTGCTCCCCGTATTGAGAAAGAGGTTAGAGGATTCTTGGGGCGCTTGAACTATATTGCCAGATTCATCTCTCATCTGACTTCCACCTGTGGGCCAATTTTCAAACTTTTGAAAAAGGATCAGGTAGTCGAGTGGAACGACGATTGTCAAACTGCTTTTGATAGAATCAAGGAATATTTGCTAGAACCTCCCATTCTGATGCCACCCGTCGAAGGAAGACCATTGATCATGTATTTGACCGTCTTGGATAACTCAATGGGGTGTGTTTTGGGTCAGCATGACGAGTCTGGTCGAAAAGAGCATGCTATTTATTACCTTAGCAAAAAGTTTACCGACTGTGAGACTCGCTACTCACTGCTCGAGAAAACTTGCTGCGCTTTGGTATGGGCTGCTCTCCGACTAAGACAGTATATGTTGACTCATACCACCTTGTTGATTTCCAAAATGGATCCTATTAAGTATATCTTCGAAAAGCCTGCTTTATCTGGAAGGATAGCCAGATGGCAAATGATCTTAACTGAGTATGACATCCAGTACACCACCCAAAAAGCTATAAAAGGGACTGTACTAGCTGACCATCTGGCTCATCAAGCTATCGAAGACTATCAACCCATGAGATTTGACTTCCCAGACGAGGACATCATGAATTTGGACAACATTGAAGGTGACGGACCGTATGACAGACCCGAAAAGGGATCCCGATGAACCCTGTACTTTGATGGTGCTTCAAATGCACTTGGAAATGGTATCGGCGCAGTACTCATTTCTCCGGAAGGTTGTCACACTCCTTTCACGGCCCGACTTTGCTTCAGCTGCACAAACAACATGGCTGAGTATGAAGCTTGCATTTTTGGTCTCAAGGCTGCTATGGACTTGGGGATCAAATCTTTGATCGTATTCGGGGACTCGGCTTTGGTTATTAGTCAAATCAAAGGAGAGTGGGATACCAAGCATCCTAATCTTATCCCATACAAAGAACATGTCCTGACATTGTTGCCTCATTTCGAGCAAATTACCTTCGAGCATTTCCCGCGAGAAGAGAATCAGCTAGCAGATGCTCTAGCCACAATGTCCTCCATGTTTAAACTCAACTGGGATAACGAGGCTCCCCAAATCACCATCGAGCGAATGGATGAACCTGCGCATTGTCACGAGATTAATACCGAAGAAGTAGTGGAACAACCCTGGTTCCATGAAATCAAAAGGTATCTCGAGACTAGAGATTATCCTGAAGGAGCTTCCGTAAATGACAAGAAGTTCTTAAGGAAATTCGCTGCTAAGTTCTTCCTGAGCAACGACATCCTTTACAAACGAAGCCATGATTGTGTATTACTCCGATGTGTAGACAAAGCTGAAGCGGAGTTAATTAGGACTGACATACACAGCGGCACATTTGGCACTCACTTGAGCGGGCATACAATGGCTAAGAAGATCCTGAGGGCAGGCTATTACTGGTCTACCATGGAGGCTGACTGCCATCAACATTCCCGTACTTGCCACAAGTGTCAAGTCTATGCTGACAAAGTTCATATCCCTCCGGTCCCTCTCAACGTCCTGACTGCTCTGTAGCCCTTTGCAATGTGGGGCATTGATATGATTGGAGAGATCAAGCCCACGGCTTCCAACGGACATCGCTTCATCCTGGTTGCCATTGACTATTTCACCAAATGGGTCGAAGCAGCTTCCTTCGCCTCTGTTACTAAAAATGTGGTTGCCCGCTTTATGAAGCAAAATCTCATATGTCGGTATGGTGTTCCAGACAGGATCATCACAAACAACGGTACAAATCTGAATAACACAATGATCACTGCATTGTGCGAACAGTTCAAGATTTATCATCACAATTCATCTCCCTATCGGCCAAAGATGAACGGTGCTGTTGAAGCTGCGAACAAAAACATTAAGAAGATCATCCAGAAAATGACAGTCACTTACAAAGACTGGCATGAGATGTTACCGTTTGCTCTGCATGGATACCGTACGACGACACGTACTTCAACTGGGGCAACCCCATTTTCTTTGGTTTATGGCATGGAAGCTGTTTTGCCTATGGAAGTCCAGATCCCTTCTCTAAGGATTATGAAGGATGCAGGTTTGAATGAAGATGATTGGATGCATACCCGACTTGATCAACTCAATCTGATCGACGAAAAGCGACTTGTTGCTATATGCCACGGTTAGACGTATCAAAAGCGGATGATCAAGGCCTTCAATAAGAAAGTCAGACATCAAGTGTATCATATCGGAGATCTCGTAATCAAGCGGATTATCTTGCCGCAAAGTGATCCCAGGGGCAAATGGACTCCTACATATGAAGGACCATTTGTGATCAAGAGAATATTTTCTGGTGGTGCAATGATTCTGACCACCATGGACGGCGACGATTTGCCGCACCCTGCGAACGCAGACATAGTCAAAAGATACTACGCATAAAATGACCCGACAAGTTGAAAACCCGAAAGGGCGGCTTGGGCAAAAATGGGCATCCCGGTGAATCGAAAACCCGAAAGGGCGGTTCAGGCAAAAATTAGGGATAAAAACAAAAAAATCTGTACACCCGTCAAGTTGAAAACCCGAAAGGGCGGCTTGGGCAAAAAGGGGTTTCCCGGTGGATCGAAAACCCGAAAGGGCGATTCAGGAAAAAGTTAGGGAATTAAAGCGTATGACTATGTCTCGTCGGATCACTTCAAGGAAAATCTCTTCATCAACCGGTTCTAGGCTTCTGATCAATCCAGTCATCGTCAAGCGAAGCATTGAATGGACAGATATTCAGAGTTGTGAAAGCTATAGCGGAATGGAATCCCATGGAATTATTTCACATAGCCATCCTTATTTTGTATAAACCTTTCAAATATTTACGACAAAATCCTCTTACTAGGATGATTGTCTCCTTTGTACAAATATACTCATAGAAAATTAATACAAATACTTTTCCCAGAAATTTGTGTCATTTCCTTTTCTTTTCTCTTGCACTATTTGTTTTCTTTTGAGAAACGTCCAATGTTTTGTTAAATAGGCATATGCATTTGAAACATAATCATTTTCTTATGAGTCGGGAAAGAGGATTACTGATAGGTCAAAGGAACAGTTGGATATCTTGATACCCTTCAAAGGAAACCCCCGGGAGATTTGGAATCCATGTCCCTAGCAAGTCTTGAAGCTCATCCCCAGTAGATTCTGGAAGCTTATCCCCCGCAGAGAACGGACGTCTCTCCCGAGTTTTATTCAAAGTTATTCCTCACAAGGCCTTATAACTGGGTTATCCTCAGCTAACAACCACGGAAGATCGCACTCGCCAAAATTCTTCCTATCCCCAACGGAGTTCATCAAAGTTCCCCAGCAGTAACTTATCTTTACAATTCCCCAGCCAGAAGGTCCTCAAGAATTCAATTCCCCTCAGAGTTTAAGTTTCAGAATCCCCAGCGAAGCCAGGCTAATGAACCTTCTCCCTACAGAGTTTTAGGAGAGAAAATATTGAGTTCCCCAGTGAAGTCGCCAGAGATGTTTCCCGCCAAACTGAAGATTCTCAGTCTTGCATCCCCAGCATGAGCCTACTAGATTGGTACTCCCCAGTAGAAGTCGTCAGGAATTCCCCAGAGGTTTGGTATACAACCCAAGCTCCTTATTCCCCCAGTAACGGCCAAGGAATTATTCTTCCCGGCAGTAGTCAGGATGCTTTTATCTTCAGCCATCCAGGATTCATTTATCCTCAGCAGGACAACTCATCAGCTTACATGCGCATTCATTATATTCATATCATAAACATTGATATAACGTATATTGCATCATACATTTCATGCAACATAATTTTGTGTTTAGCTAACATTTTGTCCTTTTCAGGATAAGAATAAAAAGCTATCCTTAACAGTTTCAGATGCAGTTTTACACTGACTCATCATCAAGCAACCCTACACCGGTTCCTATTCAACTCTAAGATTTCTGAAAACAGTTTACGGGTTCTCCAAGTAACGGATGTTAACCTATCGCTTGTTCAGATTCTTTTCAAGACTTCTGAAAATGGTTTATGGATTCTTCCCAACAACGGATGTTAATCTCTCGCTTGTTCAGATGCAACTTTTGAAAATAGTTTACAGACGCTTCCCAACAACGGATGCTGCTCTATTGCTTATTCAACTTCAAGATTTCTGAAAACAGTTTACGGGTTCTCCAAGTAAGGATGTTAACCTATCGCTTGTTCAGACTCTTCTCACCTTTGAAAACAGCTTACGGACGCTTCTCAACAACAGATGCTGCTCTATTGCTTATTCAACTCCAAGATTTCTGAAAACAGTTCACGGGTCCTCCAAGTAACGGATGTTAACCTATCGCTTGTTCAGTTTCTTCTCCAGACTTCTGAAAACAGTCTATGGATTCTTCCCAACAACGGATGTTAATCCATCACTTGTTCAGATGCAACCTTTGAAAATAGTTTACAGATTCCTCCCAACAACGGATGTCAATCTATTGCTTATTCAGACCCCCGGTTCGAAGATGGTCCAAAGCATGGACGCCTTCCTAATGCTCATTCCAGATGGCATCTTTAAGCCCATCCCCGACAAGTTTCTGTCACCCCTCAAGATGGCATCTCTAAGCCCATTCCCGCATCCATTGCTTTGACGAGTGCAAATTTCCTGGCACTCTAGTGTCCAATCTCCTTTTACCCTCGAGTCACGAAAGGCAAGCTTGCCAATCTAACTCTTCGGATTCAAGAAGATTGAACAGGGGCAACTGTTGTACCCCAAAATTTTCCCTCCCATTTCTCATTGATTTCTCACCACAAAGCCTTTGAAGATCAAGATCCAGTTAGGGTTTCATCTGCTCAAGACTTCTCCTTGCACTGTCTACCCAAATTAGGGTTTGTGTTTGTACAAATATGTTTTGACCTAAAATGCCTAAGATGACTTTCTTGCTTCATATTGGACTCATAAGTTTATCCACATCAAGTTTCAAGTCTTGATTTCAAGTTTTGCCCAGTCAATTGGACATTTGACCTAGAAATCAGCTGTATTGGGGAAAAAGTCAACTGTGGCCAATTGACAGTTAAACCTCATGAAAATTGACCCACACCAACATTATGAACTCATATGGACCATTTGATCAAATTTGGATCACAATTCCACAAGAAATTTAATCAGATCACCAAAAGGGCAAAATGGTCATTTTTAGGGTTTTGACTGCACAAAGGCAATTTTTGACTGTTTGACCCAACCAATGGCAAACCAAGCTCACATATGGACTCAAGGACCCCATGGAATTATCTTGACATGCTCAACAAACTCAAAAGATCCCAAGTACACAAGATTGACAGTTGAATTTCCCAGTCAATTGATCAATTTTGACTGTATACTGAAAAGCCAAACTTTGACTTTTTGGTCAAAATCAAGGGTCAAGATTCATTTTTCATCAAAACATACCAAATCATGAAACTTGTTCACCAAGAAATCAAAAAATGCAAATTAGGGTTAGAAATGAGAATTTTTCATAACTTAGAATTTTTCTAAGTTATGAAAAACCCTAATTTTTTCCCAACTTTGCCCCACTTTCTCACCAAGATCTATTTGGATTCAAACAAAAGTAAAAACATGAAAGTTGTAGCTTGTTGCATAATCTACAACTTTGATTCACAAAGTTTTCCAAAATAAGGCTTGTAGCTCAAGTTACAATTTTTTGAATAAGGGCACTAAACCATTCTTAACTTAGTGAAATTTTAACCTATTTTGACAAGGTTTTCTACCCAACTTCAAGGCCATTTTCCATACACTTCCACTTGGAATTTCAATTTGCATTTCAAAGATGGATTGTAGTACACATTCCAGGCTTTCCAAAATGTCCAAGAACTTCTCAAACAACCTCATAACTTGAGAGAATCTAATTTCACAATATGGCAAAAACTCACTTTTGAATTGGCTATTTTTCATGTTCATAATTTGTGCAAACTTCTCAAACCAGCATGCCCCTTGATTACAGGTCCTTAAACCATCCAACACTCAATAATTTAATGCATGTTCATTGTGCTAAAGCATTGTTCTTTGAGTTCAAGCATTACATACAAGTTTAATCCATTTATGGAAAAAGCAAAATAACCATTTTTGAAAAGTTAAGCTTTATGTCCAATTGAAAATCCAAGAGGTACAAATGAAATCTAATTGGCACAAGATTATGAGCAAAACACTCTGATCAAGGAGAGATTATGCAGCTCATTAGGGGGCCTCTACTGACCTAGAACACAACTTGGGCATTTGTTGCTTAAAGTGTAAGTAACATTGCATTTTGTAAGACAACTCTGATATCAGCTAAAAAACACTGAAGCAAACTTGTAAAACACATCCAAGACATCCCAACCAAGCTAGTACACGACCCTAGCAACCCTCATACACTCCCAATCCCAGAATCACCTTCAAACTGCAAGAACAGGGCCAAGCCTGCAGTTTGAGTGCCATCTCCTATTTCTCTCAAGCTTTCTTGCCCAAACCAGTTCACACACATTCCCTAGCATCTATGCAAGCTAACCATGACTTGAAACACGACCTGTAATTCCTCTAACAAGTTCCACCATTTTTACTTTTTCATTTTGCAGTTGAAGTTCTACAGCTCAATTCAAGGTGTCTCAAGGCAAAGTAAATATTGGAACAACATCACCACACCTCAAGGAAGCTATACCAACCATTATCTTGCACTGAAAGCTCCCCCATTGCCAGATAGAACTTCAACTGAACAGGTATTTTGGTGAACTTCTATCTCTCTTATTAGGCATCATTAGCACTAAGTTTGTGAATAAGCAATGTTCTACTCATGCCACTGAACCTGTACATGCTTTTACTTTTCATTTCTTTTGCCTGAGCTGTGAGAATTTAAGGTTTGAAAATGGCAGAAAATCTAGGTCAGGATTTGGGGGAGAAGAAATTCTCTCTCATCTTAGAGAGTTAGATCAAGTTCTGCATATGGTTGGATTCGTCTCTTGATGCTGAACATTTTTTATGTTATGAGTTTTCATTAATAAGCCAGGAATCAGGATGTTTGGATGGAAGAACAGGGCGCGCGTTTTTTGAATAATGTTGTTCAGAGGTTGAAGAAGGTGCCTCATGGGCTGGGCCAGCTTTTGTTTTGCTTCTTACACCATACTTTTTAATTCATACCCCCCTGAGCCCATTTGCTTGATTTAATGTTTTTTTTTATTTTTCTTTTTTCATTTTGACTCATTTATTTATTTTTAATAATGTTTAAAACCTGAAAAATCATTTTTACACCATTTTTGCATTTTTTAAGTATTTATTTGTTTATATATACTATTATACATAAATATATATATACTATTATTTAAGAAATATTATTAATAATGTAAACATATTGTATTTCTGATTTTTATTTCATTTTTCCCTTTTGAAACATTTTGTATAAAAAATACTTTTTTTTATAAAATTAAATATTATTATTTTGTGCATATTTAATATATTTTTTGCAAATAATATATATACATATATATATATATATATATATATATATATATATATATATATATATATATATATATATATATATATATATATATATATATATATATATATATATATATATATATATATATATATATATATATATATATATATATATATATATATATATATATATATATATATATATATATATATATATATATATATATATATATATATATATATATATATATATATATATTAATACACTTAGGGTAAAATACCAAAAGTATACATCTTTTTATTTTTATTAATATTTAACACTAAAAATACATTTTTATAAATATACTATATTTTATTTTATTTTTTGTATATAAATAGTAAATATTATATATATATTAAGTAATTAATACCCTTTTGATTAAAATTAAGGTTTTGCTCTAAATATGAAAATACTCCAAAAAATAATACCTTTTTATTTCTCTTTTTATTTTACATAAATAATACTTTTTTTTATACACATAAAAATTCTTTTTACACTTTGCATATTTATTTCATTTCCATTTAATTATGCAATTATTTGTATTGTAAATATTCAAAGAAAATGATGTAATAGCTAGATTTAATTTCTTGTCTAAATATCCCCCCATTTGAACATTTGTACCCCCCTCCCCATATTATTGTGTTGTAATAGTGTAGGAATTTAAATTTCGCACTTTAATGCTTTCTAAACATGCCATGCTAGAATTAGGGTTTGTATGCGAATAAAACGAACAAAATAGTCTGACCTAATTTCAAGATAATCAAGCATGAAAATGAACAACACATATCACACTTGCACCCCTAGGGTATTCCACTTTGTTGCCTTCAAATAATTGGGCCATATTGCATGTTAGGTTTCTTCGGGTAAAACAAACAATCAAATGATCATAAGTCCCTCGATGACGCTTTCAAAAGGTTGCCTAAAATGATCAAATCCCTTTCAAAGAAAAAATTGCCCAAAGACATTTAACACTATTGCAATTATGGTCTAAACAATGACCCGCGCCTGTCCCTTTCACTTCCTAATACAAGATTGTCCACCAAATGCAATGGTGGAACAAAATTGTCAAAAGGTTTAAAACATAACAAAAATCTTTGAGAAAACTTTAGGGTAGATAACTCTTAAGTACTTGCCAATTTGCAAAGAAAACACTTGCCCATTTTCAAATCACACTTCACAAACACTTTCAAAACCAACTTTCAAAAAAACCTTGAAACATCTTTTCAAAAGACAAAACACCTTTTGTAAAACATTCGAGTAAAGAATTGTTACAAGGGTAGCCTATACAAGGCATCTTTTCAAAACATTTTCAAAGCCACGCACCAAGCACCATTTCAAAACAATTGAAAACCAAGGAAAGTTGATCTAAGCAAGTACCTAAGAGCCCATGGATAACCATGGATAGAAAGGGTGCTAATACCTTCCCTTTCTATAATCTACTCCCCGAACCCAAGAAAAATCTCAAAGGTTTTTGCTGTGCTTTTTAAACCTTTCCTTAGGATAAAATAAAAAGTCGGTGGCGACTCTTGCTCAACCGAAACATTTGCGAAAACAAACGCAAAACCACAGTCAGTTCTCCCACCGTATCACAAAAGCCGATGAAGGTATCTTTCTCGGATACTCTCAATCTAGTAAAGCATATAGGGTATTTAATAAAAGGTTACAAATTGTAGAAGAATCCGTGCTTGTTTCCTTTGATGAATCCTGTCCAAAAATGGTCGGAAAGGGTATTTCTTTTAATGGTGCAGGTGCTTCTTCGGAAAGGATACTCAATGATCAAGATGAGAAGAGTAATGAGCCCTTTCTTGAGAAAGAAAAAGGGGAGATGAATCATGTGTCTAGCAAAGAAGAAGAAGACACTCAACCAACAAATGAAATAAATCCTCCTTTGGAGTGGAAAGAAAGCAAGGATCATCCCATTGACAACATTCTTGGAGACATATCAAAGGGAGTAACTACACGGTCTAAGATAAGTAACTTTTGTTATCATTTCGCATTCGTCTCTCAAATCGAGCCTAAAAACCCTAAAGAAGCTTTATTCGATGAACATTGGTTTTTGGCAATGCAAGAAGAATTAAACCAATTCAAGAGAAATGAGGTTTGGGACCTTGTCCCCCCTCCGCGAGACCATCGAATAATTGGCACTAAGTGGGTATTTAGGAACAAACTTGATGAAAACGGAATCATAACTCGCAATAAGGCGCATCTTGTTGCTCAAAGGTATAACCAAGAGGAAGGCATCGACTATGAGGAAACTTATGCTCCGATTGCCCGTCTCGAGGCTATACGCTTGTTATTAGCTTATGCATGCTCACAAAACTTTAAGCTATTTCAAATGGATGTTAAGAGTGCATTCTTAAATGGTTATATTAATTTTGAAGTCTATGTATCTCAACCTCCCGGATTTGAAAATCACGAGTTTCCTAAACATGTTTATAAACTCAAACGTGCTTTATACAGTCTTAAGCAAGCCCCTAGGGCTTGGTATGATCGGCTTAGAAAGTTCTTACTAGAAAAGGGATTCTCTAGAGGGAAGGTTGATACAACCCTCTTCATTAAGCGCCAAGGAAATCACTCCATCTTGGTGCAAATTTATGTAGATGATATCATCTTTGGGTCTACTAACATCACCTTGGTCAAGGAATTTTCTAAAGTGATGTAGGGTGAATTTGAGATGATCATGATGAGGGAGTTGAACTACTTCCTAGGTCTTCAAATCAAACAACTCGAGGAAGGAACTTTTGTTAGCCAAACGAAGTGTTGCTATGAGTTGCTCAGGCGCTTCGATATGGAAAACTCAAAAGTTATATGAAGTGTATAAAAAACAAAAATTAATTATTTACAAAAAAAATGTATATATTTTAAGAAAATATTTTCAAGTGTGTATAAAAATAATAAATAAAAATAAAAGTATTTTTACAATATTTATACATTTAAACAAAAATAAATATAAAGTATATAATGTATTAATACTAGAAATAATTAAAATAAATGCCAAATAAATACAAAAATTTATGAAAATATTTTTTAAGTATTTTGTATATTAGAAAATAAAATATCAAAATCAGAAATGAAATAAAAATGCAAAAATGAGAAATATACAAGAAATGGGCCAGGGGGTGTAAAAAGAAAAGAGGAGGGGGTGCCAAAAGCAAGCCTGTACAGGCCCAACCCAAAGACAACTTCATCTTCTTCCTTTGAACAAGAACACGCGCGCTTCTGTACACAAAATGCTATCTCCTGATTCCTTGCTTTTTTGACAAAACTCATAACATGAAACTTGTAGAGCATCAAACAACGAATCTAACCATATAAAAAACTTAAGCTAACTCTCAAAGACCAGAGAGAATTTCTCTGGCCCTAATTCTTAACCTAGTTTTTTCAGAAAGTTCATGAACAAAATTCTCCTAGCACGATTAATATAAATGAAAACTAAGCACATGTATGGTTTCAGGGCTATGAATACAACATCTTTCATTCACAAACCTAAGTCTAACTATTCCTAAATAGAGAGATAGAAGTTCATGAAATACCTGTTTCAGTTGACTTCGAGCTGGACAATGCAGCAACTTCCAAGGGTGCTTGAGGTTCTTTTGAGCTTGCCTGAGGTCCACTGAAGCTTTTCCAATGCTTGGCTTGTTTTGAAGTAGCCTGAATCGTGCTACAAAACTCAACCTGCAAAGCTTCCAAACAAAAATGGAAATGTGTGTTAATGGTGTTACATCTGGCAATGGAGGTCAGGAATAGTTCAGGTGGGTTGAATGGAAGATATTGGAACAAGTTTGAGGCAAAACGCACGAGGGAAAGTGGAGATGGAGGTGGTTCTGCAGGGCTTGCCCTGTTTTGCAGAAAAATGGTGATTTTGTGCACAAGGAGTTTTAAGGGGTCAATGGCTCGTGCTTCTGACTTGTGAGGATATGCAAAACTTGTTTGACAACTTTGTTCTTGTTGGTTTTATCAGATATGAGAGATACAAGCTTTTGGCCCTTTGACTTGTTTTGAAAGCAAAGTTGGAAGTGAAGTGAGATAGGCCTGTACAGGTTATCTCTAAGCATGCACCAACTTCTTGTACTATGCCTGAGATTGTGGAGCTTGTTTGTTGCAAAGGAAGAAAGTCCAAGGCTCAAGAAAAAGCAATTTGACATAAAGTGCTCTTTATGAAAATGGAAGTGTGGCCTTTATGCTCAAAATGGCAATGTTCATTGTACAAAGCTCTCTTGATCAAAACAATGTCAATATCCAATGTATTTGCATTCAATTTTGGAGTGTAAATTGGTTTAGAGGCCTGTAATCATGTACTAAGCTAGTTTGGTCAGATTTGCAACTTGGTATGAACATGTATTGGCCATGGTTTCAAAGTGAGTTTTTGCAAACTTCAAGCATTTAATTCTCCCTAACCACAAGGGTGTTTGAGGAGTTCTTGGACAATTTGGAAAGCTTAAAACATGTACTACAATCCATATTTGAAATGAAACTTGAAACTCCAAGTGGAACTATGTGAAAAATGGCCAAGAAGATGGGTCAAAATCCTGCCTAAACTAGGGCAAAATTTCTCTAAGTTAAAAGTTTTAGGTACCCTTGTTCCAAAAATCATAACTTGAGATACAAGCTTCTTTTGAGAAAACTTTGTGAATCAAAGTTGTAGACTTTGTGATGGACTACAAATTTCATGTTTCAAGTTTTGTTTTAATCCATTTGCATCTTTGTGAAATAATGGGACAAAGATAGAAAAAAAAATAAGAAAATTTTATAACTTAGAAAAATTCTAAGTTATGAAAATTTTCCATTTTAAACCCTAATTTGCATTTTCGGGTTTCTTGATGAACAAGTTTCATAATTTGACATGTCTTGATGAAAAATGACCCTTGGCACTTGATTTTGAACAAAAAGTCAAAGTTTGACTTTTCAGTATACAGTTAAATTTTGATCAGTTGACTGAAAAATTCAACTGTCAATCCTATGCATTTGAGATCTTTTGAACTTGTTGAATGGGTCAAGACAATGTCATTGAGTACTTGATTCCATGGTTGAGCTTGATTTGCCATTGGCTAGGTCAAACAGTCAAAAATTGCCTTTGTACAGTCAAAACCCTAAAAATGACCATTTTGCCCTTTTGATGATCTGATCAAATTTCTTGTGGAATTGTGATCCAAACTTGATCAAATGGTTCATATGAGTTCATAATATTGATGTGAATCAAATTTCATGAGGTTTGACTGTCAATTGGCCACAGTTGACTTTTTCCCCAATACAATTGATTTCTAGGTCAACTGTCCAATTGACTGGGCAAAAATTTGAATCAAGGCTTGAAACTTGGTATGGACAAACTTGTGAGTCCAACATGAAGTATGAAAGTCACTTTGAGCATTTTAGGTCAAAACATCACTGTGCAAACTCAAACCCTAATTTAGGCCAACAGTGCAAGAAGGTGTCTTGAGCAGAGCAAACCCTAGCTTGATCTTGACTTCCAAGATCCTTGTGATGAGAAATGTTGATGAAATGAGAGGGAAAATTTTGGGGTACAAAACTATGAAATGATTAAATGCTTTGTGTGTTATTGCTTCTGTGCATGCGTACTTGTTTGTTGTGTTCAATTAATGTCTACAAAACCTACATGCCATGAAATACAAGAAATTTCAAAATTTTACATACATGAGCTGACCTATAACTCTGCGGTCGGTGCACGCCTGATTGAAAACATATTTACGCTAATTTTACTATAATGCGTCGACGCATCCCTGCATAGGTCGACACGTCGCTGTTTGGCAGCCCATCATATCCTAGTTTGTATTGTGTGGTTCTATTTGCATGCATCCATTTGCTGTGTTGTTGTTCCCTCTTTATAGCATTCATCCAGCCTCCATATCCATCTCAAAACCCTAAAAACCCACTGTGTCATTTCAACTCCAAATCTCTCCAAACCTTCATCCATGGATTCTAGGGCAACAAAGAAAAGAAGTATCAGAGGTAGCTCTTCAAATCAATCTTGGGTTACTCCTCTATCACTTATTCCTTCTGATCTCACTGAAAAATATGATGAAAAGTTTGCTAGAAGAAGGTTGGTTAGGCAATTTTGTGCCGTTCGTAACACTCTCAAACGCCTGCATATCTCAGATGTGGTGGAATTGTTGGACCATCAAAAGTTGTTTCCATTCCTTGAGTTAGATGGAAACTACAACGAGGTACTCGTCAAGGTATTCTATGTGGGTATACAAGGTAAATTCTCTGATCACCAATTTTCATACAGAATTGCAAATAAGGTTGTCAAGGTAGATGATGAAATTTGGAAAACTTTTGAGTTGTTCCCTGTTGACACTGATGCTGTTAAAATCACTGACACTAAGCTTCCTGCAGAGTATGACTTCAAACATGCCTTGAACTCCATGTTAAAACGACTATATCCTGAGAATTTTGTGCAAAGTAGTGCTTTTCCAAAAAATGTCACAACAGGTCAATTGGTTCCTCTAGCTCAAATTATGCAATGGATTGTGTCAAGGATAATTCGCCCCAAAAAGGGTGGGTTGTCCCGTATTGACCAACCTGAGGTTATGTTAATTTGGGCTATTCTAAACAAAATTAAGATTAATTGGCCGTATTACATCACTATCCGGTTATTTGCATTGAGGGATTCCCCTGGCGGATCTGCTTTAGAGTATCCATCATTCATTCATGGAATTCTAAGTCAAGCAAACCTTGATCTTACTAGTATTTCACCTACACCTATTCTGTCGGACTCAGATTTTACCTCCAAAACTCTCGCACTTATGGGTCATCAATGGAATCCCCAACTTGGTAAGTACAAATACTTTATGAAGTCAAACTCAGTAATGCTTTGAAATGAAGATGTTGAACATGATGATGAAATGGAAGATGCTAAGGGCGGTGAAGTTGGAACTGAGAATCAATAAAGTGCGGAAGAGGACGAAGAAACTGACGAAGGCAATGATGACCATGAGCCTCATAGATCCTATGACGAGGTGATGTGCAAACTTGAGGAAATGCACGTCCACCATCATGAAGACATGGTATTAGCAAATGAACAAATTAACAATCTTGCTGGAATAGTCAACCTTCAAAACATTCAGTTTAATGATTATGCTAGCCTCCAAGACCACCGATATAACACTCTTCTTGAAATGATGGAAACGAAAAACACAAACTTGGAAAACTTTCAGTCGGCTTTCATGGCTCGCTTTCCACCAAACCAACCACAAGACAATGAGGAACAACAACATTAGTCAATGCTTGACACTTTATTTCTTGCTTGTTATGCTTATATTACCATGGTTTTGTATTAAACTGTTTTACTTCCCGAACTACTTTATATTTTATTTTAGGTTTGTAACAATGAACATCATATTGTTTTACTTTATTGGTTATTGCATCTATTTTCATTTGCACTTGCTTCATATTGTGTGTATGTTAGTTTGTGTTCTTTTTGCAAAGTTGAAAAATATTAGTCACTATGTTTTTTGGTTCTCTTAATCCATGTCCTTGTTTCTTTTTGATGTTGTCAAAGGGGAAGAAGGAAAGGAATACACAGCCATAGCAGAAATATGCAATATCTCAGGGGGAGGATGATTGGATGATTCGTAAGGTTGATTCGCAACCATTGAGACGATTCATATTTGCGGTTTTTGCCATCATAAAAAAGGGGGAGTATGTGAGGGAAAAAGTGAAAAAACTGAGTTTTAATGCTTGTCAAAAACCTATCTATGCAAATATGTCATGCTTTAAACAGGTGCAAGTGAGAAACATAAAAAATAAGCATTTCTCTCAAAATAGACTGCATGAGCCGGCTCATGGAACCTTAGGTCGGCTCATGAGAATAAGATTTTGGCTTGGAAACGTCCGGGAAGGCGCACACCTTCTCTATGCGTCGATGCATAGTTCTGGGAGAACATGAGTCGGTGCATCAGGGAATGAGTCGGTGCATGACTGAAGGAATTTCAACCTCTCTCGCTCGGGAAGGTGCACGCCTTCTCTATGCATCAATGCATGGTTCTGGGAAAACATGAGTCGGCGCATTAGACAATGAGTCAGCGCATAACTGAATGAATTTCAACCTCTCTCGCTTGGGAAGGCGCACGTCTTCTGTACACCCCGCATGAGCTGACGCATCGTTATATTGTATCATTTTTTCTCCTATGTTGTTACATCATGGGAATCACTTATATATATTGTTTGGCCTCTATTTTCCATCAACAACAAGAAAAAGTGAAAGATATACACAAGAGCTCTCTTCATCTTCAACCTCTCGTCAACTATCAACAACTACACACAATCATTTTTGTTGATCAAGTTTTTGGGATTGTGTTGATAACATCCGAATTGAAACTGCAATTTCAGATTTGGGTATTAATCTTTGTGGGTTTTTTCTTGAATAAAACCATTGGGGTTTTATCCTCCAAAGTTGGGGTTTTTTTATCACAAATCTTTGCTTCATTGAATTCAGCCGAGATAAGGGATTGGAAGACTGTGGGGTATTAAATCGGGTAGCGGTAACCGGAGAATTGTGAAGAAGGATTTGGGGCCAATTTCTTGGGTTCAAAATCATTCAATGTAGAAGGAGATTTTGTTCAAGGTTTGGCATACTTGATTCATCTAGAATCAAGGGAAGAGGAGTGCAACATATAAGATTCATCAAGTGACTTGTAATTGTGGTGATTGTATCTTCTCTTACAAACTTTGCAAAATTAATTTCATTTCCTAATTCTAGATTCTAGAATTGGGGGTAGAGTAGCCCACGCGAGGACGACAGGGTGAACTGCCTTAACAAACACTGTGTCCATTTTAGTTTTATGCATTTTATTTCTTTTTGCTTGAATTTGTGAGTTATCAATTCTTTCATTCATACAAAATAATTGTAGTGAAAAACTAAAACTTTACACCTCATATAACATTCATTTGAATCACTATAATCACTATAATTTGAGTATAACTAAACCTTGTCTAGTACGTACACCAAGTGTTTGGTAAATTTACAACTCACAAATTTGCTTTATCTTCTCCACAACTAATTGGTAATAACTTAAACCGTGTTAAACGTGCTAAAGCGATTCACCATAATTAATTTTAGTTGTGATTCTATTATCATCATTTTCATCAAATTGGTTTGCATATCCAATCTTTCCAATACATAAAGTTTAGACGATCAGATTCAGGGCTGTCGCTCACTAATAAAAACAATTTTATAAAAAGCGCAAAATTTTCAAAGGGATCTATTCAACCCCCTTCTAGATCTGTCACATCGTCTAACAATTACAACGTGCCTCTTTGGATTACAAAATAAATCTCTAAGATAAAAAGGTCGAACGCATCCTCTTTGGTGCAAGGTAGGCGTTCAAGCTTGGTTCTTCATGTAGTTGCTTTGTAAGCTCCAAAACCCTTTTCTCGCTAGCATAGAATCGAGATTAGAAAGTATCCCGTTCTTCCTTTAAATGAATCTAACCCTTTTGCAAGTCTTCAAGAGAAGTAGGCATGTCGGGATAGAGGACAATGTACAGGACATCTTCTTTAGCTACAGGCTCCTCGATAACCGGTAGGATAGAGAGGTAAGTCATTACAAGCTTCTAGGCACGAGCTCGTACCCACCTAAGGTAAGACTCAAGGGGAATAGGATTCTTGCATCCCAGTGTCTTGCTATCCACTCCGTTTACCATCCTCCAAGCTCGTACAAACCTATGGAGGTAGCTTTGATCGTCATTCTCGTAGTCGAACACCACTCCTTAGATGAGCATATCATGAGGACCATCCCTTTGGGCATATCCAAACTGTCGCAAAGCTAAGCAAGGGTTGTAAGTGATACATCCCCTAATGCTAAGCAAAGGGACATTAGATAATTCCCCACAATGTTCGATGATAGTAACATTCTCTAAGGATCGAGAACACCAGTGAATGTTCGAATGTCTGAGTGACATCAGCCTATTGGACCATCTCAAACCTTGCTCGTTCCTTAACACGGATCGAGGGAGATGCGAGATAAACCACATAGCCAATAGAGGAGTTCAACACATGAGGGTCCTTATCTTTCTCATAGGGCGAGAGTGGATAGAATATAGGATATCTCCCAACAAAGTAGGCACGGGATTGCAAGACATGAAGACTTTGATAGCATTTACATATATAAGTTGGTCAGGGTTTGGAAATAAAACCATCCCATAGATGAGAAGGGCTAAGATTTCTTCAAAAGCTTGTAAATCCAGAGTGTTCCAACAATCTTGGGCTTTTTCAAACAAGAATTTGGCTAAGAATCCTCTGACACCACTTCTTGTTTCCCAATCAGCCGTGACATCAGATTGTTACAAGTGTAGCGCTCGGGAAATCTCTTTTGGGCTTGGTTATCTTTCGGTACCGTTGAAAGGTAGTTGATTGAGAATAGGAATCCTCAAGAGTTGAGAGAATTCTTCCAGAGTAGGTACAAGCTGATAATTGGGAAAAGTAAAGCAATGGTGTAGAGGATCGAAGAACTGGAAAAACACTTTCATCATATCTTCATTAGTGCTCGAGGTAACCAAGTTTAGGAGGCGACCATGTCTTTCGGTGAATGAAGAATTCTCAGGGACCCTTGATGCTAATTATTTGAGCTGAGAAGGAATCCTTACGAGATTGACTTGGATAGTATTCCCGAGGATGGAAGCCATGTCCTACAAAACAGAACAAAGATAAATCCCAATAATCCTTGAAATGGTTAGTGAGAATGCTTATGATGTTATGATGTTATGATGTTTATGATGTTATGTACAAGTAAGCATATACACACAAGGCAAACAAGTCCTTAGGTTTAGGCTTGCATGGAGTCTTATAGGTAAGTACACTCTTGAAGTTTAGTTGGCTCAACCTGTCATATTAATAGTAATCAGGTTCTAAGGGATCTCAATATCACTGATCTTTCTTATCGGCCATTGTTTCAGTGCAAGCCTCTTTAATGGCGACCGAAATATCCTGAGAAGTTCGATCTCAATGAGCATAGTATCGAGTATCAACCAACTTCATACTGCACCAAAGCCGGCTATCTAACTACTTCCTAATGGCCAAGTTGGTCAAGTAAAGGTTCTAAAGTCAGTTAGTGCTTCATGACAACACAAAACGGCCCCGTATTCTCCTTGACTACTCAAGGGCTACCGGTACCTACAAATGTGTCACACTAACATATCTATTTCTTAGACCATGTCGGTATACCCCACACAGTTTCCACAACGTATTGCTACTTACCTATAAGGTATCTCAGATCCGGGTAGAGGATCAAAACAAGCCCAAACAAGGAACTAAAATGTAAAGCAATAAAGTCAAACAATGAAAGAAAATAAAGGTGATCTAGCCCTAAGGTAACCCCACTTTTAAGTTCTCCCCAGCAGAGTCTCCAGTTCTGTAATACGGTGGGAGAACTGACTTGGGATTTTTTGCGTTTGATCGCAATTGTTGCGGTTAGCAAGAGTCGTCACCGACTTTTCTTTTATCCAAAAGGAAAGGTGGAAAAGAACAGGAAAGACCTTTGAGATTATTTTCTTGAGTTCAGGGGGTAGATTATGAAAAGGGAAGGTATTAGCACCCTTTTCATCCATAGTTATATATGGGCTCTTAGTTGCTTGCTAGATCACTTGCTTTGTTTGAAAGTCTGCTTTGTGGTGGTTTTTGAAAGTATTTTTTAAAATGCGCCTTCGTTTAGGTAAACTTTGTAATGATTCTTGTTTTTAAGAATGTATACAAAGTGTTGGACTTTTGAAAATAGTTAATAGAAAGTGTTGGTGTTTGTTTTGAAAGTGTTTGGTGTGTGTTTGTTTTGAAAATGAGCAAGCAACTAAGAACGTTTCTACCTACTTAAAAGTCTTTTGTTCATTTCTCTCCTTTCCTTTGATATTTCTATCTTACCATTGATTGGTAAGAAGCCTTATCTTTGGATGTAAAGGGTCGGGTATGGGTCATCGTATAGTCATGATAGCAATGTTGTGAGATATCTTAGCATTTCTCTTGAGGGACTAATATCATTTATAAGGCAACATTCGTAGCGTTATCGAAGAACTATGATCTTGTATTTTGATTGTTTTTTCTAAGACATCCCACGTGCGTAACATGACCATTTTTATAAGGTAACAAGTGGAATTACCCTAGGGGTTCATGTGTGAGTAGTGTGTTTGATTTGCATGCATTTAGTCTTTGATTAAGGGTTATCTACTAGTTGATTTTAACTTCTCATACAAATCCTACTTTACTAGCATTTATATGAAAGCGATAAATTGCGGAAAGTAAATTTTCTACACTATTACAATCATTAGGGGGATGGGGTGTACAAATTTACAAATGAGGATTGCAAGAAATTAAAGTCCTAATTATCTATTACAACCATATTGAAATAATATACAAGAATTGAAATGTAAAATAGATTTGCTTTGTTTTTGTTAAGAGAAGAAAATAAATTTGCTTAAGGAAATGTTTTTTAGTCTTTTTGTTTTAAAAGAAATAAAGCAAAGTAGATGAATATAAAGTGTTTTTGTGTTTTTGATTAATGAAAATAGAAGGGATATAAAAATAATAAGGGAAAAGAATCAAAATCATCGCATTTCTGACAATAAGAGAGAACAGAAGTAAGGAGCAGAAATTCTGACTCTGATACGCTGCAAGAAAGAAAATGTCAGCAGAAAAGGGAAAGGCCAGATGTTCTGGGTCTGGGTACACTAAAGTTCTGGGATGCTGGAAACAAGGGGGATCCTAGAAATTCTTATGCAACTGGCAGCTTAGAAGTTCTGGTTGTTGAGAAAGTCTGGAAGTTCTGATGTAGCTAGAAACCTAGAAGTTCTAGTGTCACTGGAAAGCTAGAAGTTCTGATAATGGGTATGTGAGGTGTCAATGCTGTTAGATGGAAACTTCTAGAAGTTCTGGTCCAGGATGGAGTAAAAATGTCAGGGAATGAACATAAAAGGGTGTTTATGGGGCTAGAACTCAGAACCCTTAACACTATGTCTTATGCACACGCTCTCTACCATTGGGTTGGATATACATCCGGTATTAGAAGCAAAAACATAAACATATAACACAAAGTAAGTTCTGATGATGAGCTTCATCTCCCTTCCCGTACCAGTCAGAACATCTGCAACTTAATCATTTCTCAACAAAACATAAAATGCAAACATAGCAGTTATGGTAGATTTCATCATGATTTCAAAAACATAAAATATCAAGACTGTAAATCAGAAGCAAGCATGAATTTTGTTGATCCTAATTCTAAATCATAATTTCCTCAAGAAGTTCTGAACTGAAATTCTCCCTACTTAGGCAAAATACATGAAATCCATGAATATGTAAAACATCAGAGTCAGGATGTCTACATTGTATTTTTGAACATGCAAACCTATCAATTCCTAAGTAATATGATGAAAGTCAGAAGAAGCTTACCTTGCAGCTAGAAATTTTTCTGTGAACTAACACCTGATTCTGACTGATGTGATGTTCTGGTCAGCTTCTTTCAATTCTCAGAAAGCTAGAACAACCCTAAACTATGGATGGCTGGGAAATTCTGGAGCAGCCAAGAAGCAATGTTCTGGTTTTTTGAGACGGAGATTGATGAAGATTGTATTGCAGTTTGTAAACAGAAGTTGGGATGGTTTCTAAATATATGTTAGAAACTGAGTGGGTTATTTGGCCAAGAGATGTGCAAGAAAATTAGAGTTTAGACGTGAAAATAAACAGAAGTTTAGCAAGTTTTTGTGTTTATGCTTTTAGTTTCCAACTCTTTGAAATTTCAGCAAGGTTTCAAGGCTAATTTCCAAATTCTCGACCTCTTTACAGTTGCAAATGAAGTTCAATTTATAGGTAAGGATTTAGTAGCTTAGAGAAGTTATAATTACAGCCATCATGCACTAGGCGCTAACTTGTTCTTGAAGCAAGTTCAAACAAGTATGGTTCAAGGCACAAAGTAAGGTGGTTAGCAGCTTTTAGCCGCGCCTAAGCTGGATTTGTAAGCATGAATTAAGGAAAAGTACCCTCAGAAGCAAAACCAAAGCATGGCCCCCATATAAACTTGTACAAAAGTTTGCTTTTCAAGGACAACAATGGTACTTCTATGTCACACGTGGGGAAATCCTTTGGATAAAGACTCAAATGTGGGTGTGAGCATTAAATGATGATGAGATTTATCAAACCAGAAATCCTGCAATATGATATTATGCATCATAACTTAATTCTGGGTCAAAAGTTCAGCATCAGCGTAACTTAGAATAAACATCCAACTCCTGATCTTTGAATCTCCCTGCTCCAGCATGTTCTGAAGGAGTTCTCAGACTTTCTAGAAAGTTTGTAACACGCTTTGCAGACCCTCTTTGAATTACTCTTGCAAATTCTGCTGGAACCTACATGAAAACTGGCCCAGAAGTTGTAACCATATTCTGATTTGAAAATGCTCAGAATTTACTAAGTGTTTAAGTTTCAGGGACGTGTTTTTGAAGATGTATAACTTGAAATCCCAACATTTTTAGGAGAAGTTTTGTTCTTCAATGTTTTAGATCTCCCTGAAATCTACAACTCTTGTGTCAGAAGTTCTTCCAGAATCAGCTTGCATCATGATGAAAATCTGTCCAGAAGTTCTGAATTTATCATATTTCCTAAACACTTAGAAAAATTTCTAAGTATTTGGAATTTTCTCTTTTCCAAAGTAATTTTGACTTTTAATTTTCTTGATGAAACAAATCTCATATTTTGACATATCTTTATAAAATATGACTCTTGAAACTTGATTTTGATCTAAAAGTCAAAGTTTGACTTTTTAGTTGTAATTGACCATTATGCCCTCGTGCCAATTCCAAACCTAAATTGATGTATTATTGTTGTAAACTTGATGTCATGAGAGATTTTGGGAGGGAATCCTTGAGATATGAGAGGGAAAATTTTGGGGTACAACAACTGCCTTTTGAAATAAACTTCCAGTATCTGAACCATCACCAAAATATCATTCCAGACTCAATTGGAATATAAACGCACAATTAACTGAGTGTAGGGATGAAGAACATCACGAAGAACGGGTTGGGTACAAATAAAGTTTGAGCCTTTATCCTTTGTTTCTTAAACCGTGAAATAAGCCACGTTACAACCCTTAAAAGTCCTAACTGAAGCATAGGTTAGTTCGAAAGCATGCTGTTACAAAAGGTATCCTGACTCCTGTAAGGTTTACTATAAATCCTGAGTTGAAATCATATTCTTACAAAATTTTGTTGTTTACTAAAAATGATTTTTTTTTAACTTCAAGACAAACATAAGCTTTGCATTTTTAACACCACTGTTTGCAAATGACTAATTGTTCGACAACAGAGAAATTTGCACGACGAATATCCAATGAACAAAAATCTTCTCAATGAACATAATCACTTTAAATGGAAGGACACTTCCAATAAAAAACATTCCATAATTAAGGGGCATGACATGTTATTGTCCAACTCATCCATGGCAGTCAAGTCAAGATTCCAAGAATCTCTCAAGAGTACTGAATACAGTGTTGAATAGCCAGGGGAAAATCCCCATCTGAATAACTTGGGGCATTGAACATGAATACCAGAAAAAGGGTCACGTACGATCAAGTAAACATTTTCTGGCAGTGCTACAACACTTACTACTATGGACAATGACAATTCTGTGTTCTGAGAACACGGACATAATCGGAAAATACTATGCATGAAAAGAGACCCGTTAGGTTGACAGGTGTTGTACCCCAAAATTTTCCCTCCCATATTCTCCAAGATTTGCCAAGATCATGGTTCAAAATCTCTCAAAGGTTGCACAGTCCAATTGCCTCCTAACACAGTCAAAATTAGGGTTTTGGTTCTTGCAAAGAATTTGAGGTTTCCAAGGGTCCAATCAAGTCCCAAATGCCTATATACATTGTCAAGCATCCATATGTCAAGTTTCAAGACTCACAACATCAAATTGCACAGTCAAAAACCCTAATTGCTCCATAGTCAACTGTAGGGGCAAAATGGTCATTTGACAGTCAAAAGTCAAAATTTTTGGTCAACATCTTATTTTGAAGCCACAAACATCATTTGATAAATTCTTGATCATGATTCTCAAAGCATGGCTCAAAAAGTCTCAAGATGCAAAAGTTTCTATTTTTGGACAGTTGAAAAGTCAACTGTAACTTGACCAAGGCATAACTTCCTCATGGTTTATCAGAAAAATTCCATACAAAGCTCATTTTGAAGAGAATGACATTTACTACAACTCATCTTCACACTCCAAGTCCAAGGAATGCTCTCACAAAAAGTTATCAATTTTAACATTATAGGTCATTTTCAAAAGTCAACAAAAAGGCACTTTAAGTCAAAGACCATAACTTGAGATTGGTAAATCAAAATGACATGGGACCAAAGGAATTGGTTAGAGGACTACAAGACCTTTCCAAAATGTCCAAGAACATGATCATAGCTTCAAAATTGAGCAAGTTATGCATTGGAGAAGTTGGGAAATTTTTGGGAATTTTGAAAAGTCAACTTTGCCTAAAACACTTCAAAATTGCTAATGGGCCTCAAATTCTTCCTTGAATCATTACCCAAAGCCTATGCATGACCCATTGAGCTAAAGATGATTTATTTTCTTATTTTTAATTAATTAATTGAATTTTTATTCATATTAATTCATTTAATTAGATTTAATTATGAGAAAATATCAAATAATGCATTTTCAAATCTTTTTGTGCAGCAAATATGTTCATTATGTGCTAAAGATTTTGTGCATCAATCAACAAGGCAATATCTTCCACAATTGGCAAGGGTTTCATGAAAAAAAGATTGAAAAAGATATGATAAAAATCAAATATTGAAATCATCAATTCATGGACTTATGGGCTTGTTTCTTGACCTAAATTCGTTCACTTACATATGCACAACCTAACCTAATTCAAACATACACGAAAAACTGCTCAGAAAGATAGAACCAATTTGCAAATTTTCACAAAAAAGCTTGAAATTGATTTCATATTTGCAGGGCGATTCAAGGCTTAGAACCTTTTCCATTACGTTCCTGACATTGCTAGGAGTCGATTGCAATCAAGAACAAGTCCCCATACTCCAAGAATCGGTAGAACAGAATCATCTTTTTCATAAATATGTCCATAATCGAATTTCAATTTCTATGCATCATTCATGTGTTTTGATCATTGATTTGTGTTACTAACATCTCCCTGGAACTTTTGGCATAGTTTAATTATTCTAAAAATGCTTGAAACGAGATTCACCATTGATGAAACCCAGGGTTTCAGAACTTCAAAATTGGGGGTTCTCATATATGGTAAAATTAGACCACCAAACCTGTATGGACACATTCGTGACAACAAGACGAATCCAATGATGCCCTCGCGCCCTTTTTATATTTATTCCTCTTCTAATCGCTATTTTTACAGTTTCCATTTAGTGGGGGTTTAAAACCCCCGCTACTTGCTTTATGTTTGCAGAGAAAATGAAGAAGAAGCCTGGCGTGTCATCTTATGGTTGGACAGTTCAAATATCCAGCGCGCTTTTTGTTTTATACCACTAATGTTGTTTCTTTTTATATAATCATTGTTTTCCACTAACATTACAAACGCGTTGCTTGGTTCAGATGGTGGATGACACGCCTTGTAACCACTAGGACCTGGGTTCGATTCCCAGGTCCCCCACATATTGCATAATTTTTGTCTCAATGTATTCCAATGCAGCGTAGTCTCAGCGTCCCACCATACGTCCTCATACATTGGCTTGCCAGATGGCCTGAATGATCAATCTGAAGGCCACAAAAGGAGGTCTATCATGTACCTCAGTCAACCAAGGCGCACTCAAGCTGGAAAAGTCAAACAAAGGCCTTGCTTTAATGGGCCAGAATACTTCAAAACACCTCCCTTTGGGGCCTGACACCCCTTGGTTTGCATATTTCTTAATTTAAATTTCTTTTCTTTTCTAAATTCTTTTCAATTATTTTTTTTAATTATTTTCATTAATTCACCATTAATTAATTTTCATAATAAAAAAATCAGAAACTAAAAATATTTTATATTTAACTAATATTTAATTTCACCATTTGAATATTTTTGTAAATAAATAATTAATAATTAACTTAGTTTAATATAGGTCTTAAACTTTAATCTTTTCTTAATAAATAAAATACATAGAATTAGGTTTTAACATTTTATTATTTTTAATTAATTAAATTATTTTCCTCATTATTTATTATTATTACTAATTTTTTATTTTGTAAATATGTAAATTAATTAACTAGTAAATTAGGTTAACTTAATATTTTCTTAAATAATTAAAATATTTAGAACTAGGGTTTCCTTCTAATTTTAATTTTCCTTATTTTTATAAATACCAAAAACATTAAAAAAAAACAATTTCTTTTCTTTAATTAAATAATTCATTAGACTTTAATTTCATTTAATTTCAAAAGGGTCAAAACCCTCGGACGTTCGATTTCTTTTCGCGCATTATTTTCTTTTTGAATATTATGTAACTGCTCAAGGATTGTAATAGTAATTAGGAATTTATTTACTTTCTGCATTTTTACCAAACGGGTCTTTGTATTTTGGCGATGTATTGACCCTCACCTGTTGCCTTCGAAACGTGGTCGTCAAGTATGGGACGTCTTAGTAAGTCCTTATGTCCATGATCCAGTTGCCTCGAAACAAGTTGCCTCGAAACAGTTGCCTCGGAACAGTTGCCTCGAAACGGTTGCCTCGGATTAAAAAAGGATCAAGGACATAAGGGTAGCTTCTAAGGTGTCCTAACTGTTGCTTCGGTGACCACACTGTCCCTAAACTCGAATTGACCCGAACACCTCCAACGGTGGTGCTACCTGCCTCTCAATGGTGGGATGACATTACCTTAGGGACTTCTACACAGCTTAATTCCTTAGGGTAGGTAGATGACTCGTAGATGCTTGCTCTCTTCAAAAACAAAACAAAAATCTTTTTACACCGACACTTTCAAAAGCTTTCAAAACAATTTTTCAAACACTCTTGAGGACAGATACAAGAGTCATTCAGAAATCTTTAAACGAAACTTTTTCAAACCCACTCACACTTGAAAAGCAAACAAACATTTTGAAAACACAATGAGCAAGTATCTAAGAGCCCATGGATAACCATGGATAGAAAGGGTGCTAACACCTTCCCTTTCTATAAATCTACCTCCCGAACCGAGAGATAATCTCATAAGGAATTTTGCTGTGCTTTTGTCATGTCCATGTTGGAGAAAATAAAAGACGGTGGCGACTCTTGCTTCCGTGACATTTCACGAACCAGCATTAAACAGTCAGTTCTAAATCCACCGATCACAGAATTGGCGACTCTGCTGGGGAGACTTTAAAAGTGAGGTGTACCTTAGGACTAAGATCACTTGTGTTTTCAATTGTCTGAATTACTTGCTTTATTATTGTGGGTACTGTCTTGGGAGTTCTATAGATCCTAACCCGGATCTGGGGGATACCTTCTTAGAAAGTAGCAACAAGGCTGTGAGGGAACTGTGCGGGGTATACCGACATGGTTGAAGCAGTCTGCTACGTTGATGTGGCACTTTGGTGAGTACCGGTAACCCTTGAGTTCAGTCAAGGAGAGTACGGGGCCACCGCGTGGTGTCGTGAAGCATCAACTGACCTTAGGAACCTTAATTGAACCATCTTGGCCTCTTTAGGGTAGTGAGATAACTGACTTTGGTGCAGTCCGAGGTTGGTTGATACCCGATACTACACTCAATTGAGGGTTATTTTCTTGGAATATTTCGGTCGCCAGTTCAGTGGCTAAATCGAAACGATGAACACAGAAAGCAATCCAATGATATTGGGACCCTTAGAACCCGGTTACTGTGATAGGACAGGTTTGAGCCCACCAACTTCAAGAGGGTAATACCTAGACCCCATGCTGGCCTAAACTCTAAGGGCTATGGTGTGACTTGTGTGCCTTACCATGTTTGCTTTTGTGAATACTTGTGGTGTGTTCTTATCATAGCATCATAACATCATACAGCATCATATGCATTGACTAACCATTTCAGGGGTTCGAATCTTCATCTTTGTTCTTGTTTTGTAGGACATGGAAACTATTCGCAGAAAGATAATTCAGATCAGCCTTGTAAGGATCCCTCCTCAGCTTAAGGAGCTTATCTCCAGGATTCCCGAGAGCTCTTCTTTCAGTGAGAGGCATGGAAGACTCATCAGTTTGGTCAACACCAACATTGAGGAAGATATGATAAAGGTCCTCTTCCAGTTCTTTGATCCTCTGCACCACTGCTTTACTTTCCTGGATTATCAACTGGTGCCTACATTGGAAGAGTTCTCCCGGCTTCTGAAGATCCCTATCCTTAGTCAGCTACCCTACAACGGTACGGAAAAGGAACCCAAACTTGAAGAGATTGCTAAAGCATTACGCCTACAACCATCTGACATCAAGGGACATTGGGAAGTTAGAAGTGGTATCAAAGGGTTCTTAGCCAGGTTTCTGTTTGAGAAGGCCCAAGAATGTTGGAACTCCCTTGACCTATAAGCTTTTGAAGAAGTTGTGGCCCTCCTTGTCTATGGATTGGTTTTATTCCCGAATCCCGATCAGCTTATAGATATCAGTGTTTTCCAGATCTTCATGTCCAAGAATCCTATACCTACATTTCTTGGGGACATCCTTCACTCATGTTACACTCAAACCATGAGAAAAAGAGGTGTTCTTATGTGCTGTACTCCTCTCCTGGGAAGGTGGTTTATTTCGCACCTTCCACAATCAGTTTTGAAGAACGAGCGGGGTTTGAGATGGTCACAACGATTAATGACTCTTACACATGCTGATATACATTGGTGCTCTTGGTCCAGAGAGGATGTCACTATCAGTGATTGTTGCGGGGAGTTTCCTAATGTTCCTTTACTTGGAATCAGAGGGGGTATTACTTACAACCCGTGTCTGGATTGGAGACAGTTTGGTTATGCTCGGAGGGACGGCCCTCATGACATGTTAATTCCTGACATAGTTTTTGACTTCGACGACGATGCACAAGGACTTCGCCAGAGATTTATCAGAGCTTGGAGGATGCCCAACAGGGTAGACAGCAAGACACTGGGGCACAAGAACTCCATCCCGTTGGAGCCTTATCTCAAGTGGGTACGAGCCCGCTCCCAGAAGCTAGTGATGCCTTATCCTCATGTTCTCCCTGTGATCAAAGAGCCAGTTTTGGAGGGAGAGGTGTCCTACACCATTCAACATCCTGACATGCCTACATCCTGGGAAGAAATGCAGAAGAGCTGGATCCATCTTAAGGAAGAACGGAATTCTCTTGAGTCCAGTCTACATGCTAGTGAGAAGAAGGTCTTGGAGCTCACCCGCCTACTGCACGAGGAAAAGACTCTCAACACCTACATAGCTCCAAAGAGGATGCGCAGTGTCTTTTGGGATTAGTTTACTTTGTAATGTTTGCCCATGAGGCCTTTGATGTACTGAACAATTATTCCCTAATAATAACGTGTGTTCCTTTTTGTCTACAACAAATTTGAACTTTCGAACCCTTAAATGCATTGCATAAACATATATCATGCATCATGTGCATAGCAGGTACTCTTCTTTTCAGGTTGCTTAATGTTCTTCGCTGTTTATTTCAGCATCATGAATCCTGAATCATCTACTGAGCAATCCATCAAGGCCCTTCAGGCTCAGAACGCCCAGTTCCAAGAGCTGATATTGAGTTTGGCCCAAGGTCAAGAGGAGTTGAAGGCTCTGCTGGTCAAGAAGAAGAAGAAGAGAACGATACTATTCAACACTAGCCGGAGGTTTGGCAATACACTGCAGAATGAGGTTGATCAAGCTGGTTCTTCTGTAGGAAAAGGCAGTCCCTAGGGGGGAAGGGTTCCTAGTCCGATGGTCTCTGACAACGAGACTGATTTCAATGAGGAGCAGTATCCTCCAGCTGAAGACAAGTACAAGCAGTTAGAGGATCGCCTGAATGCCATGGAAATTCAACAAGTGTCTGGGTTGGATTTCGGAGACCTGGGTCTATCTTATGGTGTGGTCATCCCACACAAGTTCAAAGCACCATCTTTCACAAAGTATGACGGGGCGTCCTGCCCTAAGCTACATCTCAGATCTTATGTGCGGAAGATCCAACCATACACTGTGGACAAGAACTTATGGATCCATTTCTTCTAGGAGAGTCTTTCAGGAACTCATCTCGAATGGTTCTATCAGCTGGATGGAACCAAGGTTCGTAACTGGGAGGAATTGGCTACTGCTTTTTATAAGCAGTATCAGTATAATGCCGACCTCGCTCCTACACGTACCCAACTCCAGGGTATGTCGCTAGGATCGGGAGAAGGTTTTAAAGAGTATGCGCAGAGGTGGAGGGACCTGGCTGGCAGGGTGCAGCCACCATTAACCGACCGTGAACTAGTGGACATGTTCTTAGGGACCCTATCCGGGCCATTCTTCAATCATCTCATTGGTAATTCGTCTGCAGGGTTTACAGATCTCATTCTGACTGGGGAAAGGATAGAAACTGGCATGAAATCAGGGAAGATACAGAAAGGTACGTCCTCAAGTTCTGAGAAAAAGCCTTTCAAGAAGGAAGCCAGTGTTGTGTATGGGCCTAGAAGGCAAAATAAACCAGAACGCCGCCAAGCTGTCAACGCGGTGGTAATTGCAAAGCCTGCTGCCGCTCCTCAGCAACCCAACCAACCAAGGGGGGAGAGACCCAGAAGAGAATATACTCGGCTTAGTATGACCTTGTCACAAATCTTGCCGCAATTGCTATCGACCAACTTGGTAACCGTAAGAGAAGCTCCGAAGGTGGTGAACACGACCTCTCCGAAGTATAATCCAAATGCCCGCTGTGCCTATCATTCTGATAGCCCGGGGCATTCTACTGATGATTGCTGGGCCCTAAGGAATAAGGTTCAGGACCTTATCGATGCGAAGGAAATACAGTTTGAGGCGCCCGAAAGGCCAAACATTGTGACTGCTCCTATGCCCCAGCATGGAATAAATGCTATTGAGGAAGACTTGTATGAAGTTTCTGTGGATGATGTTGCTACCCCTTTATTGACTGTTAAGAGGAACCTGTTGTTGGCCGGTTTATTTCCGGATTGTAGCAAAGGTTGCCTTCTGTGTGCCGTTTCCCCTACTGGTTGTCCGTTGCTGAAGTCAGGCGTCCAAAGCCTGATGGATAGCAAAGAAATCTTGTTCAAGAAGACCGTTGTTCCTATTGTTCCTACTGAAGAAGTATCTGTTGTCACCATCTTCAACAATCCTACCAAGGCTCCCCCGAGGAAGCCAGTCAAAATCATGCCCGTTGCACCCATTATCATTACTGTTCCGGGGCCCCTCCCCTATGAATCTGACAAGGCTGTCCCATGGCACTATGGGGCAGATGTGTATGTGCTTGGAGTAAAGCAGGAATTCAACACCAGTACCGGTATCAGTAACATCACTGGTCCCGCTAAAGTTACTCGCAGTGGCAGGCTCTTCTCGCCTGACATTGCGCCACCAGTTATCCGAAGACCTCTTATAATCACGCCTACAAGCGCGCCCGTTTCCCCTTCTGATCAAGTTTCTACCCCTGCTGCCGAGTCATCCGACACTCGGGGCAAAGGGACTGCTGATATGCCTGCCCAGGTGGAGGCACCTAAGACTGTCAATGTTGAAGCCTCCCAGCAAGAGATGGAGGAAATCCTTAAGATCATTAAGAAGAGTGACTTCAATGTCGTTGAACAGCTGGGGTATACCCCCTCTAAGATCTCTATGCTATCATTGTTGTTGTGCTCAGAGGCCCATGCCAAGGCCCTGATTTCATTTCTGAAGACGGCCCATGTGCCACAAGAGACATCTGTGGATCAATTCACTGATTGTGTGGCCAATCTGACCGCTGACAATGGTTTGGGTTTCTCGGATGCTGATCTTACCGCTAAGGGAAGGAACCACAATGATGCCCTGTATATCTCCATAGAATGCAGGGGCACTACTCTCGCACACATGTTGGTGGACACCGGTTCTTCGCTGAATGTATTGCCCAAGAAGGCCTTAGACAGGCTGGATTGTGAGGGTTTGGAGTTAAAGCCTAGTAACATCATTGTCCGAGCCTTTGATGGGTCGAAGAGGATGGTTCATGGTGAGGTAGATATTCCGATTCGTGTTGGTTCTCAAGTCTTCGATTCAACGTTCTATGTGATGGACATTCGTCCATCCTATTCTTGTTTGCTGGGTCGACCTTGGATCCACAAGGCTGGGGCTGTGACCTCCACTCTACACCAGAAGCTCAAATACCATGTCAGAGGGAAGATTGTTACTGTGCAGGGGGAGGAAGAATACATGGTGAGTCATCTGAACTTGTTCCGGTATATAGAGATGGACGGGGAGTTTATTGAAACCCCCTTTCAACATTTTGAAGAGGTACCTCCAACATTGGCGTCAGCGGAAACAGTGATTGAAGAAGACTTTCCTTTGAAGATGGCTTCCTTGAAGGACGCCCGGGCTATAATTGAGAAAGGTGAATGTGCTAACTGGGGCAGGCTCCCTGATTTTACTCCTAAGACTGACAAGTTTGGGCTGGGTTTCACTGCAGAGGCTCAGAGGGCTGTACGCAAAGCAAGGATCGGAAGACCTCCCATGTTCATCACCAACCCGGGAGTGAATGCTATTGAAGGCGATGCGGAGGAATCAGAGTTTGATAGCTGGATCTACTCGACGACCGACGGTGGGCTGAACAATTGGACTGCAAAAGATCACATACCTGTTACTTTTGTTACGCAATAATGAATTCCTTTGTTTTTAATTTTGTAATGAACAATAAATTGAAACTTTATGGCCCGGTGTCTTACCCGGGGCACCGTTGGCTTCATTTGTGAGGGCTTATTACTTGTCATCTCCATATATCATGAATAAAGACATTGGACGTTTTTCGCATTTCAAATCTTGTGCTCCCTTTCTTTCTTTCTTTATATATTGCAAAACAGCTATATTTACACACACTCACCTATACAGGTTTCAATCCACTCTGGATCTCACTAGTAACGACTCTGCTACTGCCAGTTACGACTTCGACAATCCAATCAACTTAGCCGAAGACGAAGGTGAAGATGATTGCGAAGTCCCTGGTGAGCTTGCAAGACTGTTACTCCAGGAAGAGAGGGCCATTCAGCCACATGAAGAGCCAGTGGAAACGATAAATCTGGGTACTGAGACAGATAGAAAGGAAGTTAAGATTGGTGCCAATCTGGAGCTCAGCGTAAAACAACGGTTGGTTCAGATGCTGCATGACTATGTGGAAATCTTTTCCTGGTCCTACGAGGACATGCCTGGGTTGGATACCGACATTGTGGTCCATCATCTGCCTACTAAGGAAGACTGCCCTCCGGTTAAACAAAAAGTCCGCCGTATGCGTCCAGAGATGTCCGAGAAGATCAAAGCCGAGGTTATGAAACAGTTTGATGCCGGGTTTCTAGCAGTGACTTCTTACCCTCAGTGGGTTGCCAATGTGGTGCCGGTACCAAAGAAATATGGTAAAGTCAGAATGTGTGTTGACTACAGGGATCTGAACAGGGCCAGCCCCAAGGATGACTTCCCTCTGCCTCATATCGACGTTCTGGTTGACAATACTGCTCAGCATAAGGTGTTATCCTTCATGGATGGTTTTTTAGGTTATAATCAGATCAAGATGGCTCCTGAAGATATGGAAAAGACTACCTTTGTTACTCAGTGGGGCACCTTCTGCTACAAGGTCATGCCATTTGGACTGAAAAATGCTGGGGCAACCTACCAACGTGCCATGGTTGCTTTATTTCATGACATGATCCACCATGAGATTGAAGTGTATGTCGACGATATGATTGCAAGGTCCCAAACTGAGGAGGAACACCTTGACCATCTGCAAAAGCTGTTTGACCGTCTGAAGTTATACAAGCTGAGGTTGAATCCAAATAAGTGCACATTTGGGGTAAGATCTGGAAAGTTGCTAGGCTTCGTCGTAAGTGACAAAGGTATTCAAGTGGACCGTGCCAAGGTTAAAGCCATACAAGAGATGCCAGTTCCCAAGACAGAGAAAGAAGTCAGAGGCTTTCTAGGACGTCTGAATTACATTGCCCGATTCATCTAGCACCTAACTGCTACCTGTGAACCAATCTTCAAGCTGCTGAAGAAAGATCAGGTAGTATGTTGGAACGATGAATGTCAGGCCGCTTTCGACAGAATCAAAGAGTATCTCCAAGAACCACCCATTCTTATGCCACCGGTTGAAGGGAGACCTCTAATACTATACTTGACAGTACTTGACAGCTCAATGGGGTGTGTGCTGGGGCAGCATGACGAGTCTGGCCGAAAAGAGCACGCCATTTATTACCTTAGCAAAAAGTTTACCGACTGTGAGACCCGATACTCACTGCTCGAGAAAACTTGCTGCGCTTTGGTATGGGCTGCTCGCCGGCTGAGACAGTATATGCTGACTCACACTACTCTGTTGATTTCAAAGATGGATCCAATAAAGTACATATTCGAAAAGCCTGCTCTGTCTGGAAGAATAGCAAGATGGAAGATGATCTTGACAGAATACGACATCCATTATACGACTCAGAAAGCTATCAAGGGAAGTGTATTGGCAGACCACTTGGCACATCAGGCAGTAGACGACTACCAGTCAATGAACTTTGAATTTCCTGACGAAAGCATCATGGTAGTGACTGATTGTGAAGTACCTGGACCGGATGAAGGACCTGAGGAAGGATCCCGATGGTCTATGCACTTTGACGAAGCCTCCAACGCTTTGGGTAACGGTATCGGCGCTGTGATCATATCCCCCAAAGGAACTCATACTCCACTTACTGCCCGACTATGTTTCAACTGCACCAACAACATGGCGGAGTATGAGGCATGCATCATGGGTCTTCAAGTTGAGATTGACTTAAGGATCAAGTTTCTGAGTGTCTTCGGGGATTCCTCTCTCGTGATCAATCAGATCAAAGGCAAGTGGGATACGAAACATCCGAATCTTATTCCTTACAGAGAATGTGTGTTGACATTGATCCCCCATTTCACAGAGATCACTTTTGAACACTTTCCAAGAGAGGAGAATCATTTGGCGGACGCGCTAGCTACGATGTCTTCTATGTTCAAAGTCAAGTGGGACAATAAGGCTCCCCGAATCATTATCTGGAAACTGGACGAACCTGCATACTATTGTGATCTTGAGGCTGAGGTAGTAACTGAGAAACCCTGGTATCATGAGGTGAAGAGATACTTGGAAGCTCAAGAATACCCTGAAGGTGCATCCATCAATGATAAAAAGTTTATGAGAAGGTTCGCAGCAAAGTTCTTCCTCAGCAACGGCATTCTGTACAAGCGAAACCATGATTCGACCTTACTGCGTTGTGTGGATAAGACTGAAGCAGAAAAGATTATGGCAGAACTGCATGAGGGTACCTTCGGAACACATTCCAGTGGACACACCATGGCAAAGAAGATCCTTCAGGCAGGATATTTCTGGTCCACAATGGAAGCTGATTGTTACCAACATTCTCGGACATGTCATAAGTGCCAGATATATGTAGATAAGGTGCACGTTCCTCCAGTTCCTCTGAATGTCTTGACAGCACCTTGGCCTTTCGCAATGTGGGGCATTGATATGATCGGTGAGATTAAACCTACAGCATCCAACGGACATCGCTTCATCCTGGTTGCGATTGATTACTTTACAAAGTGGGTTGAAGCAGCTTCATACGCTACGGTAACCAAGAACGTGGTGGCACAACCTGATCTGTCGATACGGTGTACCTAAGAGGATCATTACAGACAATGGTACCAATCTTAATAATAAGATGATCACTAAGCTCTGCGAGCAATTCAAGATACAGCACCACAACTCTTCTCCTTACCGGCCGAAGATGAATGGGGCTGTAGAAGCAGCTAATAAGAATATCAAGAAGATTGTGCAGAAGATGACAGTGACCTATAAAGATTGGCACGAGATGTTACCGTTTGCTCTTCATGGGTACTGTACCTCATCAATAACGTCAACCGGGGCAACTCCTTTTTCTTTGGTCTATGGCATGGAGGCAGTCTTGCCGATTGAAGTCCAGATACCCTCTCTCCGGATAATGAAGGATGCAGATTTGAGCGAAGATGACTGGATCCAGACTCGACTTGATCAATTAAACCTAATCGACGAAAAGAGAGTCACTGCTATTTGTCATGGTCAGACGTACCAAAAACGGATGATCAGGGCATTTAACAAGAAAGTCAGACCACAAGAGTATCAAGTTGGGGACCTGGTAATCAAACGCATCATTCTTCCTCAAAGTGATCCCAGGGGCAAATGGACCCCTACGTACGAAGGTCCATTTGTGGTTAAACATGTGTTCTCAGGAGGAGCCATGATTCTAACCACCATGGATGGTGACGACCTTCCTCACCCCGCCAATGCAGACATAGTAAAAAGATACTACGCATGATAAAAGACCCGCTAGGTTGACATACCTAGGCAAAAATTAGGGCTTCCCGGCGAACCAAAAGGGTTCGGGCAAAAATGAAGGATGAAATGAAAAAAATCTGTACACCCGGCAAGTCGAAAACCTGAAAAGGCGGCTTGGGCAAAAATGGGTATCCCGGTGGACTGAAAACCCGAAAGGGCGGTCCAGGCAAAAGTTAGGGATTAAAGCGTAATACTATGTCTCATTGGATCACCTTGAATCCAGAATCCGGTATCAACATCAAGTTCAAACGGCATCGATCAATCAACTTCATCTTCAACCGAGCAGCCAAGTGATGAGACGCTCGAAGATATAAAGGCGATAGCAGAGTTGGAACCCAGTGGGATTATTCTTTTCACATAGCTGTTTTGTTTTCCCTTTTCACAAAATTGTATAAACTCTGTTATTCGGCGGCGTTCTCTTACTAGGACGTCAGCCTCTTGTACATAAACGCCTATTTACAGGTGTGATCGGTGGATCTGGAACTGACTGTTTAACGCTGGTTCGCGAAATGTCGCGGAAGCAAGAGTCGCCACCGTCTTTTATTTTCTCCAAATGGAAAGGACAAAAGCACATAAAAATTCCTTATAGAGATTGCTCTCGGTTCGGGAGGTAGGTTATAGAAAGGGAAGGTGTTAGCACCCTTTCTATCCATGGTTATCCATGGGCTCTTAGATACTTGCTCATTTGTGTTTTCAAAAATGGTTTGTTTGCTTCTCAACTGTGGGTTTTAAAAAGTTTCTTTGAAAATTCACGTTCGACTCTTGTATCGGTCCTCAAGAGTGTTTGAAAAATTGCTTTCGAAAGCTTTTTGAAAAGGTGTCGGTGTGAAAAGTATTTTTGAATTTGTTTTGAAATTAGAGCAAGTATCTAGAGTCGTCTACCTACCCTAAGGAATTCGTCTGTGTAAATGTCCTTTAAAGTAGTGCCATCCCACCATTGAGAGGTAGGTAGCACCACCGTTGGAGGTGTTCGGGTCAATTCGAGGTTAGGGACATGGTGATCACCAGAGCAATAGGAAGATACCTTAGAAGCTACCCTCATGCCAGGTTCCCGGATCATGAGGACTTACTAAGACATCCTCTACT
Source organism: Vicia faba (assembly GCA_948472305.1). Taxonomy (NCBI): domain Eukaryota; kingdom Viridiplantae; phylum Streptophyta; class Magnoliopsida; order Fabales; family Fabaceae; genus Vicia; species Vicia faba. The sequence continues at coordinate 1,142,840,602 of OX451739.1, read as the reverse complement.
CGACGATCACCTTTCGAGGCAAGGCAACAGTGAGGCGTACCCTAGGGGTGGTGTGTGATTTGTGTGTCATGTTCATTTACATTTATCTTGTTCATGTCAGGTGATCTACGCGTTTGTTTTTATTTTTTGTCATTCATTCTTGCATGCCATTATTAACAGTTAAGAAATTGCGAGAAATAAAAGTTCCTAAACTATTACAAAGGCGCGGGTCCACATCGCCAAATTTAATCCAGGACCCGATTTGACAGAAAGTAAATAAATTGCGAGAAATATAAAATGTCCGAGTTTACATGGCTTTGGGAGAATTACATCAATATTTAAAGAAAGAATAAATAAAATGCGCGAAGAGAATAAAAAATCGCAAGCGAGGGCGTTGGACCCTTTTTAATGAAATCAAATTATGATTATTAAATTACTGAAATAAAATTAAAATAAAAAGAGAAAAGATTTTTTTGAGTTTTTGGAGTTTGTGAATTTTTAATGAGAAGATTAGCTGAAATTAAAATTAAATTAACCCTAATTCTATAACTTTTATTTATTAAGAAAAACATGTTACAATTTAAGCCTACAATTAAATTAATTAATTAATGGCAATTTGATTTATAAAAATAAATAACTAATTATTAATGAAAAGAAAAGGAAAAGGATAAAAATTGATTAAAACCCTAATTCTACAAATTTTAAGTTAATTAAGAAAAATGTTTGAATTAAACTTAATTTTACAAAGCTAAATTAATTAATGATATTTACTTAAAAAATATTAAAATAAAATATATTTTTAATTTTGTATTTTCTGATTTTTTTTTGTTATTTTTATATTTTTATGAAAGTAATTAAATTAAAGAATTAAATTAAAAAAAAATTAAAACAAAAATAGAAAAATATGAGAAAAAGAATTAGAAAGGCAAACCATGGGGGGTCTGTCCCCAATTGGAGGTTTTGCTTAGTAATTTAGGCCCATTAAGCTCCTGGCCTCATTTGACTTTGGTGCTGGCATGCATGCGTGTTGACTAACGCCCAGGGTGTCCTTCCAATCAGTACCTTTGGATTGATCTTGCTATACGCGTGGTGAGTCCAGATATGGAGAGTATGGTGAACCTTCAGGGATTGTGCTACATAGAATGATGTTAGAAAAAGTTTTATTGAAAGGGAGGGGGACCTGGGATCGAACCCAGGTCCTGTTGGTTACCAAGTGCTTTCTCCACCACTATGCCATTCACGCGCTTTGTACATAATACAATAAGTAAATAATATAATACAAAATAGTGATCAGTGATTAATTTGCGCGCAAAAATTCAAACGATCCAATCCCCTGCTCACACCTCACCTTCTTCTTCCTTGTGCGCTGTATCTGAAAAAAAAACAATTGAATAGCGGGGGTTTTAAACCCCCACTATATACAGTGTGAAAAAAAAATAGCGATTAGCTCGTTCTTGATCAGAAATTGGGCGCGACCCCATCATTGGATTCGTTGGAAGCTTTTGGTTCTCATAGTACCAGTCCTGTGTCCCAATTTTTCTTTGAACGTAAAGCCCCAAATTGGAATCCCTGTAACCCTAAAACATTCCAATGGTGGATTCGCGTATGGATGAGGAAAACTCAATTAAATCATATGGTTAGTTTCAGAATCATCCAATTAGTGCAAATCAGTAAAGAAAACACATGAAAAATGCATAAAATTCATGATACGATTATGGATATTTTCGTGAAAAGTTTGACTCCGATATACCAATTCTTGATGTTTCAGGCTATGATATTGATCCAGGCACCTTCCTTGATGTCTCAGCAGGACAATGGAATAGTTATTTTGGCTTGAATCGCCCTAGAACCTAGTTTTCAGTTTTGGAATTTTTGTCAAAAAACTCAAGTTTGGTTATGGATGTATGGCGCAGCTGGGAGGTCATGAGCATTAGGGTTATCATGTATATAAGTACTGGAATGATTAGGGTTAGAAATTGGATCAAAAAACCCTTTGCATTGATGAAGAGATATTTGATTTTCATGGCAAATATTTTTCAATCTTTTTCACATGTTTTTGATGCCAATCATATCCAATTGCCTTGATTCTTTCCAAATATGATCATGCACGAAATATTGAGTGTATTTTATGCATAAAAAGATTTAAAAACTTAGGTTTGGTATTTTTCATATATTTTAATTAATTAAATGAATTATTAGCAATTAAAAATTCAAATAAATAAATAAAAATGATGAAAAACTTCCCTTTGGGCCAAATGGTCGTGCACATGCCTTGGATGATGAATCTTGGAAGAAAAAGAGGCCCATTAGCATTTTTAAGATATTTGAAGCAATGTTGACTTTTCAAAATACCCAAAAATTTCCCAACTTCCACAAGGCATATCTTGCTCAATTTTTAAGCTTTGCTCATGTTCTTGGACATTTTGGAAAGGTCTTGAAGTCCTCTAACCAATTCCTTTTGTCCCATGTCATTTTGATTTACCAATCTCAAGTTATGGCCTTTGACTTAAAGTCCCTTTTTGTTGACTTTTGAAAATGACCTATAATGTTGAAATTGATAACTTTTTGTGAGAGCATTTCTTGGACTTGAAGTGTGAAGAGGAGTTGTAGGAAATGTCTTTCTCTTCAAAATGAGCTTTGGATGGAATTTTTCTGATAATCCATGTGGAAGTTATGCCTTGGTCAAGTTACAGTTGACTTTTTCAACTATCCAAATATGGAAACTTTTGCATCTTGAGACTTTTTGAGCCAAACTTTGAGAATCATGATCAAGCATTGATCAAATGATGTTTGTGGCTTCAAAATGAGATGTTGACCAAAAATTTGAACTTTTGACTGTCAAATGACCATTTTGCCCCTATAGTTGACTGTAGTGCAATTAGGGTTTTTGACTGTGCAATTTTGTGCTGTAAGTCTTGAAACTTGGTATGAGGATGCTTGACCATGTTTATAAGCATGTGGGACTTGATTGGACCCTTGGAAACTTCATCTTCTTTGTCAGAACCAAAACCCTAGTTTTTGACTGTTAGGAGGCCCTTGAACTGTGCAACCCTTGGGGAATTTTGAAGCATGCTCTTTGCAAATTTTGAAGAATATGGGAGGGCAAATTTTGGGGTACAACAGTTGCCCCTATTCAATCTTCTTAGACCTGAGGATGCAGATTGGCTGACATGCCTTTCGTAATCCGAAGGTGGAAGATGATTGAACACTAGAGTGCCCAGAAATTTGCGCTCACATAGTAGCAGTGTGATGGTGGGAATGGGCTTATAGATGCCATTTGGAGATTGACGGGTAGGATGATGGGCTTATAGATGCCATGCTGAGAGATGATGGAAGGTGGATGGGCTTATAGATGCCATCTGGATGTTGATCGCATAAGAGATTCCTTAGCGAGAACTTGCATACCTGCAAAAGAAAAGGATTACCTGACCTGTTACAGGAGCTGGTCTTCAGATGCTTTGTATAGATGTGTCCTGACCGGTTACAGGAGCTGGATCTGGAGCTTCAAATGGTGATGAATGAACCAGGGATGGTTACTACCTCAACAGGGACGGTGAGAGAACCTTAGGCGACTTCAACCTCAACAGGAACGTTGAGAGAACCTTTGACGACTTCAACCTCAACAGTAATCATTGAGAGAATCTGGGGACGATTACTACCTCCGCAGTAACGGGGAGAGAACCATAGGCGACTTCAACCTCAACAGTAATCATTGAGAGAATCTTAGGCGACTTCAACCTCAACAGTAATCATTGAGAGAATCTTAGGCGACTTCAACCTCAACAGTAATCATTGAGAGAATCTTAGGCGACTTCAACCTCAACAGTAATCATTGAGAGAATCTTGGGCGACTTCAACCTCAACAGTAATCATTGAGAGAATCTTGGGCGACTTCAACCTCAACAGTAATCATTGAGAGAATCTTGGGCGACTTCAACCTCAACAGTAATCATTGAGAGAATCTTAGGCAACTTCAACCTCAACAGTAATCATTGAGAGAATCTTGGGCGACTTCAACCTCAACAGTAATCATTGAGAGAATCTTAGGCAACTTCAACCTCAACAGTAATCATTGAGAGAATCTTAGGCGACTTCAACCTCAACAGTAATCATTGAGAGAATCTTGGGCGACTTCAACCTCAACAATAAACATTGAGAGAATCTTGGGTGACTTCAACCTCAACAGTAATCATTGAGAGAATCTTAGGCGACTTTAACCTCAACAGTAATCATTGAGAGAATCTTGGGCGACTTCAACCTCAACAGTAATCATTGAGAGAATCTTGGGCGACTTCAACCTCAACAGTAATCATTGAGAGAATCTTAGGCGACTTCAACCTCAACAGTAATCATTGAGAGAATCTTGGGCGACTTCAACCTCAACAGTAATCATTGAGAGAATCTTAGGCAACTTCAACCTCAACAGTAATCATTGAGAGAATCTTGGGCGACTTCAACCTCAACAGTAATCATTGAGAGAATCTTAGGCAACTTCAACCTCAACAGTAATCATTGAGAGAATCTTGGGCGACTTCAACCTCTGGACTAGAGAAGGCCTTTGACTGGATAAGAAACAGGAAAATATTAGGGTCGATTTAACTGAACCGGTCTAGGTCTTGAAATCTTCAACTGGATAAGAAACAGGGAGATCTTAGGGTCGATCTGACTGAACCAGAGAAGGCCTTGGACTGGATAAGAAACAGAAAAGTCTTAGGGTCGACTTAACTGAACCGGTCTAGGTCTTGGAATGTCTTCAACTGGATAAGAAACAGGGAGATCTTAGGGTCGATCTGACTGAACCAGAGAAGGCCTTTGACTGAATAAGAAACAGAAAAATCTTAGGGTCGATTTAACTGAACCGGTCTAGGTCTTGAAATGTCTTCAACTGGATACGAAACAGGGAGATCTTAGGGTCGATCTGACTGAACCAGAGAAGGCCTTTGACTGGATAAGAAACAGAAAAATCTTAGGGTCGATTTAACTGAACCGGTCTAGGTCTTGAAATATAGTTGAGAACTTAACTGAATCTTTCCTGAAAGGTAAAGGTCAGTCATATGCAATGCATGATATGGATCAAGCAATGATGTTCTCATCATAAATGAGATTTGTAAGATATGATGCGTATATGCATGCTATAATGTATGGAAGTGCGATGTTTATGAATGTGTGTTTTCGTTTTAGGAAAATAAATCCTTGACGGGTGCCGGGAAGTCACTCCTGGGCTGATGTTGAAGAATAGATTTTTGCCTCCGCTGGGGATTATAGTTGCAAGAATACTGGTAGGAGACGATGACTCCGTTGGGGAATAAACTTGGCGAATGGATTACTCTGCGGGGAGAAAAGTACTCTAACGATCTTGCTGGAGAGAAATACTCTGTGGGGAGAGAGGTACTTTGCTGGAATGTTGATGGTAACTTCGCTGGGGATACCATTGTTGCGTTGGAAGTGTTAATAGACTTCGCTGGGGATAAGAAGACTTCGTCGAGGACGCTCTTTCCGTGGCTTTTGGCTGAGGATAACCCAGTTATATCCTGGTAAGGAAATAACTCTTTGAATAAAGTCGGGAGACGCGTTCGTGCTCTGCGAGGAATAAGCTTCCAGAATCTACTGGGGATAAGCTTGTTGCTTGGGGAGATGGGTTCCAACTTTCCTTGGGAAACTGGATTGGACTCTCCTGGGGAAGTTTTGAAATGTATCGGGGAAGTGACTCCATTGAATGTTTGATGTACCGTCGGGGAACAATCTTTAGACCAAGACTGCCGGGGATGCTTGTTAGGAACGCATGTATACTACTGGGGAATATTGAGATCTGCGGGAGGATACCCAACTTTCTTAAGGTTTGATTGTAACTTTGCTCGGGGAGAGTGCACAGACTTGCTGGCTCACTCCCTGTGGAATTGAGATGTACTGGTTATGTTCTTCAGCCGAATCTACCTTATACCTTGTGGACAGAATAATTAGATTGTTTGGACAACTCATTATTTCCCCTGTTTCTGAGGTGGGAGAGGAGGACCTGTGAGGTGCTGATAGTTGTTTGATGGACAAGCCTTCTTCTAGTAGGCAAGTGATGAGCTGACAGGACATAGTCGTACGCTTTGATCCCTAACTTTTGCCTGGATCTCCCTTTCGGATTTTCGATCCACCGGGATACCCATTTTTGCCCAAGCCGCCTTTTCAGGTTTTCGACTTGCCGGATGTACAGATTTTTTCATTTCATCCCTTATTTTTGCCCGAACCCTTTTGGTTCGCCGGGAAGCCCTTATTTTTACCTAGGTATGTCAACCTAGCGGGTCTTTGATTGTGCATAGTATTTTTTCGACTATGTCCGTGCTTTCAGAATGTAGGGAGTTGCCCCTGTTAGAAGTGTTTTGTCATGCCACCAGAAGGTGTTTGATCAGGCAAGATTCGTTGTGGGAATGCCCCAGGTGACCCAGGCGGAGATTTGCCCCAGGCTATTTGGCCTTTGAGAGATTCTCCGAATCTTGATTGGACTGCCCCAGATAATAGACCATGACCGTATCATGCCCCTTGGTTGGAAGTGCTCTTGTTCATTAGGCATTCGTCGTGCGAATTTCTATGCTGTTCAAACAAAAAGTCATATGCAAACAAAGTTATGTTAAAAATGCAAAGCTTATGTCTGTCTTGAAGATTTTAAAAATGCATTCTTTTTCATAAAACAAGTGAATGTTTGTAAAACGTGATGTCAACTCCGTATTTTCCGTAGGCTTTAAGGAGTCAGGATACCTTTCGTAACAGTATGCTTTCGAACTAACCCATGCTTCAGCTAGGACTTTTGAGGGTTATAACGTGGCCTGGTTCACGGTTTAAGAAACAAAGGATAAAGGCTCAAATTATTTATACCCACCCGCTCTTCGTGATGTTCTTCAAACCTAAAATCAGTTGATTATACGTTAGACCTTGTTTGAGTCTTTGCTTTGATTTTCCGGTGATGATTCGGATGTTGATAACTTATTTTGAATAGGCAGTCATTTCCTTTTTTGTTGAGGTTTTGTAGGACCTCTTTCTTTTTTGATTTTGTTATCCCTGTTTTTTGCCTGAGCTGTTTCCTTTTTTGGAATTACAGTCAGCGGGATGCCCCAGTTTCGTAAGTCCCCTTTATAGGTTTTGACTTTTTAGGCTTTTCATTTATGAATTTTTTGATAATGACTGCCTGTCTTTACGATTGTTCGGAACCATCACTGTCTTTCTTTTTTCGTAAGGATCTCTTTGGTGCCATTTGTCGCGCACTTGGATCCACTGAGAGAACTACCCTGCCCCAGGTTATGATAAAGGGTTTTAATTTTCGAAAAGAAAAAAAACTCCTACTTCTTTGGCTCAGAGGGGTTGACGAGGGATTATCTTCCTTATTACTCCAGTGTTTAGGAATTGAAACAATGCCTGTACCTCATCAGCGGGGTCTGTTCAAAAGCATACTGTAGATTATGGTATCGTTTTCGTCATCCTCCCTCAAGAGGCTTAGAATTATTAATCGAACGTTGATCATCAGAAAAAATATGAAAATAATTTGCGTATAGTGAATACGAATATATTGCTTCAAGACAGACATATGCAATGCATTAAGGGAATAACAACGTTTGATATGAATGGAATGTTTGAACAATCAAAAGAAAATTACAACTTGAAAGATTCTAATGAACAAAAATTTCTCAATCCTAGCCATGTTTTGGCAAGGGAGCAGTGATCACGTTGGGAGTCTCGGCGGGCTCGAACTCGATCTCTTTAGCATCGATCATGTTCTGAATCTTGTACTTCAGTGCCCAACAATCCTCAGTATCGTGCCCCGGGCTACCAGAATGGTAAGCGCACCTTGCTTCTGGGTTGTAATTTGGAGAGGAAGTCTTTGGATTTCCAGGAGGGTTGATCACCGCAATCAGGTTCATCCTTAACATGTGTTGCAAAGCTCGTGACCATGGCATGTTGATGTTGGTGAATTGTCTCTTAGGCTCGCCCGACCTGTTCTGATCAACCCTCTGTCCTTGGCGAGGTCGTTGTTGGACCTGTGAGGTAGTAGCAACTCGGAGAAGTCTATTCATTGGACCCGACCTTTGCCCTCTTGGAAGCTGTTCCGTGACCTGGTCCCTGATTTGGGCTGGTTGCTTCATGCCTTGAGGAAGCTGACTGATCATGGCCCTCAGCTCTCCTTGCTCCTGAGCTAAACCTTGAATGAGGGCCCTTTGCCCCAGCATCTGGGTTTTCAATGTGTCTACCTTAGCTTGTAGACGTTTCAGCTGCTCGTCCTTGTCATCTTCAGGACTCTTTCTGATCAGATTCCCCATGAGGAGTGTCCTCAACTCTTCCTGCCCCTTGGATAGGCTTAGGAAGATCTCCTTGATCTGAGTCTCTTGAGTGTGAAGGTCCTGGTTATCTGGTTGGGGAGCCATTGCTGAAATAAACAGCGACAAAGGTAAGTGACCTGCAAAAAGGGATACCTGTAATGCACTGATGTGTATGATATGCATGTAATGTTTTCAAGGACCTCGCAGGGTAAACAAGAAAATTTGTTAGAGTTTGGGTCCAGTAGCTTGATTGAAGTAAGTTCGTGTTGTAGAGAGTCCTTCTTCAAGGGTCACAGGCTCACCATATCAAGTGGGTCATAGCCCCTGACAACCTTGGTTAGAGGAAAATAAATCCTCTTTGCCCCTTGTTGGGATAGCTGATTCACCATGGCCTGCGTCACAAGCCCTTGAGATCCTTGAAATGGGTTAGGATGTATGCAATGGTATGATGTTATGGTATGCATGGGTAATGTAGGTAACCCTGTTATGAGTCCCAATTACGGACTGCAAGCCAAAACCTGCAAGAAACTCAAGTAAAACCTGTTATGAGTCCTAATTAAGGACTATAAACGAAATCTGCAAGAAACTTAGTAAACCTTGTTATGAGTCCTAATTAAGGACTACAAACAAAACCTGCAAAAAACTCAAGTGTCATACAACAAGCATGCAAATAGTCAAGTACGAAGGCACACGAGTCACACAAAAGAGCCCTTAGAGTTTAGGCCAGCATGGGGTCTGGGTAGTACCCTCTTGAAGTTGGTGGGTTCAACCTGTCCTATCAAAGTAACCGGGTTCTTAGAGGATCCCAATATCATTGACTACCCTCAATCGGTCATAACTCCAGCATCGCAATCTTTTCTTGCAGCCAAAACCATCACGAGAGTTTAGCCTCAATGGGCGTAGCATACTGCTACTGTTCTAATGGCCAAGTTGTGTCATTTAAGGTTCTAAGGTTGTTGGTGCTTAATGACTCCTCAGAAGACCCATATTCTCCTCGTTGCAACACAAGGGATATCGGTACAGACCAAGGTGCCACACCAACGTAGCCACTGTTTCACCCGTGTCGGTCTATGCCGGACAGGTCCCTCACAGCTTATGCTACCTAACAGGGTATCCCCAGATCCGGGTTAGGATCTATGTAACTCCCATGCAACCCACAAATTTAAAGCAGACAAGTCAATACAATTGAAAACACAGTTATGAACTAACCCTAAGGTACACCTCACTTTAAGTTTAAGTCCCCAGCAGTGTCGCCAGTTCTGTGATCGGTGGATCTGGAACTGACTGTTTAACGCTGGTTTGCGAAATGTCACGGAAGCAAGAGTCGCCACCTTCTTTTATTTTCTCCAAATGGAAAGGACAAAAGCACAGAAAAATTCCTTATAGAGATTGCTCTCGGTTCGGGAGGTAGGTTATAGAAAGGGAAGGTGTTAGCATCCTTTCTATCCATGGTTATCCATGGGCTCTTAGATACTTGCTCATTTGTGTTTTCAAAAATGGTTTGTTTGCTTCTCAACTGTGGGTTTTAAAAAGTTTCTTTGAAAATTCCAGTTCGACTCTTGTATCGGTCCTCAAGAGTGTTTGAAAAATTGCTTTCGAAAGCTTTTTGAAAAGGTGTCGGTGTGAAAAGTATTTTTGAATTTGTTTTGAAATTAGAGCAAGTATCTAGAGTCGTCTACCTACCCTAAGGAATTCGTCTGTGTAAATGTCCTTTAAAGTAGTGCCATCCCACCATTGAGAGGTAGGTAGCACCACCGTTGGAGGTGTTCGGGTCAATTCGAGGTTCGGGACATGGTGATCACCAGAGCAATAGGAAGATACCTTAGAAGCTACCCTCATGCCAGGTTCCCGGATCATGAGGACTTACTAAGACATCCTCTACTCGACGATCACCTTTCGAGGCAAGGCAACAATGAGGCGTACCCTAGGGGTGGTGTGTGATTTGTGTGTCATGTTCATTTACATTTATCTTGTTCATGTCAGGTGATCTACGCGTTTGTTTTTATTTTTTGTCATTCATTCTTGCATGCCATTATTAACAGTTAAGAAATTGCGAGAAATAAAAGTTCCTAAACTATTACAAAGGCGCGGGTCCACATCGCCAAATTTAATCCAGGACCCGATTTGACAGAAAGTAAATAAATTGCGAGAAATATAAAATGTCCGAGTTTACATGGCTTTGGGAGAATTACATCAATATTTAAAGAAAGAATAAATAAAATGCGCGAAGAGAATAAAAAATCGCAAGCGAGGGCGTTGGACCCTTTTTAATGAAATCAAATTATGATTATTAAATTACTGAAATAAAATTAAAATAAAAAGAGAAAAGATTTTTTTGAGTTTTTGGAGTTTGTGAATTTTTAATGAGAAGATTAGCTGAAATTAAAATTAAATTAACCCTAATTCTATAACTTTTATTTATTAAGAAAAACATGTTACAATTTAAGCCTACAATTAAATTAATTAATTAATGGCAATTTGATTTATAAAAATAAATAACTAATTATTAATGAAAAGAAAAGGAAAAGGATAAAAATTGATTAAAACCCTAATTCTACAAATTTTAAGTTAATTAAGAAAAATGTTTGAATTAAACTTAATTTTACAAAGCTAAATTAATTAATGATATTTACTTAAAAAATATTAAAATAAAATATATTTGTAATTTTGTCTTTTCTGATTTTTTTTGTTATTTTTATATTTTTATGAAAGTAATTAAATTAAAGAATTAAATTTAAAAAAATAATTAAAACAAAAATAGAAAAATATGAGAAAAAGAATTAGAAAGGCAAACCATGGGGGGTCTGACCCCAATTGGAGGTTTTGCTTAGTAATTTAGGCCCATTAAGCTCCTGGCCTCATTTGACTTTGGTGCTGGCATGCATGCGTGTTGACTAACGCCCAGGGTGTCCTTCCAATCAGTGCCTTTGGATTGATCTTGCTATACGCGTGGTGAGTCCAGATATGGAGAGTATGGTGAACCTTCAGGGATTGTGCTACATAGAATGATGTTAGAAAAATTTTTATTGAAAGGGAGGGGGACCTGGGATCGAACCCAGGTCCTGTTGGTTACCAAGTGCTTTCTCCACCACTATGCCATTCACGCGCTTTGTACATAATACAATAAGTAAATAATATAATACAAAATAATGATCAGTGATTAATTTGCGCGCAAAAATTCAAACGATCCAATCCCCTGCTCACACCTCACCTTCTTCTTCCTTGTGCGCTGTATCTGAAAAAAAAAACAATTGAATAGCGGGGGTTTTAAACCCCCACTATATACAGTGTGAAAAAAATAGCGATTAGCTCGTTCTTGATCAGAAATTGGGCGCGACCCCATCATTGGATTCGTTGGAAGCTTTTGGTTCTCATAGTACCAGTCCTGTGTCCCAATTTTTCTTTGAACGTAAAGCCCCAAATTGGAATCCCTGTAACCCTAAAACATTCCAATGGTGGATTCGCGTATGGATGAGGAAAACTCAATTAAATCATATGGTTAGTTTCAGAATCATCCAATTAGTGCAAATCAGTAAAGAAAACACATGAAAAATGCATAAAATTCATGATACGATTATGGATATTTTCGTGAAAAGTTTGACTCCGATATACCAATTCTTGATGTTTCAGGCTATGATATTGATCCAGGCACCTTCCTTGATGTCTCAGCAGGACAATGGAATAGTTATTTTGGCTTGAATCGCCCTAGAACCTAGTTTTCAGTTTTGGAATTTTTGTCAAAAAACTCAAGTTTGGTTATGGATGTATGGCGCAGCTGGGAGGTCATGAGCATTAGGGTTATCATGTATATAAGTACTGGAATGATTAGGGTTAGAAATTGGATCAAAAAACCCTTTGCATTGATGAAGAGATATTTGATTTTCATGGCAAATATTTTTCAATCTTTTTCACATGTTTTTGATGCCAATCATATCCAATTGCCTTGATTCTTTCCAAATATGATCATGCACGAAATATTGAGTGTATTTTATGCATAAAAAGATTTAAAAACTTAGGTTTGGTATTTTTCATATATTTTAATTAATTAAATGAATTATTAGCAATTAAAAATTCAAATAAATAAATAAAAATGATGAAAAACTTCCCTTTGGGCCAAATGGTCGTGCACATGCCTTGGATGATGAATCTTGGAAGAAAAAGAGGCCCATTAGCATTTTTAAGATATTTGAAGCAATGTTGACTTTTCAAAATACCCAAAAATTTCCCAACTTCCACAAGGCATATCTTGCTCAATTTTTAAGCTTTGCTCATGTTCTTGGACATTTTGGAAAGGTCTTGAAGTCCTCTAACCAATTCCTTTTGTCCCATGTCATTTTGATTTACCAATCTCAAGTTATGGCCTTTGACTTAAAGTCCCTTTTTGTTGACTTTTGAAAATGACCTATAATGTTGAAATTGATAACTTTTTGTGAGAGCATTTCTTGGACTTGAAGTGTGAAGAGGAGTTGTAGGAAATGTCTTTCTCTTCAAAATGAGCTTTGGATGGAATTTTTATGATAATCCATGTGGAAGTTATGCCTTGGTCAAGTTACAGTTGACTTTTTCAACTGTCCAAATATGGAAACTTTTGCATCTTGAGACTTTTTAAGCCAAACTTTGAGAATCATGATCAAGCATTGATCAAATGATGTTTGTGGCTTCAAAATGAGATGTTGACCAAAAATTTGAACTTTTGACTGTCAAATGACCATTTTGCCCCTATAGTTGACTGTAGTGCAATTAGGGTTTTTGACTGTGCAATTTTGTGTTGTAAGTCTTGAAACTTGGTATGAGGATGCTTGACCATGTTTATAAGCATGTGGGACTTGATTGAACCCTTGGAAACTTCATCTTCTTTGTCAGAACCAAAACCCTAGTTTTTGACTGTTAGGAGGCCCTTGAACTGTGCAACCCTGGGGAATTTTGAAGCATGCTCTTTGCAAATTTTGAAGAATATGGGAGGGCAAATTTTGGGGTACAACAACAGGCAAATTCAAAAAAATCAATACAAATTCACTTTTCAGACCAATTGCCAATTGTTTTTTCCTTTTTCTGTTTTGTTTTGCAAAGAACGTCCAATGTTCAAATTGTGATATATGCATTTGACACTAATTGCTAAACTCATAAATATTTGCATGCGGAACAAAGGATTAATTACGGGTAACATCAGAAACAGGGGCAATAATGAGTTGTCTAAAGCGATCTAATTGCTCTGTCCACCAAGGTACCAAGGTAATTTCGGCTGAAGAATGTAACCAAGATGCCTTAATTCCCCAGAGAGTGAGCCAAGGTTCAGCCATACTCCCCCCGAGCAGAGAAGGTACAATATCTCCAGCAAATCAGCGATACTCTCCCCAAGCAGAGTTAGTCCACTGTCAGCCTTAAGGAAATTGGGTATCCCCAGCAGATCTCAACATTCCTCAGCGGAGTATACAGACATTCTTAACAAGCATCCCCGGCAGTCTTGATCTAAGATTGTACCCCGGCGGTATACCAGACGTTCAATGGAGCCATTCCCCAGTCCAATCTGAAAAGTTTCCCCAGGAAAGTGGAATCCATCTCCCCAGCAGGAAGCTTATCCCCAGTAGATTCTGGAAGCTTGTCACCTGCAGAGTACGAACGCTCCCCCAACTTTATTCAGAAGGTTATTTCCCCACTAGGATATAATTGGGTTATCCTCAGCTAATTGCCACGGAAAGACCGTCCCCGACGAAGTCTTCCTACCCCCAGCGGAGTTCATCAAAACTTCCAAAAAGAGCTTATCAACGGTATCCCCAACGGAGTTATCATCAAATTCTCAGCGAAGTATCTCTTCCCACAGAGTAATTCCCCGCAGAGTAATCTCTTCGCCAAATTTATCCCTCAACGGAGTCATCTTCTCCTACCGGTATTCTTGCCACTATCATCCCCAGCGGAAACGAAGCTCTACTCTTCCACAGCAGCCCAGGAGTTAACTTCCCGGCACCCGTCAAGGATTTACTTTCTTAGACAAAAATACATTCATAAACATATCACATTTTCATACATCTTGCTTACATACACAATGCATGCACATACGCATCATATCACACAATCTCATTTCTCCCTGAGAACATCATGACATCATGCTTTTCATACATCATGACATTGCGTACAACTGATGTTTTACCTTTTCAGGACAAAAGTCAATACCAAGATGATTACTATCAACTGTCGCAATTCCAGATTCGATACCTGTAGCTAGCCAGGGCACATCTGTGAGCGATTATTTCCAGACTCGATTCCTGTATCCTGCCAGGGCACGTCTGAAGAGTTCGAAGATCCGATTCCTGTATCTTGCCAGGGTGTATCTGTTGACGACTAATTCCAGACTCGATTCCTGTATCTTTCCAGGGCACGTCTGAAGAGTTTGAAGATCCGATTCATGTATCTTGCCAGGGTGTATCTGTTGACGACTATATTCCAGACTCGATTCCTGTATCCTGCCAGGGCACGTCTAAAGAGTTTGAAGATCCGATTCCTGTATCTTGCCAGGGTGTATCTGTTGACGACTATATTCCAGACTCGATTCCTGTATCCTGCCAGGGCACGTCTGAAGAGTTTGAAGATCCGATTCCTGTATCTTGCCAGGGTGTATCTGTCGACGACTAATTCCAGACTCGATTCCTGTATCCTGCCAGGGCACGTCTGAAGAGTTTGAAGATCCGATTCCTGTATCTTGCCAGGGTGTATCTGTTGACGACTATATTCCAGACTCGATTCCTGTATCTTTCCAGGGCACGTCTGAGGAGTTTGAAGATCCGATTCTTGTATCTTGCTAGGGTGTATCTGTTGACGACTAATTCCAGACTCGATTCCTGTATCTTGCCAGGGCACGTCTGAAGAGTTCGAAGATCTGATTCCTGTATCTCGCCAGGGTGTATCTGTTGACGACTAATTCCAGACTCGATTCCTGTATCCTGCCATGGCACGTCTGAAGAGTTCGAAGATCCGATTCCTGTATCTTGCCAGGGTGTATCTGTTGACGACTAATTCCAGACCCGATTCCTGTATCCTGCCAGGGCACGTCTGAAGAGTTTGAAGATCTGATTCCTGTATCTTGCCAGGGTGTATCTGTTGACGACTAATTCCAGACTCGATTCCTGTATCCTGCCAGGGCACGTCTAAAGAGTTTAAAGATTCGATTCCTGTATCCAGCCAGGGCACATCTACATAAAGAGTTTGAAGATCAACCCCTGTAACAGGCCAGGTAATTATTTTCTTTCTCAGGTACGCAAGTTCTCGCTAAGGAATCTCTTACGCGATCGACACCCGATGGCATCTATAAGCCCATCCACATACCAACAGCTCCAGATGGCATCTATAAGCCCATCCCCCTATCCATCATCTTTCCAAATGGCATCTATAAGCCCATTCCCTACATCACACTACTGATACTCTACTATGTGAGTGCAAATTTCTGGGCACTCTAGTGTTCAATCATCTTCCACCTTCGGATTACGAAAGGCACGCCAGCCAATCTACATCCTCAGGTCTAAGAATATTGAACAGGGGCAACTGTTGTACCCCAAAATTTTCCCTCCCATATTCTCCAAGATTTGCCAAGATCATGGTTCAAAATCTCTCAAAGGTTGCACAGTCCAATTGCCTCCTAACACAGTCAAAATTAGGGTTTTGGTTCTTGCAAAGAAATTGAGGTTTCCAAGGGTCCAATCAAGTCCCAAATGCCTATATACATTGTCAAGCATCCATATGTCAAGTTTCAAGACTCACAGCATCAAATTGCACAGTCAAAAACCCTAATTGCTCCACAGTCAATTGTAGGGGCAAAATGGTCATTTAACAGTCAAAAGTCAAAATTTTTGGTCAACATCTTATTTTGAAGCCACAAACATCATTTGATCAATTCTTGATCATGATTCTCAAAGCATGGCTTAAAAAGTCTCAAGATGCAAAAGTTTCTATTTTTGGACAGTTGAAAAGTCAACTGTAACTTGACCAAGGCATACCTTCCTCATGGTTTATCAGAAAAATTCCATCCAAAGCTCATTTTGAAGAGAATGACATTTCCGACAACTCATCTTCACACTCCAAGTCCAAGGAATGCTCTCACAAAAAGTTATCAATTTCAACATTATAGGTCATTTTCAAAAGTCAACAAAAAGGCACTTTAAGTCAAAGACCATAACTTGAGATTGGTAAATCAAAATGACATGGGACCAAAGGCATTGGTTAGAGGACTTCAAGACCTTTCCAAAATGTCCAAGAACATGATCATAGCTTCAAAATTGAGCAAGATATGCATTGGAGAAGTGGGGAAATTTTTGGGAATTTTGAAAAGTCAACTTTGCCTAAAACACTTCAAAATTGCTAATGGGCCTCAAATTCTTCCTTGAATCATTACCCAAAGCCTATGCACGACCCATTGAGCTAAAGATGATTTATTTTCTTATTTTTAATTAATTAATTGAATTTTTATTCATATTAATTCATTTAATTAGATTTAATTATGAGAAAATATCAAATAATGCATTTTCAAATCTTTTTGTGCAGCAAATATGTTTATTATGTGCTAAAGATTTCGTGCATCAATCAACAAGGCAATATCTTCCACAATTGGCAAGGGTTTCATGAAAAAAAGATTGAAAAAGATATGATAAAAATCAAATATTGAAATCATCAATTCATGGACTTATGGGCTTGTTTCTTGACCTAAATTCGTTCACTTACATATGCACAACCTAACCTAATTCAAACATACACGAAAAACTGCTCAGAAAGATAGAACCAATTTGCAAATTTTCACAAAAAAGCTTGAAACTGATTTCATATTTGCAGGGCGATTCAAGGCTTAGAACCTTTTCCATTACGTTCCTGACATTGCTAGGAGTCGATTGCAATCAAGAACAAGTCCCCATACTCCAAGAATCGGTAGAACATAATCATCTTTTTCATAAATATGTCCATAATCGAATTTCAATTTCTATGCATCATTCATGTGTTTTGATCATTGATTTGTGTTACTAACATCTCCCTGGAACTTTTGGCATAGTTTAATTGTTCTAAAAATGCTTGAAACGAGATTCACCATTGATGAAACCTAGGGTTTCAGAACTTTAAAATTGGGGGTTCTCATATATGGTAAAATTAGACCACCAAATCTGTATGGACACATTCGTGACAACAAGACGAATCCAATGATGCCCTCGCGCCCTTTTTATATTTATTCCTCTTCTAATCGCTATTTTTACAGTTTCCATTTAGTGGGGGTTTAAAACCCCCGCAACTTGCTTTATGTTTGTAGAGAAAATGAAGAAGAAGCCTGGCGTGTCATCTTATGGTTGGTCAGTTCAAATATCCAGCGCGCTTTTTGTTTTATACCACTAATGTTGTTTCTTTTTATATAATAATTATTTTCCACTAACATTACAAACGCGTTGCTTGGTTCGGATGGTGGATGACACGCCTTGTAACCACTAGGACCTGGGTTCGATTCCCAGGTCCCCCACATATTGCATAATTTTTGTCTCAATGTATTCCAATGCAGCGTAGTCTCAGCGTCCCACCATACGTCCTCATACATTGGCTTGCCAGATGACCTAAATGATCAATCTGAAGGCCACAAAAGGAGGTCTATCATGTACCTCAGTCAACCAAGGCGCACTCAAGCTGGAAAAGTCAAACAAAGGCCTTGCTTTAATGGGCCAGAATACTTCAAAACACCTCCCTTTGGGGCCTGACACCCCTTGGTTTGCATATTTCTTAATTTAAATTTCTTTTCTTTTCTAAATTCTTTTCAATTGTTTTTTTTAATTATTTTCATTAATTCACCATTAATTAATTTTCATAATAAAAAAATCAGAAACTAAAAATATTTTATATTTAACTAATATTTAATTTCACCATTTGAATATTTTTGTAAATAAATAATTAATAATTAACTTAGTTTAATATAGGTCTTAAACTTTAATCTTTTCTTAATAAATAAAATACATAGAATTAGGTTTTAACATTTTATTTTTTTTAATTAATTAAATTATTTTCCTCATTATTTATTATTATTACTAATTTTTTATTTTTAAATATGTAAATTAATTAACTAGTAAATTAGGTTAACTTAATATTTTCTTAAATAATTAAAATATTTAGAACTAGGGTTTCCTTCTAATTTTAATTTTCCTTATTTTTATAAATACCAAAAACATAAAAAAAAAAACAATTTCTTTTCTTTAATTAAATAATTCATTAGACTTTAATTTCGTTTAATTTCAAAAGGGTCAAAACCCTCGGACGTTCGATTTCTTTTCGGGCATTATTTTCTTTTTGAATATTATGTAACTGCTCAAGGATTGTAATAGTAATTAGGAATTTATTTACTTTCCGCATTTTTACCAAACGGGTCTTTGTATTTTGGCGATGTATAGACCCGCGCCTTGTAATAGCGTAGCTTTATATTTCCGTCTTTTACTTTCCGCACTTTTTCTAAATTGCATGAAAGAATGTATGGCTAATTAAAAACAAGCGTAGCTCACAAATGCCATGATCAAAGATAATTGCTAAACTGAAAATAACACACAAATACACACACCACTCTTAGGGTACGCCTCACCTGTTGCCTTCGAAACGTGGTCGTCAAGTATGGGACGTCTTAGTAAGTCCTTATGTCCATGATCCAGTTGCCTCGAAACAAGTTGCCTCGAAACAGTTGCCTCAGAACAGTTGCCTCGAAACGGTTGCCTCGGATTAAAAAAGGATCAAGGACATAAGGGTAGCTTCTAAGGTGTCCTAACTGTTGCTTCGGTGACCACACTGTCCCTAAACTCGAATTGACCCGAACACCTCCAACGGTGGTGCTACCTGCCTCTCAATGGTGGGATGGAATTACCTTAGGGACTTCTACACAGCTTAATTCCTTAGGGTAGGTAGATGACTCGTAGATGCTTGCTCTCTTCAAAAACAAAACAAAAATCTTTTTACACCGACACTTTCAAAAGCTTTCAAAACAATTTTTCAAACACTCTTGAGGACAGATACAAGAGTCATTCAGAAATCTTTAAACGAAACTTTTTCAAACCCACTCACACTTGAAAAGCAAACAAACATTTTGAAAACACAATGAGCAAGTATCTAAGAGCCCATGGATAACCATGGATAGAAAGGGTGCTAACACCTTCCCTTTCTATAAATCTACCTCCCGAACCGAGAGATAATCTCATAAGGAATTTTGCTGTGCTTTTGTCCTGTCCATGTTGGAGAAAATAAAATACGGTGGCGACTCTTGCTTCCGCGACATTTCGCGAACCAACGTTAAACATTTATTCTGAGAGCATAGTTACACAATACATTACATACATCATGCCATTGCATAAAACTAACTTTGTATTTTCAGATCGATTCTTGAACAGGTAGATCGTGTCAACAATTTATCCTCTTTTAGATACAATCAGACAGTGATTCATTCTGATAAGCACATCTTTAAAATACAATCAGTCAAAGATTCACTCTAGATACAGTTCAGATACGATCTAGATATAGATTCATTCTGGCACTCATTCCAGATTCTCTTATAGATACCATTAAGATACGATCCAGATATGGATGTCATTCTAACACTCATTCAGTATATCTTTCAGATACAATTCAGATACCATCCAAATATGGATATAATTTTGACACTCATTCAGTACATCTTTCAGATACAATTCAGATACGATCCAGATATGGATGTCATTCTGACACTTATTTAGTACATATTTCAGATACAGTTCAAATACAATCCAGATATGGATTTCATTCTGATACTCATTCAGTACATCATTCAGATACGGTTCAAATATGATCTAGATATAGATTCATTCTAGTAATCATTCCAGATTCTCTTCCAGATACAGTTCATATACGACATAGATTCATTCTGGCACTCATTCCAGATTCTCTTCCAGATACGGTTCAGATACGATCTAGATATAGATTCATTCTGACACTCATTCCAGATTCTCTTCCAGGTACAATTCAGATATGATCTAGATATATATTCATTCTGGCACTCATTCCAGATTCTCTTCTAGATACAGTTTAGATACGATCTAAACATAGATTCATTCTGGCACTCATTCTAGATTCTCTTCCAGATACAGTTCAAATATCATCTGGATATAGATTCATTCAGGAACTCATTCTAGTATACTTCTCAGATACAGTCGGGCGTAGACTCAATCCATTACCTCTTCCAGCAAAATCTACAAACAGACAAATATCATCAACAATTTTAAAACAGGTCACAGATTAATTCCTGAAACAAGACAGGGCAACTATATGTGGAAACAAATTATAGATCAATTCCCGAAACAGGACGAGGCGACTATCTTTACAACGAAGTGGTATGAACTCCCAAAACAGGACGAGTTTACCAACAAAAATAGATGAAGATCAATTCCCAAAACAGGACGGGGCGACTATATTTATCACCAAATGATGTGAAATCCTGAAACAGGATGAGTTTACCAACAAAAACAGATGAAGATCAATTCCTGAAACAGGACGGGGCGACTATCTTTATCACCAAGTGGTATGAACTCCCGAAACAGGACGAGTTTACCAACAAAAACAGATGAAGAGAAATTCCTAAAACAGGACGGGGCGACTATCTTTATCACCAAGTGGTATGAACTCCTGAAACAGGACATGTTTACCAACAAAAACAGATTGCAGATCAATTCCCAAAACAGGACAGGGCGACTATCTACATGATGAACACTTCTTTCAGAGACTAAATTCTGAAAAGCATTTCCCTCAGAGACTTCTTCAGGCTCAGATTAAATCAAGCGTAGATTTATTCTGATACTTCTTCAAGTAGACATTTTTTGGCTCATATTAAATCGAACATAGATTCATTCTGATACTTCTTCTAGTTGAAGTCGGGCGTAGACATCTTCTGGCTTAGATAAATAGGGCGTAGATTTATTATGATACTTCTTCCAGCTGAAGTCGGGCATAAACATTTTTTTGGCTCGGATTAAATCGAGCGTAGATTTATTTTGATACTTCTTCCAGTTAAAGACAAGCATAGACCTCTTCTGGCTCAGACTAAATCAAGCGTAGATTTATTCTAATACTTCTTCCGGTAGACTTTTTTGGCTTAGATTAAATCGAGCGTAGATTTATTCTGATACTTCTTCCAGTTAAAGACAATCATATACCTCTTCTGGCTCATATTAAATCGGGCATAGATTTATTCTGATACTTCTTCCAGTTAAAGACACTCGTAGACATCTTCTGGATCAGATTAAATCAAGCGTAGATTTATTCTGATACTTCTTCTAGTAGACTTTTTCTGGCTCAGATTAAATCGAGCATAGATTTATTCTAATACTTTTTCCAGTTAAATACGGTCGTAGACATCTTCTGGCTCAGATTAAATAAAACGTAGATTTTTTCTGATACTTCTTCCAGTAGACTTTTTCTGGATCAGATTAAATCGAGCATAGATTTATTCTGATACTTCTCCAGTTAAAGACAAGCATAAACCTCTTCTGTCTCAGATAAATTCAAGCGTAGATTTATTCTAATACTTCTTCCAGTAGACATTTTCTGGCTCAGATTAAATCAAGCGTAGATTTATTCTGATACTTCTTCTAGTAGAAATTTTTTGGCTCAGATTAAATCAAGCGTAGATTTATTCTGATACTTCTTATATTAGACATATCCTGGCTTTGATTAAATCAAGCGTAGATTTATTCTGGTACTCTTTTGGAAAAGTCGGACGTAGACTCCTTACAATATCTCCTCTAATTGAAGTCGGGCATAGACTCCTTCCAACATCTCCTCTAGTTGAAGTCAGACGTAGACATCTTCTAGTGCATCATTCAGAAAAAATTGAGTGTAGATTCCTTCTGAAGCTCCTTTGGGAAAGTCGAGCATAGACTCCTTCCAATTGAAGTCGGGCATAGACATCTTCTGGTACAGATGAAACCAAGCGTAGATTTATTCTGAAACTCTTTTGGATGAAGTCGGGCGTAGACTCGTTATAAATACATGTACTAAAGACAAAGTTGGGCGTAGACTTAGTCTAATTCTCTTATCAACAGTTATCCTGGATGGCATCTAATAGCCCATCTCCGATGACTCTCCATCACCTCTAGATGGCATTTATAAGCCCATCTCCAACGACTCTCCATCACCTCTGGATGGCATCTGTAACATGGTGAGAGAACTGACTTGGGTGTTTTGCGTTTGATCGCAATTGTTGCGGATAGCAAGAGTCGCCACCGACTTTTCTTTTATCCAATAAAGGAAAGGGTGGAAAGAACAGGAAATACCTTTAGAGATGTTTTCTTGAGTTTGGGGGGTAGGTTATGAAAAGGGAAGGTATTAGCACCCTTTTCATCCGTAGTTATCTACGGGCTCTTAGTTGCTTGCTAGATCACTTGCTTTTGTTTGAAAGTGTGCTTGTGATGTGGGTCTTGAAAGTATTTTGAAAAGTGTTCTTTGTAATGGATCTCGTTTCTATAAGAACGCGTACAAAGTATTATTTTGAAAATAGTTCAAAGAGGTGTTTGTGGAATGTGTTTTTGAAAGTGATTTTGAAAAGTGTCTTTGTAATGGCTCTCGTTTTTATAAGAACACGTACAAAAAAGCTTTTTCTTTTGAAAATGTTTCAAATGAAAGTGTTGGTGTATAAAATGTTTTTGTTATGAGCAAGCGAGCAACTAGGAGCATCCTACCTACTTAAAAGGTCTAGTTTTCTTTTCCTTCTCCTTTAGATGTTGTTATCTTACCATTGATTTGGTAAGAAGCCCCATCATTAGATGTGAGGGGACGGGTGTGGGAAGTTTGTATAGTCATAGAAGGAAACCTATGGGACGTTTTAGCAATGTAGTTTAGGGACTAGATCGTTTACCGAAGGCAGCATTGAGGGTCATCGAGGGACTACGATCTTTTTTCAAGGGTCTTTGATAAAACGCCCATATTCGAGGGACGTGACTATTTTTCTGAGGCAACAAGTGATATTATCCTAGGAGTGCATGTGTGATAGTGTGTTTGATTTCATGCATTTTGTCTTTGATTTTTTAGGTTGTCTACTTGTTGGTTTTTATCTTTCCATACATCCTAATTACTAACATTTGTACAAAAGCAATAAAATGCAGAAAATAAATCCTATGCTATTACAACCATATTGAATAGCATGAAAATGTAAAGGCAAAATAAAATAAAGGAAAGAAAAAAGACTCTTTTGATTTAGGCAGAAGCATTCTTCGATTTGCATTTCTTAGCTTCCTTCAATTTAGGCCTGGAGTCAGCAAGGCGTGCCTTTTGATTGGGCTTAGCCTGAGGTATGAGATGCAACCTTCGATTCTGCCTTTCTGCCTTCTTTGACTGGGGCCTGGAATCAGCATGGCCATCCTTCTGGCTACCTCTTTCTTTCAACATGGGGTGCCCTCTTCACTTTAAGTCCTTTGCTGCCTCCTTCGATTGAAGCTTGGAAGTCAGTGTGGGCGTGCCTCTGGCTGCCTCTTTTGTTTGGACCTAGAAGTTAGTGTGGAAGCCAAAAGCTTCGTTTCATACTTTCTCCCCCCTGTTTCTTTCGTTTGATATTTTAAATAGCAACATGGCCTGAGGCCATGCTAGCATTGTCTTATGACCAGGTTAATTCTTAAAGCATATTTAATAATTCAAGAAACAAAACCAAAAGGATTAGCCATGAAAATAGAATAAAAGGGTGGAAACGAAAAGAAGAACAATGCTATGTACATGTTTGAAACGAAAAGAAAGTTTATTCACATGTTATACTAGAAACGAGAGGTTCAAGGTTAAGAGTGACATACCTTGCTTGAAGCTGGGGTGTGTGAGCTGGACCTTTAGATGCTGCCCTGGATACTCCTGGATTCAAAGGGAAGAAACGAAGGTGATATTTCTAATGCTGGATTCGAAGGAGAAGAACAAGTGTGATGTTATTTCTACTGGATTCGAAGGAAAACAAAGTGTGGGGATTTTTCAGATTCGAAAGAGGCAAGTGTTTAGATCTTGGGTTTGTGTCTTGACAATGTGTTTAAGTGTTTGGGAGTGTTTGAGTTTGATGATTAGTTCCACCCATAAGTCTCTAGATGTGTTGTCCAGCCCCTATGCATGTTGTGGAGCCTTTTATTTATAGGCAAATATGGCTGAGGTTTTGGAGGGAAAACAAAACCATTTGAACAATTTGAGTAATCTTCTCTTTGTAGTTTCCGAGGGACAGTGTTTGTATGCCATTTTGGTGCAAGAATGGGGCAGTGTTTCAAGACTGTTGTGCAGCAGTTTTGGAGTGTTATGGCCAGTGTACCAGGCCTGAACTTGGCACCAAGCATCTTTGAATATCATCCTTTCGTTTTGACCTCCCTTCGACCAGATTCTACTTCCAATAATGTTATTTGATTTTCAACCAACAAGTGTCTTTCAAATGGGTCACTTTTGTGCACCCTTCGAAGGAGCCAAATGTGTGCTCCTTGAATGGGTCACCAAAGAATACATTAAGCTGGGCTTTGTAAATCCTTCCAATGGGCCATCAAACATGTCCTTTGAATGGGATACCCAGACATGTCCCTTGAATGGGTCATGTATGTATCTTTGAAAGGGCCAAATGTGTCCTTCAAATGGCCTAGTAAGGTATATCCTTCGACAGGGACTCCTATGTACACCCTTCAAATCCACCAAACATGTGTACTGAAGGTTGTCAAGGGTGGAATTGAAGTATACTAAAGGGAAATGTGTCCAGTCGAAGCTAGCGTAAACATAGCCAATGCCCTGTCGAAGCCTGCATGTAGGAGGTCTAAACTTTGTGACTCCAAGCAAACACACTAGAGGCCAATGCTCAAACAAAGACTTGCATGAAGGGAGTCACATGCCCAAACTAAAGAGGCATGAAGGAGGAAAAAATGTGCAATCTAAGGATGCCAAGAGGAGGCTTTTTGCCTTGGAATCGAAGGAGGCAACATAAGACTCTTTCCTTGTGCCTGCTAGCCTTGTGTGCACCTCTTGCATGCAAGAAGGAATCCATGGCTCAATCAAAGGTTGTATGCAGCCAGTCATCAACTTGTGAATCAAAGCAAGCATGGGGGGAAATAATTGTCCAGTCAACACAGACATGCAAGCATCAAACATTCAATCGAAGTAGGCATATGTGCCAGCCATTGCATTGTGAACCATGTGAGGCGAAAGATGCAATCGAAGGTGGAATGCATGAAACTCCTGCCTTGTAAATCAAGGCCAGCGTGTCAGAGGCCCACGCCTAGTCGAAGGATGCAAGCCAAGCTTGCATCAAAAGAGACCAAAAGGCCAATCGAAGGAAGTAAATCAAAGAAGACTTGTTTTTCTCCAATTTTGTCAAAAATATTATTTTCATATGTTTTCTCCTTTTTAATAGTTTCTTCTTTAACTTGATGCTGGAAAATTCAATTGTACTTATGTAAGTTGAATTTTGAGAATCATTGTGAGAAATTCCCTGAGAAATGAGAGGGCACATTTTGGGGTACAATAGCATCGATAAGCCCATCTCCAACGATTCTCCATCACCTCTGGATGGCATCTATAAGCCCATCTCCGATAATATTCCGTCACTCTCCAAATGGAATCTTTAAGCTTATTCCAGGTATAATCAACCAATAGCTTTACTTCTTGCACAAGCGAGTGCAAATTTTTGGGCACTTAAGTGTTCAATCATCTTCTACCTTCAAGTTACGAATGGCGAACATGCCAATCTAACTCTTCAGGTTTATGAAGATTGAACAGGGACAGCTGTTGTACCCCAAAATGTTCCCTCCCTTCTCTTCAAGACATTCATTTATGGTTTCCAACTACTGAAGGCTACCAAGGCTTCTCAGGCTTCAAGACATGTAAACTGATTTTTTGTTTCATCAAGGGTTCAGGGTTGCAAGTGTTTCGAAAAGGTAATCACATTTTCTCTTATCTATTGGTCCTTGTGCTAGGGTTTTGATTACTGAAGTGTGTGGCATCTTTATTGACTAAATTATTGACTCATTATCATCATGAGTTTTATTTCAGTACACCTTCAATTATCAACAGAGTTTTTATATGGGTTTTCATTTAGAAGGGATTTTATCTGGCTTCTGAGACTAAGTGAATATTTGGTTACTTGTTGAGTTCAAGGGTTGAAGTTATGATGCAAATTCAAGTGAAGAGATCTTTTGAGTTTATCACTAGAGTTAAACCTTTGACTTAGATGTTCATTATGAAGAAAACTCAATATAGAAAAAAATATTGTTGTTGCTTTCACTACTTCAGAAGAAAAGCTCATTTGTTTGTCGAATAATTTGAAATGAAGAGATAATTCCTAATCTAATCCATCCTATGAGATAATAATCGTAAGATTTCACATCTCTTTGGAACTTTCCCTCTAAGACTTCATGCCATGGACCAATCTTCATTCTCTTTGTCAAAATTTATCATCTATTTATCCCATCTCTAGTACCATGTCACACCATACCTTATCTTTATAAGCTTGTGACATCACATTATTTCACTATCATTTGTCTTGCATTATCATCACCATGTGATTCAAGTAAAGTTTGGAAATGAGAAAGGTTGGAATAGATTCAAGTGCAGCAGTATTTAATATGCTACATGGTTTACTCGAGGACCACAAAGAACTTTATAAGTTTCAAAAGGGATCACGTTGTTACAATACAATACACCATTTCTCATTCAAATTTAAGTTTAAAAAGAAAAGTTTAATCCTTAAAACGGGAGGAACTAGTGGGAGATCTTCATTCTGTGAGTTCAAGTTGCACGTTGAAATCAAAATTACATTCAAGATGCAAGTTTCAAACATGAAGTGCAATTGCAAGGAAAGGGAAATTACATTGAAGTGTACATTTTAACAAGTTAACTACTGTCTGAATTCTGGTTTCTAAAAGATGTACTCAAATATATCCTATTTACTCTTTGGCATTACTAAAATCTCATACTTATTTCTCTTCTTCATCATTGCTTCATGGCCATTGAAGTTTGGCATTCCTCCAAGCCACGTGGATGGTTTCGGTTTCCCCTTTTTTCCTATCATCGTTGTTCTCATACATGAAACAAGGAGAGGAGAAATAGTTAGTACAACCATTAAGAAACATGAACAAGGAATTTTCGAAGAGCTATTTCACAAATTCATCATTAGGGGTTGTTTGAAGGAATCAGATAAAGGGTGATTTTTCAATCATGTGCCAAGCCCAACAAAAAGCCTCATATTATTTTGTTTCACAACAACAAAGTCAGAATTCAAGAAAATAATCACATGCCCAATTATTCTACTGTAAATCTCAAACAAATGCATAAAAAAGGACTTGTTTGGTTTATAGTAAAAGTAAATCAGAAAAGCAATTCAGTTCATCCCAATCTATTGCAAGTCTCATCCCAATTACTAAAACTCAATGAAAAATCATCATAGTTACTAAAGTAACAAAATCTATAAAACAAGTACATAAATCACATTTCTAGCCCAACAAAGAATCTCACAACTTTAGCCCAATAACACAGGATTCACACAAAACAGTAAAGTCAGAATGGCGAACGAGCCAACAAGTAACAAGGGTAACATAACATAGCAAAAGTGAAAGATATCAGAAAATCAAAACATATCAATGCTAAGCCCAATAACAGATGCAACAGAAAGTCAGAAGACCAAAACAAAAAGTGATTTCTTAAGGCCTGTTATCACAAATCAAGTTTAACAGGAAACCCTAATTTGATGGCAAATATAAGCATTCATTGCACAGTTATCAGGGAGAGAGCATTGTTCATACAGAAGCTGCGCAACAACCCTAACCCTAACTATCATCATATTCCTAAAACGATAAACCCTTCAGAAATTGTGTATAGCCAGAAGAAATAAGCATAAATCGCAAGTTCAGAAGAAGAGAGAAGGAATATATGAGTACAAAAAGCCAGAAAACCTTACTAGAGCAAGAATCGAGGTGAATAACTCATAAATTCGAGATCACAGACTCTTCCATCTCCCTTACCCGCCTTCCTTCTTCTCTCTTTGCGTTTTCTTTTTCACTTGCACATGTTTCCTTTTAATATGTGAATATCTATTTGTTTCAGAAACTAGGGTTTTCAGAAACCCCTTCAAGATCTACGCTCAATCATTGATCCCCTACAAAATTAAAGGCCTAATTATTATAGAGGAGAAATAAATAAAGAGACCGGTGTAAAAAGATGTGAGATCAGAGCTAATCATGATGTCGCTGCCGCTACCGCCGCCGTGAGGTGATTTCAGGCGAGCTCTAAGGGAAGAGATCAGATGAGAGATACAAGAGGATATATGAAGAGAGTTTTGTCTCTTTTTCTATTTATTTTAATTTTTTGTTTGTTTTATTTGATTAAGTTATGATTAAGCATTAATCAGGTGATGACAATTGTCATCACCCTTGTGGCCACCTTCTATTTATATGCAGGTTCACTCACCATAACCACGATGGTCCCTCACCCTACCACCATCAGGTATTTTATTAAGTATCATCAAGTGTCCATATTCGCGCATCTACGGTGTACCCCTACTCAAGCCACGCACATGATCACCACCAACCTCATAAGCGCTTGGGCTTGCTGTTATTGGGCCAAGCAGATTTATTTTCACACACCCCTGTCTACTTCTGATTTCACTCCCATTTGAATTATTACTTTCTTTATATTTCTTTTTTAGTGTATTGTTTGTTTAATAATTTTATTTAGCAATTAAAAAAATACAAAATATATTTTCTTGTCTTAAGTAAATAACTAGATTAAAAAATATTACTTAATATTATTATTTATTTTGGTTAATTAATTTTATTAAATAACTTGATTTAGTTAGTCATTTAATTATATTCGATTGGGTTTGTTTATTTAGACTTTTAATCATGTTTTCGATAAGTCATCCCCATTCATAAATTTGTACCCCCATTTTCCGAAGTTTTGTAATGGCATAGGGCATTTAATTTCTGCAATATACTACTTTCCTAATTATTGTTAGTTTAATAGGATTGTATGGCAAGATCTGAAACAAAACGCTACATAACCATAAATCTAAGATAAATTAATGGAAATAAAAACACTTTGCACACACGCACCTTTAGGGTAACCTCGCTTGTTTCCCTCGGATAAAACAATCATGTCCCTCGAATATGGGACACTTTAGCAAAGACCCTTGATAGAAAAAGATCATAGTCCCTCAATGAACCTTCGATGTTGCCTTCGGTAACGATCTTAGCCCCTTACAACAATTGCTAAAGCGTCTTACAAGTTGTCTTCTATGACTGTACAATGACCCACAACTATCCCTCACATCCAATGATGGCTTCCTACTAACTAATGATAGAGTAGCACTATCTAAAGGAGGGGGAAAATAACAAAGACTTTTTTGAGTAGGTAGATCGCTTGTAATCGCTTACTCACAAAATAAAACCATCTTCACACCTTCACACTTTCAAAACAACTTCTTTCAAAACACTTAATAAACACTCTTGATGACTGATACAAGGGTTATTATAAAGTAAACTGCCTTACATTGGCATCTTCAAAACAATTTCCAAAAAACAAACACTTTCTTTCACATTTATTTTCGAAATAAACATTTTATATACATTCTCAACGATACGAGAATCATTACAAAATTTCCGCACTTAGGCATTTTCAAAATATTTTAAACATACACAAATACAAAGCACTTCAAAAAAGTGAGCTAGCGATTAAGAGCCCGTAGATAACTATGGATGAAAAGGATACTAACACCTTCCCTTTTCATAACCTACCCCCCTTACTCAGAAAAATTCTCAAAAGGTCTTTCCTGTTCTTTTCACCCTTTTCTTTATTGGATAAACCAAAAGTCAGTGGCGACTCTTACTATCCACAAAACTTACGATAAAATGCAAAACCCAAAAGTCAGTTCTCCCACCGTATTACACCCATAATCCGGTGCCTACTTTGTTTGGAGATATTCTGCATTCTCTTCACACTCGTACTATGAGGAAGCGAGGGACTCTCATGTGTTGCATACGTTTACTTTCCAAGTGGTTTATTTCGCACCTCCCCCGATCAGCAGTGAAGAATGAACAAGGCTTGAGGTGGTCTTAAATGGTGATGTCACTCACCCATTCAGATATCCATTGGTGTTCTCGATCTCAAGAGGACATCACTACTATTGACTCTTTCCGGGAATTCCCTAATGTTCCACTCTTTGGTATAAGGGGAGGTATCACTTGCAACCCTTCCCTAGCTCTACGTTAGTTTGGTTATAATCGAAGACACGGTAATCATGATATGCTCATCCAGGGTATAATGTTCGACTATGAGAATGATCCTCAGAGTTACTGTCAAAGGTTTATACGTGCTTGGGGCATGATCAATAACATTGATAACAGGACTTTGGGGAATAATAATTCCATTCCTCTAGAGCCTTACCTCAGATAGGCGCAATCTCGTACTCAAAATATTATGATGCCATATCCTGCTATCCTACCAGTAACCATAGAATCTATTGTTGAAGGAGACGTTCCTCATACCATTCTTCATCCTGATATGCCTATTGACTTCGAAGAACTACAAAAGTCATGGATTCAACTCAAGGAAGAAAGGTATACCTTTGAGACTCAGTTCTATGCTAGTGAGAAGAAAGTACTGGAGCTGACGAAACGACTCCACGAAGAACAAAGCCTTAAAGCATATGTCAATGCAAAGAGGCAGCGGCCATGGGAGACTTGAGTTCATATTTTGCTTCTTTGTAACTCTTTTTGTTGTTCTTATAAGCCTAGAAGGCAATTATAATTTAAGCTTGTTACTAAAATTTCTTTTGTTTCCTTTTCTTTAAACAAATTTAAATCCCACCAAGATTCTTGAAAACATTGCACTTGCATTTACATATCATGCATATCATCACATAACAGGTACTTTTTAGACATGTTTTCTAATCGTCTTGCTGTTTATTTCAGTAAAAGATGGATCTCGAACAAACTGTGAAAGAACTTCAAGCTCATAACGCTCAGTTTCAGCAAATGTTCCTGGACTTAGCTAAGGGACAAGACGAGTTGAAGACCCTCATCACAAAATGGAATAAAAATAAGACTAAGAAGCCAGCGGACTTTCTTAATATAGGCAAAAGATTCAAAGGTCTGGTCAAAAGGGCTCTAGATTTTGAGGTACCGTCAAGTGAAGATGATAACCAAGAAGAAGATGAAAAGAGTGTGAAAGCTGAAGAGAATAACAACCTTGGTTCTGGCCAAGATTCTGATGAAGACTGTTCTGCTGAACAGTATCCTCCCGCTGATGACAGATACAAACAGTTGGAAGATCGCCTTAATGCTATGGTAATCCAGAGAGTGTCTGGGCTGAATTTTGAAGAGATATGGATTATCTCGGGGGTTGTCATCCCTCACAAGTTCAAGGTCCCCATATTTGCTAAATATGATGGTGTTTCTTGTCCCAAGCTTCGACTGTGATCCTATGTTCGAAAGATCCAACCCCATACTGCTTACAGAAAGTTATGGGTTCACTTCTTTTAAGAGAGCTTATCTATGTCACAACTGGAATGGTTCTATCAGCTGGAAGGAACCAACATCTGCACTTGGGAAGATCTGGTTGCTTCTTTTTACAAGCAGTATCAATATAATGTTAACCTTGCACCAACTCGTGTGCAACTACAAAGTATGACTATGGGCTCGAATGAAGGGTTTAAGGAGTATGCCCAAAAGTGGAGAGATCTGGCTGGAAGAGTGCAACCTCCTTTATCTGATAGGGAGCTGGTTGATATGTTCATGATAACTCTGACAGGTCCTTTCTTTAACCATCTGATTGGAAGCTCCTCATCTGGTTTTAACGAGCTGATTCTAACTGGGGAACATGTCAAAGGTGGTATCAGAAGTGGAAAGATTCAAGTGGTTGCGTCTTCGAGTAATATAAAGAAGACATTCGATGGTAAGAAGGAAACACATGTTGTTTATCTCCAGAAGGGTCGTGTAGCGATAAAAAATGTAGCAGGGTAAATCGGAGATCGAATTATTGATTAATTCGTCTCACAAAAGCAAGAGTCGCCACCGCGCTTTATTGTTTCCAAAGGAAAAGGGAAAAGAGCGAAATAAAACCCTAAATATGCAATGTAAATAATAAAAAAAATACAAAGCGTTTTTGAAAAGAGATCTTATGGTTCGGGGGTTGGTTATACAATGGGAAGGTACTAGCACCCAATGCATCTATAGTACTCTATAGGAACCTTTTGAAATATCTGTTTTATTTAAAATTGATTGCTTGATTGAAAACAAATTGTTTTGACCGAAACGGGATACGGACGGGTTTTTGAAGATACGACGACCTAATGTCGAAGTTTTCGCTTAAAGGGCGTAAATTTTGAAAAGGTTGAATATTTGAGGAAAAATTATCCTAAGTTTTAATGAAATGCGAAAGTTCGCGCAGTTAGACTTGAGGACATGAAGTCAACAAATTTACTGTTTTTCCTTTGGATTTAAACATAAACAGAATAAACAAATAAATATGGAATAAATACACAGGCAAAATATGCGAATAATGATTAAATAACGATAATCTAAATGATAGAATAAATGATGCAAATAATGTATTTTATGATTTTTGTTTAATATTAACGAAAAAGTATTTTAATTTTTAAGCATTTTTTGACAGGGATAAAAAGCAAGAGAATTATTTAACGAGGACATAATGTTTTTTAGTTTTAAGTTTTTTTAAAGTTTTCTTTTATATATTTGATATTAATATAGCAAGAAAATGAATTAATAAAATATCTTTTAAGTTTTTTTTCTTATTTATATGTTTTAGGATTTTGTTTAATAACGATGTAAGAGGAGAATTAATTAAAAAAATAAAATGTCTACATTCTTAAATTCTATATTTTTTTATGTATAAAAATACTTATTCAAAAGATTAAGGGATTCTAAATTAAATTAAAAGTTAATAATTTACCCTAATGAAATAAAATTAAAACTCTTAAATTAAATCCAAAATTAAACTAAGAGGTCAAACTAATTAATAAAAAAACTAGTTAGACATATCTTTTTATTTTTTATTATACTTATCAATTGATTATCATAAATAATAATTCTAAAAAAGGATTAGAGAAAATAAAAAGAAAAAGAAGTGTGTCAAAATAAAAACAAACAAGAAAGGTATATGGGCTAGATGGTTTGAAGGCCCATGCAGAATCCAAAGTGGGGGGTGTAGGAACAAAAACGCGTGGGCTTAAGCTGTAGAAATGGGGTGAGGCCCATATGTTTTACAAAGTGTATTAGGGTTAATTGTTTTATCAATTGGGATTAGGGTTCTGCTAGGCAGAACGGCGCATCTCTCTTCTCTTTGTCATCTTCTTCGCGTCTTCTTCTCCACACTTGCCTCTGAGTTTCGCTATCTCTTCTTGCCATGGCCACCCACTCCAAACTCCTCTTCCCTCTAGCCGAACGAAAGAAAGGACAGCTACGGATTCGGTAAAATATGCTTCTGATTCGTTAACGCTTAGTTTCGTTTTTTGCATGTTGATTCTGATTCCATGATTCTTATTCTGTTTGATTCTTATTGTTGATTGAGGTACCATAGAAGTAAAAGGGAGAGGGAATCGTTACCTAGGTGGAGACGGAGGAGGAGGTCGGGAGCGAAGGAGGCTAGATGGCGAGGAGAGGAGAAGCGCGAGCTCACTTCGGTGACCGGTATTTACGTGATTTTCTTCTTCTTCTTGTTGATACTGTATTGTGATCTTTCTCTTCCTCGTTTGCCTTGGTACTGTATTTTTGATGTTTCTTTTCTTCTCCTGCCTTGATACTGTGCTTATGTTTCTCCTCTTCTTCTTAACCGTGCTTCTGTACGATATGCATTGGTCTGTGATAATGTTTTTGAGGCTTTGAGTTGTATGCTTTGAATGGCCAGTGATGGTAACACTGAGGCCTTGCTCGTTGCCTTCGGAGTTGGTTCTGGCTTGGATCGTTTCAGGTTTTTGATTGATGATGTTCAGGCTTGGGTAATAAATTTGACATGTTTATGAGTATGGTGGTTTCGTGTTGGTTGGACAGGTTGGTGGAAACAAAGGAATAGGTCTTTTTGCTAGGCCATATTGGTTGTATGGTTTGAATTGGTTTTGTATGAAATTGTTTTTTTGGTATCTATTCGACAGTAGGATGATGATGTTGGCTTGAAGGCTCAATCAGTTTTACAAGGTTTAGGCCATATGGTCAAAATGGTTTTTGACAGTATCGAATGGTTATGCAGGTTTTGTTAGCTTTTGTGTGTTTTTTTTCTTGATAACTATTTTTCTCTAAGTTTTTGAAGGCTTGGATATTGATTCTGATATGTGATTTCTTTGGTTATGTTATAACAGTTTTCCTTTCCCCCTTGTTTACGTTACAGGCTGGAGGTTTTGAAATACTTCCCTCTTCCCTGGCATATCTGCACCAGACTGCTATCTCCAATTTGTTTCTATTCTTCTTTTATGTTTTTATTTCTACTGGCTATATTTTGCAGTTTGTCTTGTATCTCTTTTCTTGCCTATGCCAAGCCTGTAAAACCCACACTTCTCCCTCTCTTTTTTCTCTCAGTACAGCTTTGACAAAAATATGATAGGCTGTACTTTTCTGAAATTGCAAATGGCCAGAAAATGATGAAAATAAGGAATGTCAACATTGCTTGCATATGTTGTTAAACTGCATGTTTTTGACTTCTAATGCAAAAGTAGCTTGTTTTGTTTTTTTTACTATGTGGGCATAGGTTTACGTTGGCATTTGCTTGCATATGTTGAGATCATGCAGGGACTTTGTATGCTGTATGTTTTTTTTGAAATATGCATTTGGATTTTGAAAAATGCAGTTAATTTAAAACATGCAATTTTTGGACAAAAATAAACTTGTGCATTCATTTAAAAATTCCTTTCTTTTTTGTGAACCGGGAGAAATCCCGTGATTTGCAAAAAAGAGTAACTGATTCCGACCATTGCTTTTAATGATGAACCTTAAATAATTTCGCTTTTAATTATTTGTTCGAATTCTAATTTCTTTTAATTTTTGCAGGTAACATCAAGTGAGCAGACAAAAAACGCATTGGATCAGAAGACTTAGAATTAGGAATATTAGATTAGTTTTTTATTTCATTTTAGCTTTGTAAATTTATTATTGTAATTTTTTTGTAATAGATACAATATTTACATAATAATTGTACAATTAGAAAAAATGAATAAAAAATCCAATATTCGCCAATTAATTTCTTCTTTCTCTCTAATTATTTATTTTATCGTTTACAATTCTTTAATCGTATAATAATTGAAAACGGATTTCAACTACCTACATTCAGAATAATAAACAGATAAATAAATAATTATCATTGATCAATTAATAGCCTCAATTATTTAATTCATCATCCATAACTTTCTAAATTATAATAATTAAAATAGAATTTCAATTATTTAACTTAGAATGACAAATGATTAAATAATCGTTATTGACCAATAAACTTTTCCGAATATTTATTATACTATTCACAAACCTTTAAATTATGTAATAACTGAGAATGAATTCCAGTTATTTAAATTTAAGATAGTGAGTAATAAATAAATACTGTCTGCACAATTAATGCGCCTCTTTTCTAATGTTTATTCTATTATCTATACATCTTTAAACTACATAATAATCGAAAACGAATTTCAATTATTTATATTTAAGATAATAAATAATTAATAAACATTATTTTAGCACGAATCGATTAAATGATTTAGTGTTCAACATAAATAGCTCTCGGCCTAAAAAAAGTCATGAATTTTAAAATCGATGGATCAAAACACTTGTAATGTAATGATACAGATGGGAGATGGTATCTTAGGTCAAAATTTGGGGTACAACAGCTGCCCCTATTTAAGTTTCTTCTATCCGGAGATATGAAGATTAAAATCTTCGTTTCGACGATATTGAAGGTACTTAAATACATAATTACGCAAATTTTGTCCTAAGATGCCGTCGTCATGTTTGATATGAATGCAGTGATCGAACTCACAGAGAAAGATATTGTATGAAACAAGACAATGTTGGGGGAATCGAACACCAACAAAACACAGCGGCATGGATTATACATTACTGGGGAAACAAGCTATCGATTTCAAACGACAGACTCCTGACAGCGAATAAAAGTGAGGGAATACGACCTCTAACCCTAACAAAGAGAGCGTCTTGCATAGGCCATAACAGATCATTGATCCAAAACAGTGAGTTCGCAACTCAAGGTCGATGGTAGACAGAGAGTATCAAATTGCTGATAACTGATTATCGACTTCTGGAGATATAGATTCGTAACATACTTCTCTGCTAGATTTTCAGAGATATACTCATTAATGCTGAAGTAATAAGATTGTAGATACGAAAGTTGTTCAAGTAAACAAAAAACTGCCACTTGTTGTTGTCCAGAGAAAATACCGATAACATACAAGCTGCTCAAATAAAGAGGCTGCCGCTTGCTGTTGTCCAAAGAAAATACCGATAACATACAAGCTGCTCAAATAAAGAGGCTACCACTTGCTGTTGTACAAAGAAAATACCAATAACATACAATCTGCTCAAATAAAGAGGTTGCCGCTTGTTGTATTCCAGAAAAGTAGTAACGTACTGGTAACTCATGAAGAGTTTGCTGCTTGTCGCTTTCAGAAAAATAAAAATGACGCACTAGTAGCTCGTGAAGAACTGCTGCTCGGCGTAAATAACGCACTAGTAGCTCATGAAGAACTGTTGCTCGGCGCTTTCAAAAAGTAAATGACGCACTAGTAGCTCATGAAGAACTGCTGCTCGGCGCTTTCAAAAAGTAAATGACGCACTAGTAGCTCATGAAGAACTGCTGCTCGGCGCTTTCAAAAAGTAAAGTACAAGTTGCTCATGAAGAGCTGCCGCTTGTCGTTTTCCAACAGTGTCTATAACGTACAAGTTGCATTTCATGGCTTGACCATCCATGGAACAAACTGTTAATATTCCTTTCGTTATCCACGACACATTTTTTTATTTAAATAAGAACATTTTAAGTAAATTTGTTTCAAGTATTTCCATAAAATTAAAACTTTGCCCACAACAGGTAAATGCTCAAATTTCATTAATAAGATGGTAGTTCGCTAACAATGCGACTCCAACGGTTTACAAAAGCTTGGGGAAATAGTACATGAAATAAAAGGTCATAAAAAAACAATGATCACTATTCTCCCTAACAACTTTGAATTCCAGAATGTGCTCAGATGCCAAGACTGATTTGACCAGAAATTTGCCTAAGCGAAATACTTCTTGACTGCATCGGCGTTCATGGGACGCGGAAGATCTTCACCGTCCATATTGGTGAGAATCATGGCACCTCCAGAGAAAACTTTCTTAACAACATACGGTCCTTCATAATTCGGAGCCCACTTTCCCCTAGAATCAGGTTGGAAAGATAATATCTTCTTGAGCACAAGGTCACCTTCTCTGAACTCGCGCGGTCGAACCTTCTTGTCAAAAGCCTTCTTCATTCTCTGCTGATACAATTGACCGTGACACAACACGGTCAATCTATTCTCTTCGATTAAATTCAACTGATCATACCTACTTTGACACCATTCAGCCTCAGAAAGTTTAGCTTCCATCAACACTCTCAGAGACGGAATCTCAACCTCCACGGGGAGTACTTCTTCCATACCGTAAACTAGGGAAAATGGGGTCACGCCCATTGAAGTTCGAACTGAAGTACGGTACCCGTGTAAAGCAAACAGAAGCATTTCATGCCAATCCTTATAAGTTACCACCATCTTCTGGACAATCTTCTTGATATTCTTGTTAGCAGCTTCAACAGCTCCATTCATCTTCGGTCTGTAAGGAGAGGAATTATGATGTTCGATCTTGAACTCTTCACAAAGCTCCTTCATCATCTTGTTATTCAAATTCGAACCATTATCAGTGATGATCTTGCTCGGGTTACCGTATCGACAAATGATCTGATTCTTGATAAATCTGACTACCACCTGTCTGGTTACATTAGCATAAGATGCTGCTTCCACCCATTTAGTAAAATAATCAATCGCTACCAAGATGAAACGATGACCATTTGAAGCTTTGGGTTCAATCATTCCAATCATGTCAATGCCCCACATAGAGAAAGGCCAAGGTGAAGATATGACATTGAGGAGAGTCGGCGGCACGTGCATCTTGTCCGCATAAATCTGGCATTTATGACACTTCTTCACATACCTGCAGCAATCAGATTCCATTGTCATCCAATAGTAACCAGCTCTCAACATCTTTCTAGCCATTGCATATCCGTTGGCATGTGTGCCAAAGGATCCTTCATGTACTTCTTGCATCAGCATGTCTGCTTCACGTCTGTCTACACATCTGAGCAAGACCATGTCATAATTCCTCTTATAAAAAACTTCTTCATTGAGAAAGAAACTGCTTGCTAATCTTCTCAACGTCTTCCTATCTTTATTGGATGCCCCAGGCGGGTACTCTTGAGTTTGAAGAACATGTTTAATGTCATAGAACCACGGTTTGTCGTCGATGACCTCTTCTACTGAGAACACATGAGCAGGTCTGTCGAGGCGCATAACTCGGATTGTAGGCACGTCGTTCCAATCATTCACTTGAAACATTGAAGACAAAGTAGCTAAAGCATCAGCCATTTGATTCTCGTCTCTAGGGATATGATGTAATTCCACTTTGTTAAAGAAAGTTAATAACCTTCTAGCATAGTCTCTGTAAGGGATCAAACCAGGATGACGAGTCTCCCATTCTCCTTTGATTTGATTAATCACCAATGCCGAATCTCCGTAAATATCAAGAATCTTAATCCTTAGATCCACCGCTTCTTCGAGACCCATAATACATGCCTCATATTCTGCCATGTTGTTCGTGCAGTCAAACTTCAGTCTCGTCGTGAACGGGATATGAGTACCTCGGGGAGTGACGATGATTGCCCCAATTCCATTTCCATAGGAATTCACAGCTCCGTCAAAAATCAAACCCCAACGGGATTCAGGATCAGGTCCTTCTTCAGGTAACGGCTCTTCACAATCTTTAGCTTTCAAGTACATAACATCTTCATCCGGGAAATCAAACTTGAGGGATTGATAATCTTCAATTGGTTGGTGAGCCAAATGATCGGCTAAAATACTCCCTTTGATCGCTTTCTGAGTGTGATACTCAATGTCATATTCAGATAACAACATCTGCCAACGGGCTATTCTTCCAGATAAGGCGGGCTTCTCAAAGATATACTTGATCGGGTCCATTTTGGAGATCAACCAAGTAGTGTGGTTAATCATATACTGGCGCAGACGACGAGCAGCCCAAGCTAAAGCACAACAGGTTTTCTCAAGCAATGAGTATCGAGACTCACAGTCTGTGAATTTCTTACTCAAATAATATACGGCATGTTCCTTTCTTCCAGTCTCATCTTGTTGACCAAGCACACATCCCATGGAGTCTTCCAATATAGTCAGGTACATAATCAAAGGTCTTCCTTCCACCGGAGGAATCAAAATGGGAGGTTCAAGCAAATATTCTTTGATACTATCAAAAGCTCTCTGACAATCTTCTGTCCACACACATCCTTGGTTCTTCTGGAGAAGCTTGAAAATCGGCCCACAGGTAGCAGTCATATGAGATATAAATCTAGAAATGTAGTTCAGTCTCCCAAGGAATCCTCTTATTTGTTTTTCTGTCTTGGGTGCGGGCATTTCCCGAATAGCTTTGACTTTATCAGGATCTACTTCAATACCTTTCTGACTGACAATGAAGCCTAGAAGTCTTCCAAAACGAACACCAAAAGTGCACTTGTTGGGATTCAGACGGAGTTTGTACTTTCTCAAACGCTGAAATAACTTCAACAAATGTTCCAAATGATCTTCCTCAGTCTGTGATTTGGCAATCATGTCATCCACATACACTTCAATCTCTTTATGCATCATGTCATGGAACAAAGCAGTCATGGCCCTTTGGTATGTTGCACCAGCATTCCTCAAACCAAACGGCATAACTCGATAACAAAATGTTCCCCACGGTGTAATGAAAGCTGTCTTCTCCATATCTTCCGGCGCCATCTTGATTTGATTGTAACCAGAGAAACCATCCATGAAAGAAAAGACTTTGAACTTGGCGGTACTGTCGACCAATACGTCAATGTGAGGTAATGGGAAGTCATCCTTCGGACTAGCTCTATTCAGATCTCTGTAGTCTACACACATCCGAACTTTGCCATCTTTCTTTGCAACAGGCACTAAGTTGGCTAACCACTGAGGATAGACCGATGTAACAAGGAAACATGCGTTGATCTGCTTCTGAACCTCCTCTTTGATCTTGTCAGCCATGTCGGGACGAGTCCTTCTCAACTTCTGCTTGATTGGCGGACATTCAGGTCTCAGCGGTAAACGATGCTCCACAATGTCGTTGTCCAACCCTGGCATATCTTGGTAGGACCAAGCAAACACATCAACATACTCTTTAAGAAGCTCCAACATCTTCTCCTTAACTCCCGGGATAAGCAATGCTCCGAATTTAACCTCCTTTCTATCCTCTTCATCACCCAAGTTGACCAACTCTAAAGGTTCTTCAAATGGTTGAATAACCTTCTCATCATGCTCAAGCAAACGGGAAATCTCAACAGGAATCTCTTCATCATCCTCTTCTTCGGCTCTGAACACAGGGAATTCAAAGTTGGGAGAGGGCATAGGATCATTGTTTTCGATGGTTAAGTCATGGATTAATCTTCACATATGATTATGCTTTATTTTAGAAATCGATTTGTGCAAATAAAACAAAAGGTTATTAATTAATTTTCATTACTATTTCCCCGAAAAAGTGAAAAATAAAAAAGTAGTGGACAAAATAACATTTTTATTCATTAAAGGGAAATACTTGAAACAAAGAGCCCAAACATTTCTCTTTTGCCTTGGGCAGAGCAAAAGGAATTATTTTTCATAGCCCGACACAAAATACGTTTCGCCTTGGGCAGAGCGAATTTTTTTCAAAGGAAAATAAACAAAACATTACTCGGAAATGTGCATCACAACAGGAACATCAACAACAATCCAGTTCTGGCAAGCCACTCCATGCGTTAAAAAATCCAGTTTTAGAAAACATGTGAAGTGTTGGATGATGCATGATATGCAACAGAGAGTTTTTATTTGACTTTCACGGAACTCAAGATATTAAGTTGTAAACATCAAAGTGTGAAGATAGAAGAGGAATTTTGAATTGGATCAAAGCGTCGATCAAGTTATCATCAAGATCAATCATCCATTTTGGTGGATTAGGGTTTTCACCCTATCAACACCCAAGATCCATTGAGCTTGACGAAACTTGTGATGTTTACAAAGAAAGACCTCCAAATTCCTTGAAAGTCAAGGGAAAAGGGTTTTATGGATGCATGAATGCATGGCTATGCAACAACCACAAGCAAGGTCACAAACATGGGGTTTAAAGGTTTAACGTTCAACATGGAGTCGAGGGTAAAGCCCACCCAAAGGTATGTACTAACGTTTCAATCACACCTGTAAGACAAGGTTCTAAGAGTTCCCAGAGTCTACATTCCTCCTTCGGATATTACCAACGTCTTGATTACTCAATAATTAGCAATATTCTCAAGAGAAACTCGTCCGAGCGTAGCATCGCGTAACAACTACTTCCGAATTACTCCGTTATAGTCTCCGCGCTACACCTAAAAAGGCCAAGATGGGTTGGGGTTCTACGGTCCTCAACTTCTCGGGCTCCTAGGTCGAAAATAATAATGTCTTCCCGATTACTCGGTAAACAAATATTAAGTTCAAGAGGGCCTTCCATTGAGTGGGGGATCTCATGCCTCCTTCTTCGGGATTACTCCCTCAAAGTTAACATGACTATACCGCCCGTCCTATTCCTTAAGTGTTACTTAATCCGGGTATAGGATTCGTCCTTTGCAAAAAACCCAAACACCCCAATTTAAACATATAATCAAGCAAATCAAATAATAGGAAACAGATAAAACAAATTAGGCTTAACCCACTTAGGGATGGACCAGCAAGAGGTCAATCTGTCCCCAGCAGAGTCGCCAATTCTGTAGCGATAAAAAATGTAGCGGGGTAAATCGGAGATCGAATTATTGATTAATTCGTCTCACAAAAGCAAGAGTCGCCACCGCGCTTTATTGTTTCCAAAGGAAAAGGGAAAAGAGCGAAATAAAACCCTAAATATGCAATGTAAATAATAAAAAAAATACAAAGCGTTTTTGAAAAGAGATCTTATGGTTCGGGGGTTGGTTATACAATGGGAAGGTACTAGCACCCAATGCATCTATAGTACTCTATAGGAACCTTTTGAAATATCTGTTTTATTTAAAATTGATTGCTTGATTGAAAACAAATTGTTTTGACCGAAACGGGATACGGACGGGTTTTTGAAGATACGACGACCTAATGTCGAAGTTTTCGCTTAAAGGGCGTAAATTTTGAAAAGGTTGAATATTTGAGGAAAAATTATCCTAAGTTTTAATGAAATGCGAAAGTTCGCACAGTTAGACTTGAGGACATGAAGTTAACAAATTTACTGTTTTTCCTTTGGATTTAAACATAAACACAATAAACAAATAAATATGGAATAAATACACAGGCAAAATATGCGAATAATGATTAAATAACGATAATCTAAATGATAGAATAAATGATGCAAATAATGTATTTTATGATTTTTGTTTAATATTAACGAAAAAGTATTTTAATTTTTAAGCATTTTTTGACAGGGATAAAAAGCAAGAGAATTATTTAACGAGGACATAATGTTTTTTAGTTTTAAGTTTTTTTAAAGTTTTCTTTTATATATTTGATATTAATATAGCAAGAAAATGAATTAATAAAATATCTTTTAAGTTTTTTTTCTTATTTATATGTTTTAGGATTTTGTTTAATAACGATGTAAGAGGAGAATTAATTAAAAAAATAAAATGTCTACATTCTTAAATTCTATATTTTTTTATGTATAAAAATACTTATTCAAAAGATTAAGGGGTTCTAAATTAAATTAAAAGTTAATAATTTACCCTAATGAAATAAAATTAAAACTCTTAAATTAAATCCAAAATTAAACTAAGAGGTCAAACTAATTAATAAAAAAACTAGTTAGACATATCTTTTTATTTTTTATTATACTTATCAATTGATTATCATAAATAATAATTCTAAAAAAGGATTAGAGAAAATAAAAAGAAAAAGAAGTGTGTCAAAATAAAAACAAACAAGAAAGGT
Source organism: Vicia faba (assembly GCA_948472305.1). NCBI lineage: Eukaryota > Viridiplantae > Streptophyta > Magnoliopsida > Fabales > Fabaceae > Vicia > Vicia faba. Next base: position 1,142,797,111 of record OX451739.1, on the reverse strand, counting down.
ATATGGGCTAGATGGTTTGAAGGCCCATGCAGAATCCAAAGTGGGGGGTGTAGGAACAAAAACGCGTGGGCTTAAGCTGGAGAAATGGGGTGAGGCCCATATGTTTTACAAAGTGTATTAGGGTTAATTGTTTTATCAATTGGGATTAGGGTTCTGCTAGGCAGAACGGCGCATCTCTCTTCTCTTTGTCATCTTCTTCGCGTCTTCTTCTCCACACTTGCCTCTGAGTTTCACTATCTCTTCTTGCCATGGCCACCCACTCCAAACTCCTCTTCCCTCTAGCCGAACGAAAGAAAGGACAGCTACGGATTCGGTAAAATATGCGAATTTTTTTTATTAATAACCAAGTATTAAAAAAATATTTCGCGAATAACCGGGTTTCGGAAAAAATTACGCAAATAACCATGTTTGAGATGGCTCCACAAAGGAGGAGCCATCTCATTTGGCGCATCCTCCTATTTTTATAAGGGAGGCGCCATCTCATTTGGCGCCTAAGGGCAAATGGCAAGCCCTAAGCCAAATGAGATGGCGCCTATGTGGAAAATTAGGTCAAAAAAAATTTTTTTTTTCCTTTCCTGCGCGTTGCGTATTAGACAGAGATAACCAAAATTGATTTTTTATTTGAAAAAAAATAATTACATTCAACTGTTTTACATTTAAATAACAGTAAAAAAATAGATACAAAAAATACTGGAAAAAAAAAAGATACATCAATGATCCCCAGGAACCCGGTAATGACCCCCAGTTCCGCATCCCCGTCCTCGCCTTTCTCTTGCTGGGTGCCGTCTCGTTTCCTGTTGTGGCAAGGTCGATGGCCCAGCGAAGTCAATGCGATCCGAATCCATAAAATCAGTAAGATCTCCATATCTCGAAGATCCGCTCTGGTACAGTCGGTTACCCATACCCTCGAAGTTTGGTCGTGTTGGCGGTGGGTGGGGTTCCATGGTTGGTCGGTAGCATTGGTCGTCTGAGTATGGGGGGTAGAAAGGAAATGGATCTTGGGGTGTTTGGTACTGTGGTTGTTGGGTTGTTTGGTGATATGGTGGTTGATGGTAGGTTTGGTCGGGTTGGTCATAATCTTCTGACATTCCCATATCAGGGCTAAGGCTGGATGTTGAGGGCCCCATATTGGGATATGTGGAAGACTGAAATTGTGTATGGGGTATGTGGGTTTGTTGGTATTGGGGTTGGTATTGTGGTTGGGTTTGAGGCATATCTGGGTATTGGTAGTTTGGCGGTGATTGTGGTTGGTAGTACGGCATTTGGTTGTAGTTGTGTTGTGGTGGGGAATGTGGTTGTGTGTTTGTTGGTCTGTTTCTTCTTGGGGGTTGGTTTGAGGTTGATGGATTTTGGGTTTGTTGGTGGGGAATCGAGGGTTGTGCCCATTGTGTGCGTGGGTCAACCAAGTACCTCGGATGAGACACGTGCATATCTGGGTTACTAACCGACCTGTACCACGACATATATTGATCGGTGTGTCGCATGTTACCTTGAGTAAGGAAAATAGGGGATTGCAAGATGTAGCGGTGACGCCTTTGCCACATTTTACACCATTCTGGAGCAAAGTCTTTCCAGTTGGTTAGATTCCACTGGGCGTCGACCCTTTTTAGATGCCAGGGGGACAAATCTGTTGGGTCACTTGGTATCTCTTGGATCATTCCGAACTGCATCTTCACACGGTCGCTGTGGTGCATCTCCACAATGTTGAACCGAATGAGTGCAGTCTTTGCAGTCCAAGTTGCTGCATCCTCTGGATTTGGAGAATGGTCCAAACCCAAATATGGTCTCCAGACGAACTGCGATAAAATTTAAATCAGGTAAGCGCAAAAGTAATGTATAAATAATTAAAATGAACAAAAGTTAAAAGCTACGACTTACGTCATCTGGGCCTAAGTGATCCAACAGATTCCGGTAGAGTGCGACATTGAATCTGGGATTCTTGCCGTAATCCATACCCCTCACGCAGTACCTATAGGAAATGAGAAACATGTTATTTTTAGCATATATTTTGGAAAGAGAAGAATAGTTATAAATGCTATAACTTAATGACTTACTTTGTTGCGTAAGGGAAACCAAAAGTGTTGTTGTTGATGGGGTTTAAGGACTCCATCCTCCACCAACCCCAGGCTTGTAGTAAAAATGCGCACCCATAAAATGTACATTTTTCCTTGACTGCGTTTTTGCACAAGGAACTGTACAGGTGGGCTAATACTGCAGAACCCCAACTAAATTTTCTAGTTTTATCAAAATTGGTTAGTAAATGTAAGTACATGAAATTTACACTATTTCCCGTACTTTCGGGAAATAAAAAAGTACCAAAAAGTATCATAATATACGTTCGGGCTTTTACTACTCGGTCATTTTCTGAGGAATTTTCATTTAATTCCATACTTGCATAATGCCGTTTCAGGTCAGTGAGTAGTATTCCCTGCCCTCTTGCTCCACCACCTTCTACCATGTCCCTACCCAACAGTTCTTCACACTGTGAGTTGGGTTGTTGAACCGACCCGTTCACCGCTTTACCGTCAATAGGTAGGCCCAGTAGCATGTACACATCTTCGAGAGTGATGGTACATTCACCTATTGGTAGGTGAAATGTATGGGTCTCCGGTCTCCACCTCTCCAACATTGCAAGGATGAATTTGGAGTCAATGGTGCAGTTGGAGATCTTTATCACGTGTCCAAAACCTGCATATTCCAGATAAGGGACGATAAAAGGGTCGGGAGCCAAGTATTTGTGCGAACGGATTCTGAATCTTTGTGTATCCTGAGATCATAATTAAACAAGAGTAAGATTAATTAAGATGAATAACACGTTTTTTAAAGTATGAAAAATGTATAACCAAAGAAGAGACTTACAAATGCAGCAATGTTTTCCCTTGTGCCTCTGTGAGTATCTCCCATTGTTAGAAGGGCCATTCTTCAGAACGCTTGAGAGAATGAAAGACTTAGGAAGAAATAAAGAGTACGAGAGACTTAAGAAATATTTCGTAGCAGAGAGTGAGAGAGTGAGAGTTGTGTGGGTGTGAGAGATGTTTCATAAGGTATGTATTTATAGGCAAATAATTTTGATGTAGTGGTTGCATGCCTGCGAGGTGTCACATTTGCATGCTTAGGGAGTTACACATATGCATGCATGCATTTACAAATAATGTAAGGTGTCACTCTTGCAGGCTAGGTGGCAGCCCATGCATGTATCACGATTGGACAGTAAGGGAGGCGCCATCTCACTTGGCGAAATAGTACAAAAATGAATGTTGTCGCCACCCCATTTGGCGAATAAGAGGTGTCACGTTTTACAGCATTGGCTCAGGCTACGTGACAGCCTTTGGGATTCCTTTCTCTGTTGCATGCAAGGCCATTGGAGTTGATGGGTGGCAGGCTTACACAAAACATTTATGTGTGTAGAATAGGGCCAGGCTAGGTGGCAGCATAAGCCCATGCATGTATCACGATTGGACAGTAAGGGAGGCGCCATCTCACTTGGCGAAATAGTACAAAAATGAATGTTGTCGCCACCCCATTTGGCGAATAAGAGGTGCCACGTTTTACAGCATTGGCTCAGGCTACGTGACAGCCTTTGGGATTCCTTTCTCTGTTGCATGCAAGGCCATTGGAGTTGATGGGTGGCAGGCTTACACAAAACATTTATGTGTGTAGAATAGGGCCAGGCTAGGTGGCAGCATAAGCCCATGCATGTATCACGATTGGACAGTAAGGGAGGCGCCATCTCACTTGGCGAAATAGTACAAAAATGAATGTTGTCGCCACCCCATTTGGCGAATAAGAGGTGTCACGTTTTACAGCATTGGCTCAGGCTACGTGACAGCCTTTGGGATTCCTTTCTCTGTTGCATGCAAGGCCATTGGAGTTGATGGGTGGCAGGCTTACACAAAACATTTATGTGTGTAGAATAGGGCCAGGCTAGGTGGCAGCATAAGCCCATGCATGTATCACGATTGGACAGTAAGGGAGGCGCCATCTCACTTGGCAAAATAGTACAAAAATGAATGTTGTCGCCACCCCATTTGGCGAATAAGAGGTGTCACGTTTTACAGCATTGGCTCAGGCTACGTGACAGCCTTTGGGATTCCTTTCTCTGTTGCATGCAAGGCCATTGGAGCTGATGGGTGGCAGGCTTACACAAAACATTTATGTGTGTAGAATAGGGCCAGGCTAGGTGGCAGCATAAGCCCATGCATGTAATATTATTGGCAGCCTTGGGGGTTGCATCACTTACTTAATTGAAATATTTTGCCTTAGGTTGAACATAACATTCATTCACATAAACTGTAAAATTTTCCAACCGTCGAATCAGTCATCTAACCTTCAAACATTCCAGCATTCTTACCTTCATATAATCAATAAACCCAAAACATTCCCACCTTCATACCTAAAACAATTCTACACAATGGCCTCTTCACCACAATTTGTTGTCAAAGCACATTTCAACGGTGAGACATACATGTGTCCCACAGTTGGGTTTTTGTTTAGAAACACCGACAATGTCCGATTTCTCTTAAACGGGAAAGCAAATTTCTCCTACTTTAAGAAAAGATTGGAGGCCAAACTTGAACGAGGCCCGGTATCCCAGATATTTTATCAGAGTCCAATCTTTTTTGGAAACAACCAAGTCATATTTTATAAGGTTGCAATTCAAGATGACGAGGATTTCCAGAACATGATTTCCAGCCATGTCTATTCTGGAAACGACTCTATTGAGTTGTACGTTCTGTTTCAAGAGCCTCCGGTGACACAGGAGGTAGAGCCTCCGGTGACACAGGAGGTTGATCCTTTGGAGAATGAGCAAGATGAGGTGGATGCAGTTGATGATGAAGAAGAAGATAACGAGTTAGAGTTCGATGAAATGGTGAACGACGATTCTGACGATGATGGCATCCCAAGTATTCCTACCGACAAAATCTACACACCACCTACGCACATGACAAACTTCAACATGGGCGGAGATGAACCTTCTACGGACTTGTTTTTCCAACCGTATATGCAATCAGATGAAAATTTAAAAGAGAAGGACAAGTTTCGTAATAGAGAGGAATGCATAAGGGCCATCAAAAAATTTCACATGCTCAACTCGGTTGATTATAAGGTGGATCGTGTAAACCCGGAAAGGTACAAGATCAAGTGTGTCCACCCTGACTGCATGTTCAAGCTGACCGCTTTATACAGACTAAGGGGTGACTGCTGGGTCATAGGTTCCATGACTACCCATACTTGTGTAAGTTCCACTCAATCACAAGACCACCGAAAACTCAACCATGATCTAATATGTCAAGAAATCCTACCCCTGGTCAGCAACGACCCTTCTTTGAAGGTGAAAACAATCATCTCCCACATCACCACGGTTTTTAACTACACTCCGTCTTACCGTAAGGCGTGGTTAGCAAAGACTAAGGCGATTGAAAGGGTGTACCGAAACTGGGAGGAGTCATACCGAGAACTTCCCCGCTACCTAAATGCACTCAAGACATATTCTCCAGGTAGTGTTTATGTTCTGGAAACATTGCCAGCGTACGCTCAAGATGGTAGTCTACTACATGGCAACGGAATATTCAGTCGCGTCTTTTGGGCTTTTCAACCATGCATCGCAGGGTTTGCATCATGCAAACCAATTCTACAAATAGACGGGACTTGGTTGTATGGGAAGTACAAAGGCACGCTTTTGATGGCAGTTGCACAAGATGGCAACAATAACATTTTCCCCGTTGCGTTTGCCCTTGTCGAGGGGGAGACCGGTGGTGCTTGGAGCTTTTTCCTGAAAAATCTTCGTACACACGTGGCTCCTCAACCAGATCTCTGTTTGATCTCGGACAGACATGCCTCCATTGAAAGTGCCTATAATAATCCGGCAAATGGTTGGCATGACCCTCCTTCTACGCATGTCTATTGCGTCAGGCATATCGTCCAGAATTTCTCGAGGGAGGTCAAGGACAAAACATTGAGGAAAGCGGTGATGAATGCGGGATACGCACTGACACAGCCCACATTCAAATATTACCGCAACGAGATCCGTTTGTCTAACCCAGAAGTCGGTACGTGGATCGACAATATACCGGTCGAAAAGTGGACTAGGTCATACGACAATGGCCAAAGATGGGGGCATATGACAACAAATCTGATTGAATCAATGAATGGGGTATTCAAGGGCATACGAAACCTCCCCATCACTGCCTTGGTGAAATCCACGTATTTTAGGATGGCTGCGTTATTTGCCAAAAGAGGTGAAATGTGGTATGCGGTCTTGCAATCAGGACAACTATGGAGTGAAAGCTGTATGAAATACATTAAGGCTGAAAGTGCTAAAGCCAACACTCACATGGTTACACGGTTTGACCGCCATAGCCACAACTTCATTGTGAAAGAGACAATTGACCACAATGAAGGCCTGGCAAGACAAGAATACAGGGTCATTTTACCTTCTCAATGGTGCGATTGTGGCAGGTTTCAAGCTTTTCGTATGCCTTGCTCTCATGTCATTGCCGCTTGTGCGCATACCCATCAAGACGCGCTTCAACTGCTCTCAAACGTTTATAAATCTGAAACGTTGCTCACTGTTTACAACAACAACTTTCCTTTGGTGGCAAAACCGGACTATTGGCCTGAATACAACGGTGATATAGTTTGGCACAATGACCAAATGCGAAGGAACAAGAAGGGTCGTCCCAAAAGCAGGCGCATAACAACAGAAATGGACGATCTTGACAGGTTGGAAAGAAAGTGTGGTTTATGCCGTCAGGTCGGACACAATCGCAAAAACTGTCCGAATCGGGCGTCTGGCTCGACCACATAAATTTTGTAATACAATAAATCTTTTCAATATTTGTGTTGTAAACATTATGGGTTTTCCGTTAATAAAACTGTTCACACAATTTAAGAAATTCAATATAGGAAATTACATTAGGGTTTTCGCGTACAACAATGATTAACGATAATCAATATAGGAAATTACATTAGGGTTTTCGCGTACAACAATGATTAACGATAATCAATCTAGGAAATTACAACTGTTAACACAATTTCATCTGACCCATGCATCATCAGCATTACATCACTGTCTGTTTTGACTTCCTCCAACCACACATTAGGTCTTCCTGTCGCATGCGAGGTTGTTGTTCGTTTTCGCTGGATCCTTCGAATTTTTTCCCCCTCGGCGATGTCTCCATCTAGCCACCGCATCAACTCCCGCTTCAGACGCTCCATGGAGTGAATGTGCCAGAATTTCATTTTCATCGCGGGTTTCGTGGCGGAGAATATAACATAACCATCTCTGCTAAAAATCATAGGCGACGTCATTACATAAATAAGGGAGTACAAAATAAAAATACAGTGCGAGAAAGTGTGAGAAATTTCAAAGAAACGGACGAATTATTTATAAAACAGCAAAAAACCCTAGTTTTTCCCTAGGCGCCAAGTGAGATGGCGCCTCCTCTCCTTTTTAAGGAGCATGCGCCATCTCACTTGGCTAAAAGCCAATGGAGGCGCCAAGTGAGATGGCGCCTAGGGCAAAACCCTAGGTGCATGCGCCAAATGACTTGGCTCCTCCTTTGTGGAGCCATCTCAAACATGGTTATTTGCGTAATTTTTTCCGAAACCCGGTTATTTGCGAAATATTTTTTTAATACTTGGTTATTAATAAAAAAAATTCAAAATATGCTTCTGATTCGTTAACGCTTAGTTTCGTTTTTTGCATGTTGATTCTGATTCCATGATTCTTATTCTGTTTGATTCTTATTGTTGATTGAGGTACCATAGAAGTAAAAGGGAGAGGGAATCGTTACCTAGGTGGAGACGGAGGAGGAGGTCGGGAGCGAAAGAGGCTAGACGGCGAGGAGAGGAGAAGCGCGAGCTCACTTCGGTGACCGGTATTTACGTGATTTTCTTCTTCTTCTTGTTGATACTGTATTGTGATCTTTCTCTTCCTCGTTTGCCTTGGTACTGTATTTTTGATGTTTCTTTTCTTCTCCTGCCTTGATACTGTGCTTATGTTTCTCCTCTTCTTCTTAACCGTGCTTCTGTACGATATGCATTGGTCTGTGATAATGTTTTTGAGGCTTTGAGTTGTATGCTTTGAATGGCCAGTGATGGTAACACTGAGGCCTTGCTCGTTGCCTTCGGAGTTGGTTCTGGCTTGGATCATTTCAGGTTTTTGATTGATGATGTTCAGGCTTGGGTAATAAATTTGACATGTTTATGAGTATGGTGGTTTCGTGTTGGTTGGACAGGTTGGTGGAAACAAAGGAATAGGTCTTTTTGCTAGGCCATATTGGTTGTATGGTTTGAATTGGTTTTGAATGAAATTGTTTTTTTGGTATCTATTCGACAGTAGGATGATGATGTTGGCTTGAAGGCTCAATCAGTTTTGCAAGGTTTAGGCCATATGGTCAAAATTGTTTTTGACAGTATCGAATGGTTATGCAGGTTCTGTTAGCTTTTGTGTGTTTTTTTTCTTGATAACTATTTTTCTCTAAGTTTTTGAAGGCTTGGATATTGATTCTGATATGTGATTTCTTTGGTTATGTTATAACAGTTTTCCTTTCCCCCTTGTTTACGTTACAGGCTGGAGGTTTTGAAATACTTCCCTCTTCCCTGGCATATCTGCACCAGACTGCTATCTCCAATTTGTTTCTATTCTTCTTTTATGTTTTTATTTCTACTGGCTATATTTTGCAGTTTGTCTTGTATCTCTTTTCTTGCCTATGCCAAGTCTGTAAAACCCACACTTCTCCCTCTCTTTTTTCTCTCAGTACAGCTTTGACAAAAATATGATAGGCTGTACTTTTCTGAAATTGCAAATGGCCAGAAAATGATGAAAATAAGGAATGTCAACATTGCTTGCATATGTTGTTAAACTGCATGTTTTTGACTTCTAATGCAAAAGTAGCTTGTTTTGTTTTTTTTACTATGTGGGCATAGGTTTACGTTGGCATTTGCTTGCATATGTTGAGATCATGCAGGGACTTTGTATGCTGTATGTTTTTTTTGAAATATGCATTTGGATTTTGAAAAATGCAGTTAATTTAAAACATGCAATTTTTGGACAAAAATAAACTTGTGCATTCATTTAAAAATTCCTTTCTTTTTTGTGAACCGGGAGAAATCCCGTGATTTGCAAAAAAGAGTAACTGAATCCGGCCATTGCTTTTAATAATGAACCTTAAATAATTTCGCTTTTAATTATTTGTTCGAATTCTAATTTCTTTTAATTTTTGCAGGTAACATCAAGTGAGCAGATAAAAAACGCATTGGATCAGAAGACTTAGAATTAGGAATATTAGATTAGTTTTTTATTTCATTTTAGCTTTGTAAATTTATTATTGTAATTTTGTTGTAATAGATACAATATTTACATAATAATTGTACAATTAGAAAAAATGAATAAAAAATCCAATATTCGCCAATTAATTTCTTCTTCCTCTCTAATTATTTATTTTATCGTTTACAATTCTTTAATCGTATAATAATTGAAAACGGATTTCAACTACCTACATTCAGAATAATAAACAGATAAATAAATAATTATCATTGATCAATTAATAGCCTCAATTATTTAATTCATCATCCATAACTTTCTAAATTATAATAATTAAAATAGAATTTCAATTATTTAACTTAGAATGACAAATGATTAAATAATCGTTATTGACCAATAAACTTTTCCGAATATTTATTATACTATTCACAAACCTTTAAATTATGTAATAACTGAGAATGAATTCCATTTATTTAAATTTAAGATAGTGAGTAATAAATAAATACTGTCTGCACAATTAATGCGCCTCTTTTCTAATGTTTATTCTATTATCTATACATCTTTAAACTACATAATAATCGAAAACGAATTTCAATTATTTATATTTAAGATAATAAATAATTAATAAACATTATTTTAGCACGAATCGATTAAATGATTTAGTGTTCAACATAAATAGCTCTCGGCCTAAAAAAAGTCATGAATTTTAAAATCGATGGATCAAAACACTTGTAATGTAATGATGCAGATGGGAGATGGTATCTTAGGTCAAAATTTGGGGTACAACAGCTGCCCCTATTTAAGTTTCTTCTATCCGGAGATATGAAGATTAAAATCTTCGTTTCGACGAGATTGAAGGTACTTAAATACATAATTACGCAAATTTTGTCCTAAGATGCCGTCGTCATGTTTGATATGAATGCAGTGATCGAACTCACAGAGAAAGATATTGTATGAAACAAGACAATGTTGGGGGAATCGAACACCAACAAAACACAGCGGCATGGATTATACATTACTGGGGAAACAAGCTATCGATTTCAAACGACAGACTCCTGACAGCGAATAAAAGTGAGGGAATACGACCTCTAACCCTAACAAAGAGAGCGTCTTGCATAGGCCATAACAGATCATTGATCCAAAACAGTGAGTTCGCAACTCAAGGTCGATGGTAGACAGAGAGTATCAAATTGCTGATAACTGATTATCGACTTCTGGAGATATAGATTCGTAACAGACTTCTCTGCTAGATTTTCAGAGATATACTCATTAATGCTGAAGTAATAAGATTGTAGATACGAAAGTTGTTCAAGTAAAGAAAAGCTGCCACTTGTTGTTGTCCAGAGAAAATACCGATAACATACAAGCTGCTCAAATAAAGAGGCTGCCGCTTGCTGTTGTCCAAAGAAAATACCGATGACATACAAGCTGCTCAAATAAAGAGGCTACCACTTGTTGTTGTCCAAAGAAAATACCAATAACATACAATCTGCTCAAATAAAGAGGATGCCGCTTGTTGTATTCCAGAAAAGTAGTAACGTACTGGTAACTCATGAAGAGTTTGCTGCTTGTCGCTTTCAGAAAAATAAAAATGACGCACTAGTAGCTCGTGAAGAACTGCTGCTCGGCGTAAATAACGCACTAGTAGCTCATGAAGAACTGCTGCTCGGCGCTTTCAAAAAGTAAATGACGCACTAGTAGCTCATGAAGAACTGCTGCTCGGCGCTTTCAAAAAGTAAATGACGCACTAGTAGCTCATGAAGAACTGCTGCTCGGCGCTTTCAAAAAGTAAAGTACAAGTTGCTCATGAAGAGCTGCCGCTTGTCGTTTTCCAACGGTGTCTATAACGTACAAGTTGCTCATGAAGAGCTGCCGCTTGTCGTTTTCCAAAAACAAACAGAAGGAAATTGCGATGATACTGGCAGAGAATAAAATCCTCGTCAAAGAGAACCCTGAATCAATCCTTCCCGAGGAGATCATATACTTTAACGTGCAAAATAAATGCACCAACTGTCTGGGTCGCGATTTCACTGGGGAAAATCAAAGAGATAGCCTACGCAAGAGGCAACAACTTCATCTAGGAATAAACCAGAGAGAAAACAGTCAAACAAGACTCCACCCGATGAGAAAGTAACTCGATTGGAGAATTTATCTTATTCAGAAATGGACAAGGTAAGCTGAATCAAAATCAACCACGAGGGTTAGCTCCGTTGGGGAATTTAGAAAAGAAACACACTTTCTGCCTAAGCTAACTTTCTACCTGGAAAGAACATATGTACGTTATTTGAATAAACAAAGTACGACCCAAAATCAACGGCAAATATGGATGTGCATGCTGATATAAGTGTAAATGAATAAATGAATGTTATGCTGACAAAACAGACAGACGGAATAAGATGGAGATAACAAGACGTCACAGCAAAATAGATACTCGGCCAATCTTGAAAAGACGGAAGATAAATGGAACTGGAAACACAAAGCAACGTCGGAGGGTATCACGCTACAAGGCTCAAGTCTTCTGAGGAGAAAAGCATCCAAATCCAATCTTCTAACACCAATAGACCACGGTATGAGACAAAGCGTACCAAACTTCAGAAATCGCCCAAATGAAGATAACTGAAACAAAGCTTAACTGGGACAGCTGGGGAGTCACCAAACTTTGTACCACGAAAAACGCAAGTTTACACAACCAACACCTCATGACGATTTCGAAACGAAACATGCTCATCATGCAAGGATAAACTGCTGTACTGCTTTGCATTTCATGGCTTGACCATCCATGGAACAAACTGTTAATATTCCTTTCGTTATCCACGACACATTTTTTTTTTAAAATAAGAACATTTTAAGTAAATTTGTTTCAAGTATTTCCATAAAATTAAAACTTTGCCCACAACAGGTAAATGCTCAAATTTCATTAATAAGATGGTAGTTCGCTAACAATGCGACTCCAACGGTTTACAAAAGCTTGGGGAAATAGTACATGAAATAAAAGGTCATACAAAAACAATGATCACTATTCTCCCTAACAACTTTGAATTCCAGAATGTGCTCAGATGCCAAGACTGATTTGACCAGAAATTTGCCTAAGCGAAATACTTCTTGACTGCATCGGCGTTCATGGGACGCGGAAGATCTTCACCGTCCATATTGGTGAGAATCATGGCACCTCCAGAGAAAACTTTCTTAACAACATACGGTCCTTCATAATTCGGAGCCCACTTTCCCCTAGAATCAGGTTGGAAAGATAATATCTTCTTGAGCACAAGGTCACCTTCTCTGAACTCGCGCGGTCGAACCTTCTTGTCAAAAGCCTTCTTCATTCTCTGCTGATACAATTGACCGTGACACAACACGGTCAATCTCTTCTCTTCGATTAAATTCAACTGATCATACCTACTTTGACACCATTCAGCCTCAGAAAGTTTAGCTTCCATCAACACTCTCAGAGACGGAATCTCAACCTCCACGGGGAGTACTTCTTCCATACCGTAAACTAGGGAAAATGGGGTCACGCCCATTGAAGTTCGAACTGAAGTACGGTACCCGTGTAAAGCAAACGGAAGCATTTCATGCCAATCCTTATAAGTTACCACCATCTTCTGGACAATCTTCTTGATATTCTTGTTAGCAGCTTCAACAGCTCCATTCATCTTCGGTCTGTAAGGAGAGGAATTATGATGTTCGATCTTGAACTCTTCACAAAGCTCCTTCATCATCTTGTTATTCAAATTCGAACCATTATCAGTGATGATCTTGCTCGGGATACCGTATCGACAAATGATCTGATTCTTGATAAATCTGACTACCACCTGTCTGGTTACATTAGCATAAGATGCTGCTTCCACCCATTTAGTAAAATAATCAATCGCTACCAAGATGAAACGATGACCATTTGAAGCTTTGGGTTCAATCATTCCAATCATGTCAATGCCCCACATAGAGAAAGGCCAAGGTGAAGATATGACATTGAGGAGAGTCGGCGGCACGTGCATCTTGTCCGCATAAATCTGGCATTTATGACACTTCTTCACATACCTGCAGCAATCAGATTCCATTGTCATCCAATAGTAACCAGCTCTCAACATCTTTCTAGCCATTGCATGTCCATTGGCATGTGTGCCAAAGGATCCTTCATGTACTTCTTGCATCAGCATGTCTGCTTCACGTCTGTCTACACATCTGAGCAAGACCATGTCATAATTCCTCTTATAAAAAACTTCTTCATTGAGAAAGAAACTGCTTGCTAATCTTCTCAACGTCTTCCTATCTTTATTGGATGCCCCAGGCGGGTACTCTTGAGTTTGAAGAACATGTTTAATGTCATAGAACCACGGTTTGTCGTCGATGACCTCTTCTACTGAGAACACATGAGCAGGTCTGTCGAGGCGCATAACTCGGATTGTAGGCACGTCGTTCCAATCATTCACTTGAAACATTGAAGACAAAGTAGCTAAAGCATCAGCCATTTGATTCTCGTCTCTAGGGATATGATGTAATTCCACTTTGTTAAAGAAAGTTAATAACCTTCTAGCATAGTCTCTGTAAGGGATCAAACCAGGATGACGAGTCTCCCATTCTCCTTTGATTTGATTAATCACCAATGCCGAATCTCCGTAAATATCAAGAATCTTAATCCTTAGATCCACCGCTTCTTCGAGACCCATAATACATGCCTCATATTCTGCCATGTTGTTCGTGCAGTCAAACTTCAGTCTCGCCGTGAACGGGATATGAGTACCTCGGGGAGTGACGATGATTGCCCCAATTCCATTTCCATAGGAATTCACAGCTCCGTCAAAAATCAAACCCCAACGGGATTCAGGATCAGGTCCTTCTTCAGGTAACGGCTCTTCACAATCTTTAGCTTTCAAGTACATAACATCTTCATCCGGGAAATCAAACTTGAGGGATTGATAATCTTCAATTGGTTGGTGAGCCAAATGATCGGCTAAAATACTCCCTTTGATCGCTTTCTGAGTGTGATACTCAATGTCATATTCAGATAACAACATCTGCCAACGGGCTATTCTTCCAGATAAGGCGGGCTTCTCAAAGATATACTTGATCGGGTCCATTTTGGAGATCAACCAAGTAGTGTGGTTAATCATATACTGGCGCAGACGGCGAGCAGCCCAAGCTAAAGCACAACAGGTTTTCTCAAGCAATGAGTATCGAGACTCACAGTCTGTGAATTTCTTACTCAAATAATATACGGCATGTTCCTTTCTTCCAGTCTCATCTTGTTGACCAAGCACACATCCCATGGAGTCTTCCAATATAGTCAGGTACATAATCAAAGGTCTTCCTTCCACCGGAGGAATCAAAATGGGAGGTTCAAGCAAATATTCTTTGATACTATCAAAAGCTCTCTGACAATCTTCTGTCCACACACATCCTTGGTTCTTCTGGAGAAGCTTGAAAATCGGCCCACAGGTAGCAGTCATATGAGATATAAATCTAGAAATGTAGTTCAGTCTCCCAAGGAATCCTCTTATTTGTTTTTCTGTCTTGGGTGCGGGCATTTCCCGAATAGCTTTGACTTTATCAGGATCTACTTCAATACCTTTCTGACTGACAATGAAGCCTAGAAGTCTTCCAGAACGAACACCAAAAGTGCACTTGTTGGGATTCAGACGAAGTTTGTACTTTCTCAAACGCTGGAATAACTTCAACAAATGTTCCAAATGATCTTCCTCAGTCTGTGATTTGGCAATCATGTCATCCACATACACTTCAATCTCTTTATGCATCATGTCATGGAACAAAGCAGTCATGGCCCTTTGGTATGTTGCACCAGCATTCCTCAAACCAAACGGCATAACTCGATAACAAAATGTTCCCCACGGTGTAATGAAAGCTGTCTTCTCCATATCTTCCGGCGCCATCTTGATTTGATTGTAACCAGAGAAACCATCCATGAAAGAAAAGACTTTGAACTTGGCGGTACTGTCGACCAATACGTCAATGTGAGGTAATGGGAAGTCGTCCTTCGGACTAGCTCTATTCAGATCTCTGTAGTCTACACACATCCGAACTTTGCCATCTTTCTTTGCAACAGGCACTAAGTTGGCTAACCACTAAGGATAGACCGATGTAACAAGGAAACATGCGTTGATCTGCTTCTGAACCTCCTCTTTGATCTTGTCAGCCATGTCGGGACGAGTCCTTCTCAACTTCTGCTTGATTGGCGGACATTCAGGTCTCAGCGGTAAACGATGCTCCACAATGTCGTTGTCCAACCCTGGCATATCTTGGTAGGACCAAGCAAACACATCAACATACTCTTTAAGAAGCTCCAACATCTTCTCCTTAACTCCCGGGATAAGCAATGCTCCGAATTTAACCTCCTTTCTATCCTCTTCATCACCCAAGTTGACCAACTCTAAAGGTTCTTCAAATGGTTGAATAACCTTCTCATCATGCTCAAGCAAACGGGAAATCTCAACAGGAATCTCTTCATCATCCTCTTCTTCGGCTCTGAACACAGGGAATTCAAAGTTGGGAGAGGGCATAGGATCATTGTTTTCGATGGTTAAGTCATGGATTAATCTTCACATATGATTATGCTTTATTTTAGAAATCGATTTGTGCAAATAAAACAAAAGGTTATTAATTAATTTTCATTACTATTTCCCCGAAAAAGTGAAAAATAAAAAAGTAGTGGACAAAATAACATTTTTATTCATTAAAGGGAAATACTTGAAACAAAGAGCCCAAACATTTCTCTTTTGCCTTGGGCAGAGCAAAAGGAATTATTTTTCATAGCCCGACACAAAATACGTTTCGCCTTGGGCAGAGCGAATTTTTTTCAAAGGAAAATAAACAAAACATTACTCGGAAATGTGCATCACAACAGGAACATCAACAGCAATCCTGTTCTGGCAAGCCACTCCATGCGTTAAAAAATCCAGTTTTAGAAAACATGTGAAGTGTTGGATGATGCATGATATGCAACAGAGAGTTTTTATTTGACTTTCACGGAACTCAAGATATTAAGTTGTAAACATCAAAGTGTGAAGATAGAAGAGGAATTTTGAATTGGATCAAAGCGTCGATCAAGTTATCATCAAGATCAATCATCCATTTTGGTGGATTAGGGTTTTCACCCTATCAACACCCAAGATCCATTGAGCTTGACGAAACTTGTGATGTTTACAAAGAAAGACCTCCAAATTCCTTGAAAGTCAAGGGAAAAGGGTTTTATGGATGCATGAATGCATGGCTATGCAACAACCACAAGCAAGGTCACAAACATGGGGTTTAAAGGTTTAACGTTCAACATGGAGTCGAGGGTAAAGCCCACCCAAAGGTATGTACTAACGTTTCAATCACACCTGTAAGACAAGGTTCTAAGAGTTCCCAGAGTCTACATTCCTCCTTCGGATATTACCAACGTCTTGATTACTCAATAATTAGCAATATTCTCAAGAGAAACTCGTCCGAGCGTAGCATCGCGTAACAACTACTTCCGAATTACTCCGTTATAGTCTCCGCGCTACACCTAAAAAGGCCAAGATGGGTTGGGGTTCTACGGTCCTCAACTTCTCGGGCTCCTAGGTCGAAAATAATAATGTCTTCCCGATTACTCGGTAAACAAATATTAAGTTCAAGAGGGCCTTCCATTGAGTGGGGGATCTCATGCCTCCTTCTTCGGGATTACTCCCTCAAAGTTAACATGACTATACCGCCCGTCCTATTCCTTAAGTGTTACTTAATCCGGGTATAGGATTCGTCCTTTGAAAAAAACCCAAACACCCCAATTTAAACATATAATCAAGCAAATCAAATAATAGGAAACAGATAAAACAAATTAGGCTTAACCCACTTAGGGATGGACCAGCAAGAGGTCAATCTGTCCCCAGCAGAGTCGCCAATTCTGTAGCGATAAAAAATGTAGCGGGGTAAATCGGAGATCGAATTATTGATTAATTCGTCTCACAAAAGCAAGAGTCGCCACCGCGCTTTATTGTTTCCAAAGGAAAAGGGAAAAGAGCGAAATAAAACCCTAAATATGCAATGTAAATAATAAAAAAAATACAAAGCGTTTTTGAAAAGAGATCTTATGGTTCGGGGGTTGGTTATACAATGGGAAGGTACTAGCACCCAATGCATCTATAGTACTCTATAGGAACCTTTTGAAATATCTGTTTTATTTAAAATTGATTGCTTGATTGAAAACAAATTGTTTTGACCGAAACGGGATACGGACGGGTTTTTGAAGATACGACGACCTAATGTCGAAGTTTTCGCTTAAAGGGCGTAAATTTTGAAAAGGTTGAATATTTGAGGAAAAATTATCCTAAGTTTTAATGAAATGCGAAAGTTCGCGCAGTTAGACTTGAGGACATGAAGTCAACAAATTTACTGTTTTTCCTTTGGATTTAAACATAAACAGAATAAACAAATAAATATGGAATAAATACACAGGCAAAATATGCGAATAATGATTAAATAACGATAATCTAAATGATAGAATAAATGATGCAAATAATTTATTTTATGATTTTTGTTTAATATTAACGAAAAAGTATTTTAATTTTTAAGCATTTTTTGACAGGGATAAAAAGCAAGAGAATTATTTAACGAGGACATAATGTTTTTTAGTTTTAAGTTTTTTTAAAGTTTTCTTTTATATATTTGATATTAATATAGCAAGAAAATGAATTAATAAAATATCTTTTAAGTTTTTTTTCTTATTTATATGTTTTAGGATTTTGTTTAATAACGATGTAAGAGGAGAATTAATTAAAAAAATAAAATGTCTACATTCTTAAATTCTATATTTTTTTATGTATAAAAATACTTATTCAAAAGATTAAGGGGTTCTAAATTAAATTAAAAGTTAATAATTTACCCTAATGAAATAAAATTAAAACTCTTAAATTAAATCCAAAATTAAACTAAGAGGTCAAACTAATTAATAAAAAAACTAGTTAGACATATCTTTTTATTTTTTATTATACTTATCAATTGATTATCATAAATAATAATTCTAAAAAAGGATTAGAGAAAATAAAAAGAAAAAGAATTGTGTCAAAATAAAAACAAACAAGAAAGGTATATGGGCTAGATGGTTTGAAGGCCCATGCAGAATCCAAAGTGGGGGGTGTAGGAACAAAAACGCGTGGGCTTAAGCTGGAGAAATGGGGTGAGGCCCATATGTTTTACAAAGTGTATTAGGGTTAATTGTTTTATCAATTGGGATTAGGGTTCTGCTAGGCAGAACGTCGCATCTCTCTTCTCTTTGTCATCTTCTTCGCGTCTTCTTCTCCACACTTGCTTCTGAGTTTCGCTATCTCTTCTTGCCATGGCCACCCACTCCAAACTCCTCTTCCCTCTAGCCGAACGAAAGAAAGGACAGCTACGGATTCGGTAAAATATGCTTCTGATTCGTTAACGCTTAGTTTCGTTTTTTGCATGTTGATTCTGATTCCATGATTCTTATTCTGTTTGATTCTTATTGTTGATTGAGGTACCATAGAAGTAAAAGGGAGAGGGAATCGTTACCTAGGTGGAGACGGAGGAGGAGGTCGGGAGCGAAGGAGGCTAGACGGCGAGGAGAGGAGAAGCGCGAGCTCACTTCGGTGACCGGTATTTACGTGATTTTCTTCTTCTTCTTGTTGATACTGTATTGTGATCTTTCTCTTCCTCGTTTGCCTTGGTACTGTATTTTTGATGTTTCTTTTCTTCTCCTGCCTTGATATTGTGCTTATGTTTCTCCTCTTCTTCTTAACCGTGCTTCTGTATGATATGCATTGGTCTGTGATAATGTTTTTGAGGCTTTGAGTTGTATGCTTTGAATGGCCAGTGATGGTAACACTGAGGCCTTGCTCGTTGCCTTCGAAGTTGGTTCTGGCTTGGATCGTTTCAGGTTTTTGATTGATGATGTTCAGGCTTGGGTAATAAATTTGACATGTTTATGAGTATGGTGGTTTCGTGTTGGTTGGACAGGTTGGTGGAAACAAAGGAATAGGTCTTTTTGCTAGGCCATATTGGTTGTATGGTTTGAATTGGTTTTGTATGAAATTGTTTTTTGGTATCTATTCGACAGTAGGATGATGATGTTGGCTTGAAGGCTCAATCAGTTTTGCAAGGTTTAGGCCATATGGTCAAAATGGTTTTTGAAAGTATCGAATGGTTATGCAGGTTCTGTTAGCTTTTGTGTGTTTTTTTCTTGATAACTATTTTTCTCTAAGTTTTTGAAGGCTTGGATATTGATTCTGATATGTGATTTCTTTGGTTATGTTATAACAGTTTTCCTTTCCCCCTTGTTTAC
Organism: Vicia faba; assembly: GCA_948472305.1. Taxonomy (NCBI): domain Eukaryota; kingdom Viridiplantae; phylum Streptophyta; class Magnoliopsida; order Fabales; family Fabaceae; genus Vicia; species Vicia faba. The sequence continues at coordinate 1,142,777,564 of OX451739.1, read as the reverse complement.
GTTACAGGCTGGAGGTTTTGAAATACTTCCCTCTTCCCTGGCATATCTGCACCAGACTGCTATCTCCAATTTGTTTCTATTCTTCTTTTATGTTTTTATTTCTACTGGCTATATTTTGCAGTTTGTCTTGTATCTCTTTTCTTGCCTATGCCAAGCCTGTAAAACCCACACTTCTCCCTCTCTTTTTTCTCTCAGTACAGCTTTGACAAAAATATGATAGGCTGTACTTTTCTGAAATTGCAAATGGCCAGAAAATGATGAAAATAAGGAATGTCAACATTGCTTGCATATGTTGTTAAACTGCATGTTTTTGACTTCTAATGCAAAAGTAGCTTGTTTTGTTTTTTTTACTATGTGGGCATAGGTTTACGTTGGCATTTGCTTGCATATGTTGAGATCATGCAGGGACTTTGTATGCTGTATGTTTTTTTTGAAATATGCATTTGGATTTTGAAAAATGCAGTTAATTTAAAACATGCAATTTTTGGACAAAAATAAACTTGTGCATTCATTTAAAAATTCCTTTCTTTTTTGTGAACCGGGAGAAATCCCGTGATTTGCAAAAAAGAGTAACTGAATCCGGCCATTGCTTTTAATAATGAACCTTAAATAATTTCGCTTTTAATTATTTGTTCGAATTCTAATTTCTTTTAATTTTTGCAGGTAACATCAAGTGAGCAGACAAAAAATGCATTGGATCAGAAGACTTAGAATTAGGAATATTAGATTAGTTTTTTATTTCATTTTAGCTTTGTAAATTTATTATTGTAATTTTGTTGTAATAGATACAATATTTACATAATAATTGTACAATTAGAAAAAATGAATAAAAAATCCAATATTCGCCAATTAATTTCTTCTTTCTCTCTAATTATTTATTTTATCGTTTACAATTCTTTAATCGTATAATAATTGAAAACGGATTTCGACTACCTACATTCAGAATAATAAACAGATAAATAAATAATTATCATTGATAAATTAATAGCCTCAATTATTTAATTCATCATCCATAACTTTCTAAATTATAATAATTAAAATAGAATTTCAATTATTTAACTTAGAATGACAAATGATTAAATAATCGTTATTGACCAATAAACTTTTCCGAATATTTATTATACTATTCACAAACCTTTAAATTATGTAATAACTGAGAATGAATTCCAGTTATTTAAATTTAAGATAGTGAGTAATAAATAAATACTGTCTGCACAATTAATGCGCCTCTTTTCTAATGTTTATTCTATTATCTATACATCTTTAAACTACATAATAATCGAAAACGAATTTCAATTATTTATATTTAAGATAATAAATAATTAATAAACATTATTTTAGCACGAATCGATTAAATGATTTAGTGTTCAACATAAATAGCTCTCGGCCTAAAAAAAGTCATGAATTTTAAAATCGATGGATCAAAACACTTGTAATGTAATGATGCAGATGGGAGATGGTATCTTAGGTCAAAATTTGGGGTACAACAGGTCGTACTAGAGGTAATCACAATCCATCTATATGAGTCGTGTTAATTTCTAATCTCGCACCTATTCAACAACATCAACAAAACAATCAACATAGGTCAGACGCACCAAGAAGGTAGTTTATTAAGATCAGCATACCACTGTCTCAGGCATTGTAACATTTTTTAAAAGCAGAGCTAATAACGTTAAGGGATCCTCCTCAGAATCCCAACACCTCCTCTCCCCGTTATAATCCTAATGTGAAGTGTGCTTACCATTCCAATAGCCTCGGGATCGACACTAATAGTTGTTGGGCCTTAAAAAACAAAATTCAAGACATGATTAACAATAAAGAAATTGAGTTTGATCCGCCAGAGACTCCCAGTGTAACTAATACACCAATGCCCGAGCACGACAAATGCATTAGTGCTATTGATGATGTTCTTTATGTTTCTACTGTAAGTGATTTGGCTACTCCCCTCCCGATTATCAAGAAGAATCTGCTGCAGGATTGTTTATTTCCAGGTTGTATTGAAAGATGTTACTGCTGCGTAGCCTAACCCAATGGCTTCAAGTTGCTGGAAGAAGGTATTCAGCGTCTAATGGACAATCACCTAATTCTAGTTGAGAAGATTTCGTTTGTTGAGAATTTGTTGCAAGACTTGGAGCTGGAAGAGGTATCTGTAATATCTGACACTCATATCAGGATCACTTCCAAGGCTCCTGTGAGGATCACTGCCAAACCCAAAGTTACTCCTCTATTAATCACCGCACTCGGACCTATTCCATATTCTTCGGATAAAGCCATCCCTTGGAACTATGGAGCCGACGTCTACTACCATGGCGTCAAGCAAGAACTATTGACTGCTGAATATGAAGGTATTGGAGCTACTGATTGCAACATTAACAATATTTCTGGGACCGATAAAGTTACTAGAAGTGGAATGGTTTTCTCTCCAGAAATCTCTCCGAAGACTGTTGCCACACCAGTTCGAGTTACTACTACGGAGTCAACTGCTGAGACCCGGGGCAAAGAACAAATGAAGGAGCCTTCCTAGACGGAGGCGCCTAAAGAAGTTACCACTTACAATACCTCCAGGAAAGAGTTGGAGGAGGTATTAAAGATTATCCGCAAAAGTGATTACAAGATTGTTGAATAGTTGGGACAAACTCCCTCTAAAGTCTCCATGTTATCCTTGTTACTGTGTTCTGAAGCCCATGCACAGGATTTAGTAAAGTTCTTAAAATCTGCTCACGTGCCACAAGAAATTTCTGCCTATCAATTTGGAAGTTATGTTGCTAGACTAACTATTGATAATGATCTATGCTTTTCTGATACCTACTTGACCCCTGAAGGAAGGAACCACAACAAGGCCCTGTATGTCTCTAATGAATACATGGGCACTACTCTAGCTCATGTATTGGTTGATACTGGTTCCTCACTAAATGTTCTACCAAAAGGTGCTCTTGACAGATTTGATTGCGAAAGGGTTATACTGAAACCTATTGATATTGTGGTGAGATCCTTTGATGGTTCGAAGAGGATGGTACACGGAGAAGTGGATCTTCCGATCAAAGTAGGTTCACAAATATTCGAGTCTACATTCTATGTGATGGATATTCAACTGACTTATTCTTGTTTACTGGGACGCCCCTAGATCCATGGGGTAGCCACTATTACCTTAACCCTACACCAGAAACTGAAGTATCCTGTGAAAGGAAAGGTTGTTACAGTCTGCGGCGAAGAAGAGTATATGGTGAGTCATTTGAACTCATTCAGATATGTAGAGATGGACAACGAATTCATCGAAACCTCCTGTCAGACTTTTAAAGTTATCCCTCCTACCGTTACTGAAGATGTTTCCGCTATTCCCAAGGCTACCAGGGTTCCTCCCAGAATGGCTTCTTTGAAGGATGCTAGAGCCGTCGTAGAAGAAGGTGGTTGTACTACTTGGGGTCAGCTTCTTGATATTCCGTATAAATCTGACAAATTTGGTTTGGGTTTCACTGCAGAGGCTGAGAGGGTTGTTCGTCGCGCTTGTGCTGGAAGACCACCATTCCGTGTTAGCAACAATGGAGTCAATGCTATAGAAGATGCTGACAGTGACTATGACCTTGACAGCTGGATCTTTCCGACCATCGGCAACGAGCTCAGCAACTGGAAGACTCAAGACATTATCCCAATCTCCTTTAGTCAGAAGTAATAGCTACTTTCTATTTTATTTCTTTCAAAGTTTTGGTTATGTAATTTGTTTTATACAATGACTTTAAGCCTTGTGCCTTACTTGGGGTACAATGGTCTATTTGTTAAGGATTGTCATTTCATAAACATATCTTCATTTAATAAAGCATTGAACGTTTTGCATTCAAATTTTGTGCTCTTTGTATTTATTTTATTTTTATCACTTTCAAAATAGCTATGTGTTCTTACACACACCCACACAATAAATTTAAGATCCACATCCACTCTGTATCCCATTGACAACAATTCTGCTATTGCCACTTATGATTTTGAAAATCCGATTTACCAAGCCGAGGACGGTGGTGAGGAAGATTTTGAAATACCTGGAGAGCTTGCCAGACTGTTAGCGTAAGAGGAAAAGGATATACAACCGCCCGAAGAGCCAATTGAGGTTGTAAACTTGGGTACTGAAGCATACAGGAAAAAAGTCAAGATAGGTGTTGTGATCGGTGGGAATGAACTGACCATTTTGGAATGCTGGTTCGCGTTTGCGTTTGTTTTTTCAAAATGTCGCGGTAAGCAAGACTCGCCACCGTCTTTTATTTTATCCAACAAGGAAAGGACAAAAGCACAGAAAAATTCCTTTTTGAGATATTTCTCGGGTTCGGGAGGTAGATTATAGAAAGGGAAGGTGTTAGCACCCTTTCTATCCGTGGTTATCCACGGGCTCTTAGGTACTTGCTCATTGTGTTTTCAAAAGTTTGCTTTTCTTTGTGATTGTGGGTTTGAAAAGAGTTTTTGTTTTGAAGAGAGTGTAAGTGCGAAAAAGTTTTGTTTTGTTTTAAAAGGAGCAAGTACTTAAGAACCATCTACCTACTCAAAAACGAATTAATCTGTATAAATGTCCTTTAGACAATGCTAGCCCACTATTGATGAGTAGGTAGCATCGTCATTGGAGTTTTCGAGTCAATTCGATTAAGGGACGTGTGGTCATTAAAGCAATGTTAGGACGCCTTAGCGGTAACCCTAATGTCTTAGATCATTTCATCCGAGGTAACTGTTTCGAGGCAACTTTGATATTTGGACAAGAGGGCGACCTCTAAAAATTCCTATACTCAATGACCACGTTCGAGGCAACCAAGTGAGGTGTACCCTAGGAGTGTGTTGTACCCCAAAATTTTCCCTCCCATATTCTTCAAGGTTTGTCAAGAACCATCTCCAAAAAGGTTCAAGACTACTCAAGGATTGCTTAGTCCAAAAGCCTCCTAACCCAGTCAAATTAGGGTTTTGGTTCCTTTAATGAATTTGGAGTTTTCAATGTCTCAAACAAGTCTTGTGTGCCTATATACATTGTCAAGCATCTACATGTCAAGTCTCAAGACTCACAGTGCCAAATTGCTCAGTCAAAAGCTTCATTTGCTTCACAGTCAACTACAGAGGCAAAATGGTCATTTTGCAGTCAAAAGTCAGAATTTTTGGTGAACATCTTATTTTGAGTACACAATCATCATTTGATCAAGTCTTGATCATGATTCCTCAAGGATAGCTCAAAAATCATCAAGGTGCAAGAAGTTACTATTTTGGGACAGCAGAAAAGTCAACTGTATCTTGACCAGGGCATAACTTTTTCATGGTTCATCAGAAAAATTCCATCCAATGCTCATTTTGAAGGGGATGATATTTCCTACAAATCATCTTCACATTCCAAGTCCAATAAATTCTCCCACAAAAAGTTATCAATTTCTACATTATAGGTCAATTTCAAAAGTCAACAAAAATGCACTTTAAGTCAAAGACCATAATTTGAGATTGGTAAATCCAAATGACATGGGACCAAAGGCATTGGTTAGAGGACTTCAAGACCTTTCCAAAATGTCCAAGAACATGTTCATATGATCAAAACTGAGCAAGATATGCATTGGAGAAGTTGGGAAATTTTTATGAATTTGCAAAAGTCAACTTTGCCCAAAACACCTTGTTTTTGCTAATGGGCCTCAAATTTCTTCTTGAAACTTTATTCAAAGCTTATGCACGACCCATTGAGATTATTTGAATTTATTTTCTTATTTTTTATTAATTAATTGGATTTTTAATTGATTTTAATTCATTTAATTAATTTCAATTGTAGGAAATTCAAAGATATGATTTTTTCAATCTTTTTGTGAAGCAAACAAGCTCAAGATATGCTGGCAATTCATGTGCAAATCAAAGGGACAAGAATCTCCAAGTTTGGCAAGTTTTTCCAATCAAAAAGATTCAAAAATATATGATTGCAAATCAAATATTCAAACCATTATTTCATGGATCTTTGCCCAAGGATTTAACCTAATTCTCTTCCACTATAAGTACACAAGTCAACCCTAATGCCATGGACGAGAATTTGCTGCAAGAAAGCCATAATCACATTGAAAAAATTCAAGAAAAAACTCAAAACTGTTTTCCCTGTTCTAGGCTAATTCAAAGCTTTTAATTGTTTCTAACACCTTGTAGGGGTTCCCAGGAACGTGTAGCCATTAAATTCACACGCTAAAGCTCAAGGAATCCAAGGAAACAGTTTCACGGTTTGAACATCTTTTCCAGAATTGCAACTCATTATTCATGTGCATTTGACATATTTTATTGGTTGTTTTATGTTAATAGAGACCATACGAAGCTTTTGGCATAGGTTAATTGGATTAAAACGTCCTAAATCCAAAGATGCCATGAACAAATTTTAGGGTTCATAAGCTCCCAAATTAGGGCTTTACAATCCAGGAATAATTAGGGTTCATAATGCATATGGTTGAATTCAGTAGATCCAGACGAACACAATGCAATGCTCGCGAAATATTTATATAAATCCTAGAGCTAATCGCTATTTTTCCTTTTTGAAGTTTGTGGGGGTTAAAAACCCCCGCTATCTATTTGTTTTTACAGGTACACAACGAAGAAGATGAAGGCGTGTAAGCGTATCATTGGTCTATTCAAAAATAGCGTGCGTGATTTTGTTGTTTCCAGCATATGTTGTTGTTTTTATATAATATATTCATTATCCATTATATTTACAAATGCGTGCAGATGGCTTGGTGGTTGGTGTGTTGGCCGTGTATCATTGGGACCTGGGTTCGATTCCCAGGTCCCCCAAAACGCTTGTTTCTATTTTTTCTTACATATTCACATGCAGGCATTTAAAGGTGTTCCACCATACACTTTCAAATCCCAGGCGCCAAGTGGCCACAAGCTGGAATCTGATGGTCATGATTGGAAGACCATGGTACTCCTGGTCAATGCATGTGCAGCTGATCTCCAAAGTCAAACGTGGCTTGATTGTTAATGGGCTTGAAAATTGCAACCAACACCTCCTTGCTGGCCCATCACCCCCTGGTTTCTTTATTCTTTTTTTTTTCTTTTCTACTTTAATTTCCATTTAATTCTTTTATTAATTATTATTATTAGTTAATTAACTCACAAATTATATTTTCACAATAAATTCAGAAACCTAAAAAATGTAAATATTTTTACTTATATTATTAATTTCACCATTAATTATTTTTTGTAAATAAATTCTAACAAATTAATTTAGTTTAATTAGGTTTAATTTTGACTTTTTCACAATAAATAAAATCAATCTAGAATTAGGTTTTTTTCTTTTGACAATTTTAATCCTATTTTATTTTATTCTCATTAAAACATTAAAAAACATAAAAAATACTTTTTTCTTGTAATTATTTAATTAATTAGTAAATTAGGTTTAATATTAATTAATTGCAAAAAGAACCAAAATTTCATTCTTTTCTCAAAAGAGGGTCAAAACCCTAGGACTTTTCCCCGATTCCATTTTCTTTCGCGCATTATTTATTTTTGATCATATTTATGTAATTGCTCCGAGAATGTAATAGATAAATAGGACCTTTTACCGCTTTCTTTTATTTTCTCGCATTTACTTTTCAAGGGTTATGTTTTTGGCGATGTAAATACCCGACGCCTTGTAATAGCGTAGATTTACTTTCCGCAATTTATTTTCCGCACAACTATTAACTGTTAACTATGCATGACAAGACTTGTATGAAATTAAAATCAATCTGTAGCTCACAATAACATGTGCAAAGATAATATAAATGAATCCTGACACACTCGCACATGCCACTCCTAGGGTACGCCTCACTTGGTTGCCTCGACGTGGTCATTGAGTATAGGGTGTTTTAGAGGTCGCCCTCTTGTCTAAAGATCCAAGTCGCCTCAAAACGGTTGCCTCGGATAAAAAGGATCTAGGACATTACGGTTACCGCTAAGGTGTCCTACTATTGCTTTGGTGACCACACATGTCCCTATAATCGAATTGACTCGAATAACTCCAACGACGGTGTTACCTACTTCTCAATAGTGGGATAGTACTGTCTAAAGGACATTTACACAGCTTAATTCCTTAGAGTAGGTAGATTTCTCCTGGGTACTTGCTCTTTCAAAACAAAAAAACAACTTTTCGCACCTACACTTTCAAAAAGTTTTCAAACAAATACTTCATACACTCTTGAGAACTGATACAAGAGTTACCTAGAAGTTTTCAAACTAAACTTTTTCAAAACCCACAAACACAAGAAAAGCAGACATTTTTGAAAACATAGTGAGCAAGTACCTAAGAGCCCGTGGATAACCACAGATAGAAAGGGTGCTAACACCTTCCCTTTCTATAAATCTACCTCTCGAACCGAGAGACATCTCGAAAAGGAATTTTGCTGTGCTTTTGTCCTTTCCTTGTTAGAGAACATAAAAGACGGTGGCTACTCTTGCTTACCGCGACATTTCACGAACCAGCATTTCAAAACAGTCAGTTCTATTTTCACCGATCACAGAGTGGCATGTGCGAATGTGTTATTTCGGTTATATTATCTGTACATGTCATGGTGAGCTACTGTTGATTTTAAATTAAAATTGATCTTGTCATGCATTGCCTATTATTCAAACATCTAACAGTTAATATTGTGCGGAAATTAAATTGCGGGAAATTAATCTAAGCTATTACAAGGCGTCAGGTATTTACATCGCCAAAGACAAACCCTTTAAAATTAAATTGCGGAAAGTAAATAAAAGCAATAAATAAAATCCTAATTTAAAAACTATTACATTCCCAAAGCAGTTACAATATTGAAATATGGATCAAAGAGAAAATTAAATCGGAGTGCCTTAGGGTTTTGACCCTTTTTATTAAATAAAGCATATTTTGTTATTTTTTTTAATTAAAAATTAGTCTAAGTTAAGAATTGAATTAATTAATTAAATGAAAAGATTTTTGGTTTTTTTTATTATTTAAGGAAATAAAATATGAATGGTTAAAAATTAATAAAAATCCTAATTCTAAATTGATTATAATTTATTGAAAAATATATTATGGTTAGACCTATTTAAACTTAATAAATAAATTAGTTGTTTATTTACAAAAATAAATAATAAACTTTATGGAATTAATAAAAATATTATTTTTTTGATTTCTGATTTTATGAAATAAAAGTTAATTTGTTGATTTTTTTTAATTAGGAATAACAAAATAAAATAAATAAATAAAGAAAATGTTAAAGAAAAGAAATAACCAAAAGGGGGGTTTGGGCCTGAAGAGGGTGTTTGAATTGCAATTTCAGAGGCTCAATTGTGAATAGCCTTGTTGACCCTTTCAATCCAATGTGCGCCTTTGACTTGAGAATATGGTGAGGACCCAATTCTGGCCATTGGATCTGGTCTACAGGCCATCTGGACGAGATCTGGATGAGGGCATATGATGCACAACAAAGCCTGAAACACATGCAATTGTCTGGAGAAAAACAAGACAAATAATATTGGGGGACCTGGGATTCGAACCCAGGTCCCATTGCTCACTGACACGCTCCCTTGGCCAACTCATCCATGTTGCTTAGTTGTTAGTGGAATGGAAAACAAATATTATAAGACAAACAATCAATTATGCCTGGCAAAAAAAATAAAAAAAACGCGCAATTTGTTTGAATGAATCAATGACGCTAAGACACGTCTTCGTCTTTTTCAACAAAGACTGGTTCGTTTACCTGCGGATTTTATTCTGCAACTAAATCCATGGCATCATCCTACCATGTGCTACAGGCCATATAAATGCCAATAGAGACCATCACTGCATTCGTCTCCCTCCCCTGATCATTCATATACCCATCATTAGCCTCAATTTATCCTGCATAAAAAACGCCTAAAAAACAAGAGCAAGAACCCTAGGTTCGGGAATCATGATACAGGTCCTAAAAATAAAATTGAATAATGCCAAAACGTTCCAAATCAAACAACAAACACAAATATGCCAAGATTTTAAAGAAAAGATGCAAGAATTGGATATTTGGATTCTATGTTCAGAGCAAGGTTCGTGGAGACTTACAGTGAGTTTTAGGCAATGAAAATGCTTGGTTTTGATTGGTATTGCTTCACTGGATGTCAGGGAAGAGAGCTATGTCAAGCTTTTGCTTTGTATCGAGCTCCAAGATGGATTTTAGATTCCAAGTTTCCAAGCTTTTTTTCCAAAGTTCTTCTCGCCGTTTCAGCAGTGTTTTGTGCCTCCTCTTAGTCTGCCTCTCTTGTGTGCATATAATAGAATGTGTTTAGGTCAAAACTTGGGCATTAAACCATATGCATTGAAGAATCAAGATTTGCTTTTGATCACCATAGTCAAGTTGCCATATTTGTATCAAATCTGAGATTTTGTGCTTGTTTTGACTTGGCACGAGTTTGATTGAGTATCACAAGATATTTGCAAGCTGTAATGATCACAAGAATCCCCTTACATCAATTTTTAGATTTTATTTGATTTAATATTGATTCAAAATGAATTAAATCAATAAAAAATTAAATAAAATAGAAAAATAAATAAATGGCCATGAAATCAAATATGGGACACGTGTGTTGCATGACAAGACTATATCAAGTGGAAAGAAGTGGACCCTTTTGTCAAAAATTGGAGTTTTGAGGATAGTTGACTTTTGGCAAAATTGGAAAAATGCCCAACTTCAACAATGCATAACTTCCTCAATTTTGAACTTTTGGAGGTGTTCTTGGACTTTTTAGAAACCTTGAGATGTCCTATAATCAACCCTTTTGGTCTCATCTCATTTAGATGCTCCATTCTTAAGTTATAAGCTTTGTCAAAAAAGGTGTTTTTTGTTGACTTTCAAAAATGACCTATAATGTCCAAATTAGTAACTTTTTGTGAGAGCATTTCTTGATCTTGGGGTGTGAATATGGATTGTAGGCAAATTGCATCCTCTTAAAAATGAGCTTTGGATGGGTCATTTCTCATAAAGTATGAGAAAGTTATGCTTGGTCAAAGTTGAGTTGACTTTTCCTGCAAAATCCTAATTTATCAACTTTTGAATCTTGATGAATTTTGAGCAATACTTGATGAATCATGATCAACCCTTGATAAAATGATGAATTATCCTTCAAAATGAGAATGTTAACAAAAAATCTTGAGGTTTGACTGTATTTGGGTCACAGTTGACTTTTGCCCTAGCACAGTCGATTTTTGGGCCTCTTGAACAATTGACTGACCAAACTTCCTCTGCAAGGCTTGAAATTTGACATGGATGAACTTAAGAATATATTAAGACATTGGGAAAAACTTGAGGTAATTTGGATATGAGGACCTTAATGCAACACAAAACCCTAATTTTGACTTGACTGCCTTAGGAGGTGATTTGACTGTCCAACCCTTGAGCAATCTTGAGCAACTTGAAGATCATTCTTGACAAATCTTGAGGAATATGGGAGGGCAAATTTTGAGGTACAACAGTTGCCCCTGTTCAATTTTCTTAAACCTGAGGATATAGATTGGCTTTCGAGCCTTTCGTGATCCGAAGGTGGAAGATAATTGAACACTAGAGTGCCTAGAAATTTGCACTCACATGGGGTAGTATCAACATTGTGATGTCGGGAATGGGCTTACAGATGCCATTTGGATATTGTTGGTAGGAGGATGGGCTTATAGATGCCATCTGTAGGAATGTTGATCGCATAAGATATTCCTTAGCGAGAACTTGCATACCTGTTGTTGTAAAAGATTCCACCGGGGGAGTCTAACCTTTGTTGAGATTTAGGAACTTGCTTGTACTTCAACTGAGAGAATGCCTCGGCTGAGTCTTAGGAACCTGTCCATAATCCAATTGGGGGGAAACAACTTCACCAAGATCTAGGAACTGTCTCGTGCTCAACGTAGTATACCGTCGAGGTTATAGCACTTGTCCACACTATGACGGAGGAAAACATCAAGATCTAGGAACTGACTCGTGCTCAACGGAGTATACTGTTGAGGTTATAGTACTCGTCCACACAATGACATAGGGAAACATCTTCATCAAGATCTAGGAACGGTCTCATGCTCAACGTAGTATACCACTTAGGTTATAGAACTTGTCCATACTATGACGGAGGAAAACATCAAGATATAGGAACTGACTCGTGCTCAATGGAGTATACCGTTGAGGTTATAGTACTCATCCACACTATGATGTAGGGAAACATCTTCATCAAGATCTAGGAACTGTCTCGTGCTCAACGTAGTATACCGCTGAGGTTATAAAACTTGTCCACACTATGACGGAGGAGAACATCAAGATCTAGGAACTGACTCATGCTCAATGGAGTATACCGTTGAGGTTATAGTACTCGTCCACACTATGACATAGGGAAACATCTTCATCAAGATCTAGGAACTGTCTCGTGCTCAGCGTAGTATACCGTTGAGGTTATAGAACTTGTCCACACTATGATGGAGGAAAACATCAAGATCTAGGAACTGACTCGTGCTCAATGGAGTATACCATTGAGGTTATAGTACTCGTCCACACTATGACGTAGGGAAACATCTTCATCAAGATCTAGGAACTGTCTCATGCTCAACGTAGTATACCGCTGAGGTTATAGAACTTGTCCACATTATGACGGAGGAAAACATCAAGATCTAGGAACTGACTCGTGCTCAATGGAGTATACCGTTGAGGTTATAGTACTCGTCCACACTATGACGTAGGGAAACATCTTCATCAAGATCTAGGAACTGTCTCGTGCTCAACGTAGTATACCGCTGAGGTTATAGAACTTGTCCACACTATGACGGAAGTGAACATCAAGATCTAGGAACTGACTCGTGCTCAATGGAGTATACCGTTGAGGTTATAGTACTCGTCCACACTATGACGTAGGGAAATTGTCGAGATTGAGAACCTTATCTGAAATTCAACCGAGGATAATTCAATTGAGATTTAAGAACTGGTCAGGTCTTCGACTAAGCTGAGAACTTAACTGCATCTTTCCTGAAAGGTAAAGGTCAGTCATATGCAATGCATGAGATGGATCAAGCAATGATGTTCTCAACATAAATGAGATTGTATGGTATGATGCGTATATGCATGTATAATGATGTATGAAAATGTGATGTTTTAGCTGGGGAAAATAAATCCCGGAGCTGCTGGAGAATAGAGTTGAGTTCTTCATTTCCGCTGGGGATGACGAACGAAGATGATAAACCCGTAGGAGAGAAAAAACTCCGTTGGGGGAATAAACTTATGAAGAGATTACTCCGAGGGAAATTACTCTGTGGGGAAGAGATGTTTTGCTGAAGATTTTAACGATAACTCCGCTGGGGATTCTGTTGATAAGCTCTGTTGGGGATTTTAATGATGAACTCCGCTAGGGATAGAAAGAACTTCGCTGGGGATGATATTTTCGTTGCAACTTGCTAAGGATAACCCAGTTAGGCTCTTATGAGGATAACCTTTTGAATTTGGCTGGGGAGACTTATTTGTGCTTCGCAGGGGATAAGCTTCCAGAATCTACTGGGTAAGATGATTCAACTCTGGTGGGGAAGCCCTTTTTTTTTAAAACTGCGCTGGGGAAATGGCTCCACTGTGGATATCTTGTATTCTTCTGGGAAACATCCTTATATTCCGTTGGGGAATATTAAGACTTCCGGAGATGCTCTTATACTTGCTGGAGGATATCTTTATACTCCGCTAGGGAAGATTAAGACCTTCTGGGGATACCCAACCTTTTTAGGGCTGATGGTAGATTAACTCTGCTTGGGGAGAGCATTGCTGATTCGTTCATAGTTGCAAGTCTCAGTGGGGAGAGCTACCATTACTGTTTTACTCTGCGGGGAGTGATGGTATCTTGGTCATATTCTTCAGCTGAAACTACCTTGGTACGTTGGTGGACAAAGTAACTACACAGTTTGGACATTTCTTATGCCCATGTTTCTGATATTACCCGTAATTCGTCCTTTGTTTCACATGTAAATATTTATGAGCAACAATTAATGTCAAATGCATATATCAAAATGAACATTGGACGTTCTTTGCAAAACAAAACAGATAAAGGAAAAACAATTTGAAATTTGTCTGAAAATGAATTTGTATTGATTTTGAAGTTTGGCCTGTAAATAGGCATTTTTGTACAAGAGGCTGACGTCCTAGTAAGAGGATGCCGCCGAACAAATAGAATTTACAATTTGTGAAAAGAAAACAAAAAAACAGCTAATGTGAATAATCCCACTGGGTTCCAACTCTGCTATTGCCTTTATATCTTCAAGCATCTCATCACTTTGCTGCTTAGTTGAAGATGAATCCGATTGATTGGTGCCGTACGAGCCTGATAGTTGATACCGAAGTCTGGATGCAGGGTGATCCAATGAGACATAGTGTTATGCTTATCCCTAACTTTTGCCTAGATCTCCCTTTCGGGTTTTCAGTCCACCAGGATACCCCTTTTTGCCCAAGCCGCCTTTTCAGGTTTTCGACTTGCCGGGTGTACAAATTTTTTCATTTTCATCCCTTATTTTAACCCGAACTCTTTTGGTTCGCCGGGAAGCCCTTATTTTTGCCTAGGCCAGTCAACCTAGCGGGTATTTGATTATGCGTAGTATCTTTTTACTATGTCTGCATTGACGGGGTGAGGAAGGTTGTCACCATCCGTGGTGGTTAGAATCATCGCTCCTCCTGAGAAAATGTTCTTAACCACAAATGCCCCTTCGTAAGTAGGGGTCCATTTGCCCCTGGGATCACCTTGAGGTAGAATAATGCGTTTTATTACCAGGTCCCCAACTTGATACTCTTGTCGCCTGACTTTCTTGTTAAATGCCTTGATCATTCGTTTTTGGTACGTCTGACCATGACAAACATCAGTAAGTCTTTTCTCATCAATTAGGTTTAGCTGATCAAGCCGGGTCTGCATCCAGTCATCTTCACTCAAACCTGCATCCTTCATTATCTGAAGAGAGGGTATCTGAACTTCAATAGGCAAGACTGCTTCCATACCATATACCAAGGAATAGGGTGTTGCCCCTGTTGACGTCCGTGTTGAGGTACAGTACCCATGAAGAGCAAACGGAAACATCTCGTGCCAGTCTTTGTATGTCACTGTCATCTTCTGCACAATCTTCTTAATGTTTTTATTAGCCTCTTCTACAACCCCATTCACCTTCGGCCGGTAGGGAGAAGAGTTATGATGCTGTATCTTGAATTGCTCACAGAGCTCAATGATCATCTTGTTGTTGAGATTGGTACCATTGTCTGTAATGATCCTCTCTGGTACACCATACCGACAGATCAGATTGTGCCGAATGAACCGTGCCACGACGTTCTTGGTTACGGTAGCAAAGGAAGCTGCTTCAACCCACTTTGTAAAGTAATCGATCGCTACCAGGATGAAACGATACCCGTTGGATGCCGTAGGTCTGATCTCGCCGATCATATCAATGCCCCACATTGCAAAAGGCCAAGGTGCTGTCAGAATATTAAGAGGAACTGGAGGAATGTGCACCTTATCAACATAGACCTGGCACTTGTGACATGTCCGAGAATGCTGATAACAGTCAGCTTCCATTGTGGACCAGTAATATCCTGCCCGAAGGATTTTATTTTCCATGGTATGTCCACTGTAATGAGTTCCGAAAGTACCTTCATGCAGCTCTGTCATGATTCTTTCTGCTTCAATCTTATCCACACAACGTAGTATGGTCGAATCATGGTTACGTCTGTAAAGAATGCCATTGCTGATGAAGAACTTGGCTGCAAACCTCCTCAGAAACTTCTTGTCATTAACAGATGCACCCTCGGGGTATTCTTGAGCTTCAAGGTACCTCTTCACCTCATGATACCAGGGCTTTTCTGTTACCTCTTCAGTCTCAAGATCACAGCAATGTGCAGGTTCATCCAATTTTTCAATAATGATCCGGGGAGCCTCGTTTTCCCAATTGACTTTGAACATAGAAGACATCGTAGCTAGCGCGTCCGCCAACTGATTCTCCTCTCTTGGGAAGTGTTCAAAGGTTATCTCCTCGAAATGGGGAAGCAACGTCAATACATACTCCTTGTAAGGAATAAGATTAGGGTGTTTCGTATCCCACTCGCCCTTGATCTGACTGATCACGAGAGCGGAATCTCCGAAGACACTTAGAAGCTTAATCCTTAGGTCAATTGCAGCTCGAAGACCCATGATGCACGCTTCATACTCCACCATGTTGTTGGTGCAGTTGAAACATAGTCGGGCGGTAAATGGAGTATGAGAGCCTTTAGGAGATATGATCATAGCGCCAATGCCATTACCCAAAGCGTTCGGAGCTCCATCAAAGTACATAGACCATCAGGATCCTTCCTCAGGTCCTTCATCCAGTCCAGGTGTCTCACAATCAGTTATCAACATGATATTCTCGTCCGGGAATTCAAAGTTCATAGAATGGTAATCATCCACTGCCTGGTGCGCCAACTGGTCTTCCAATACACTTCCCTTGATTGCTTTTTGAGTCGTGTACTGGATGTCATACTCAGTCAAGATCATCTTCCATCTTGCTATTCTTCCGGACAAGGCAGGCTTTTCGAAGATATACTTGATTGGATCCATCTTTGAAATCAATAGAGTAGTGTGAGTCAGCATATACTGTCTCAGCCAGCGAGCAGCCCATGCCAAAGTGCAGCAAGTTTTCTGAAGCAGTGAGTATCGGGTCTCACAGTCGGTAAATTTTTTGCTAAGGTAATAAATAGCATGCTCTTTTTGGCCAGACTCATCATGCTGCCTCAGCACACACCCCATTGAGTTGTCAAGTACTGTTAAGTATAAGATCAGAGGTCTCCCTTCAACTGGTGGTATTAGGATGGGTGGCTCCTGGAGATACTCTTTGATTCTTTTGAAAGCGGCCTGAAATTCATCGTTCCAACGTACCACTTGATCTTTCTTCAGTAGCTTGAAGATTGGTTCACAAGTAGCAGTTAGGTGCGAGATGAATCGGGCAATGTAGTTCAGTCGTTCTAGAAAGCCTCTGACCTCCTTTTCTATCTTGGGAGCTGGCATCTCTTGTATGGCTTTCACTTTGGCAGGGTCCACTTGAATACCTTTGTTGCTCACTACGAAACCCAGTAGCTTACCAGACCTCACCCCGAAGGTGCACTTGTTCGGGTTCAATCTCAGCTTGTACAACTTCAACCTATCAAATAGCTTCTGTAGATGGTCAAGGTGTTCCTCCTCAGTCTGGGACCTCGCAATCATATCGTCGACGTATACTTCAATCTCATGATGGATCATATCATGAAATAAAGTAACCATGGCACACTGATACGTTGCCCCATCATTCTTCAACCCAAAAGGCATGACCTTGTAGCAAAAGGTACCCCATTGAGTAACAAAGGTGGTCTTCTCCATGTCTTCGGGAGCCATTTTTATCTGATTATAACCGAAGAAACCGTCCATAAAGGAGAATACCTTGTGCTGAGCAGTATTGTCAACCAGAACGTCGATGTGAGGTAGAGGGAAGTCATCCTTGAGGCTTTCCGTATTCAAGTCCCTGTAGTCAACACACATTCGAACCTTCCCATCCTTCTTCGGCACAGGAACCACATTGGCGACCCACTGAGGGTAAGAAGTAACTGCTAGAAAACCGGCGTCAAACTGTTTCATAACTTCAGCCTTGATTTTCTCGGACATCTCTGGGCGCATACGGCGAACCTTCTGTTTTACGGGAGGGCAGTCTTCCTTGGTAGGCAGGCGATGAACCACAATGTCAGTATCCAACCCAGGCATATCTTCGTAGGACCAGGCAAAGATCTCAACATAGTCATGCAGCATCTGAATCAACCGCTGCTTCACACTAAGCTCCAGATTTGCATCGATATTGACTTCCTTCTTGTCTGTCTCAGTACCCAGATTCACTGTTTCCACTGGCTCTTCGTGTGGCTGAATGGCCCTCTCTTCCTGGAGTATCAGTCTTGCAAGTTCACCCGGCACTTCGCAATCATCTTCACCTTCGTCTTCGGCTAAGTTGATCGGATTTTCGAAGTCATAACTGGCAGTACCAGAGTCGTTACCAGTGAGATCCAGAGTGGATTGAGACCTGTATATGTGAGTGTGTGTAAAATAGCTGTTTTGCAACATATAATAAAGAAAAATAAGGAGTGAAAAATTTGAAATGCAAAAGACGTCTAATGCTTTTATTAATGATATATGAAAATGGCACACAAAAGCCCTCATAAATGAAGCCACGGTGTCCCGGGTAAGACACCGGGCCATAAAGTTTCAAAACATTGTCTGTTACAAATTTAAAACAAAGAGTTCATTACTGGGTAACAAGAGTAATAAGGATGAAGTCCTTTGCTGTCCAGTTGCTTGGTCCACCGTTGGTCATAGGATAGATCCAGCTATCGAATTCAGACTCTTCCACATCATCCTCAATGGAATTCACTCCCGAGTTGCTGATGAACACGGGAGGTCTTCCAATCCTTGCACTTTGAACAGCCCTTTGAGCTTCTGCAGTGAAACCCAAACCAAACTTGTTAGTCTTCTGAGTAAAATCAGGGAGTCGGCCCCAATTTGCACACTCACCCTTCTCAATAACAGCCCGGGCATCCTTTAAAGAAGCCATCTTCATAGGAGAATCTTCAACCACAGTCTCAGCTGATGCTAGTGTTTGAGGAACCTCTTCATAGTGCTGAAATGGGGTCTCAATGAACTCCCCATCCATCTCTACGTATCGAAACGAGTTGAGGTGGATGACCATGTACTCTTCCTCCCCTTGTACTGTCACAATCTTCCCTCTGACCGGGTACTTCAGCTTCTGATGGAGTGTTGAGGTTACAACTCCAGCTTTGTGGATCCATGGACGACCCAACAAACAAGAATAGGATGGCTGAATGTCCATCACGTAGAATGTAGAATTGAAGACCTGAGAACCAACTTTAATTGGAATATCAACTTCACCATGCACCATCCTTTTAGACCCGTCAAAGACCCTGGAAATGATGTTACTTGGCTTTAGCTCCAACCCTTCGCAATCCAACCGGTCTAGAGCTTTCTTGGGTAAGACGTTCAATGAGGAACCAGTGTCAACCAATACATGTGCAAGAGTAGTGCCCCTGCATTCAATGGAGACATGCAGGGCATCATTGTGGTTCTTCCCTTTAGCAGTCAAATCAGCGTCGGAGAAACCCAAACCATTATCAGCGGTTAAATTGGCCACACAATCAGTAAACTGATCAGCTGATGTCTCTTGTGGCACGTGGGCAGTTTTCAGGAAGGTAATCAGAGCCTTGGCATGGTCCTCTGAACACAACAACAGTGACAACATAGAAATCTTGGATGGGGTTTGCCCCAGTTTCTCAACTACGTTATAATCACTCTTCTTAATAATCTTCAGAATCTCTCCCATCTCCTGTTTAGAAGCTTCAACAGTAATCGTCTTCGGTGCCTCCGTCTGGGCAAGCACATCAGTGATGATCCCTTTGCCCCGAGCGTCAGATGACTCGGCGACAGGGGTAAGAATATGAACTTGATCAGGAATCGTGATAGGTACACTTGCAGGTGTAATGACAACAGGTCTTCGGACAGTTGGTGGAGCAATATCAGGTGAGAAAAGTCTACCGCTGCGGGTGACTTTAGCAGGCCCAGTAATGTTGTTGACGCCGGTATCATCATCCAACTCTTGCTTAACTCCTAGAACATAAACATCTGCCCCATAGTGCCAAGGGACAACTTTGTCAGAGGTGTAGGGGATGGGCCCCGGAACAGTGATAATCACAGGGGCGATCTTCGGAGTAGATGTAATTCTAACAGGCTTCCTCGAGGGAGCCTTGGAAGAATTATTGAAAATGGTAATGATGGCAACTTCTTCAATAGGAACGGATGGAACAACAACTTTTTCAAACATGATCTCTTTACTATCCATCAGGTTTTAGATACCTGACTTCAGAAATGGGCAACAAGTAGGTAAAACAGAACACATATGGCAACCTTCGCCACAACCCGGAAATAAATCGGCTAGCAATAGGTTCTTCTTGACAATCATCAGAGGGGTAACAATATCATCTATGGAAACTACAAACAAGTCTTCCTCTACAGCATTTACTCCATGTTTGGGCATGGGAGCAGTCACAACATTAGGCCTCTCGGGCGCCTCAAACTCAATCTCCTTTGCATCAATTAGGTCTTACACCATGTTCCTCAAAACCCAACAATCATCTATATTATGCCCCGGGCTATCAGAGTGAAAAGCGCAGCGGGCATTAGGGTTGTACTTTGGTGATGTGGTACTTGGATTCTTCGGAGCTTCTTTTAGAGTCACCAGATTGGTCTTCAACAACTGTGGCAGAATCTGAGACAAAGTCATGCTGAGACGAGTGAATTGCCTTCGAGGTCTCTCGTCCTTTTGTTGATTGTGATGCTGAGGGGTACCAGCAGGTTTTGAAATAACAACCGCATTGACAACTTGGCGGTGTTCAGGTCTATTCTGTCTTCTCGAACTGTAGACAACATTGGACTCTTTCTTAAACGATTTCTTCTCGGTTCTTGATGAGGCACCCTTCTGTATATTCCCAGCCTTAATACCAATTTCAATCCTTTCACCAGTCAAAATAAGATCTGTAAACCCAGCTGAAGAGCTTCCAATCAAATGATTAAAGAACGGACCAGACAGGGTCCCCAGAAACATGTCCACAAGCTCACGATCAGCCAAAGGTGGTTGCACCCTTCCAGCAAGGTCTCTCCATTTCTGAGCATGCTCTTTAAATCCTTCACCCGTTCCTATTGACATACCCTGGAGTTGGGTACGCGTAGGAGCGAGGTCAGAGTTGTACTGATACTGCCTGTAAAATGCAGTAGCCAAATCCTCCCAGCTGCGGATACTGGCTCCGTCCAACTGATAGAACCACTCAAGTTGAGTCCCTGAGAGACTGTCTTGAAATAAATGGATCCATAAGTTCTTATCAGCAGTGTAAGGTTGGATCTTCCTCACATATGACCGGAGGTGCAACTTCGGACAGGAAACTCCATCATACTTGGCAAAGGCAAGTGCCTTGAATTTATGGGGAATCACCACCCCAGAGGATAAACCTAGATCTCCGAAGTCCAGACCTGGCACCTTCTGAATTTCCATAGCGCTTAAACGATCTTCCAGCTGTTTGTACTTATCCTCAGCAGGAGGATACTGTTCTTCATCATAATCCGTCTCGTTGTCGGAGACCATGGGGCTGGGAGCCCTCCTTTCTTATGGACTATCCTTCTCTCCAGATGAGGTGGTTAGATCAACTTCATTCTGCAGCCCATTTCCAAACCTGCGTCCAGTATTGAACAGGATGGTCCTCTTCTTCTTCTTCTTCTTCTCTTTCAGAATCAAAGTCTTCAGGTCCTGCTGACCCTTAGCCAGATTCATGAATAGCTCTTGAAACTGGGCATTCTGGGCCTAGAGGGCCTTGATAGCTTGCTCAGTTGAAGGTTCAGTAGACATGATGATTGCTGAAATAAACAACGAAGGAGATAAGAGACCTGTAAAAAGGGGACCTGTTTATGAAGTGCATGGGATGAAATGCGTATGATTATGATTTCAAAGATAATCGAGATTAAAATTTGTAAACAAGAAAGGAAACACACTTTATTAGATTTAAACTTCAAAATTTAAAGTGTTCAACAAGCTGCCCTTAGGCGTTACAAGAATGGGAATACTGAAAAGTAAATAAAAACTGTAAAAGAAAACAAAGGTCCATCAATGCTCCCATGGTCTCTTCTTCTCAGTGCATACATAATCATTCAGAATCCGCTCATTCTCCAACTGTCGAGTCAGTTTCTGGATCTTCTGCTCTTGTTCATTGAACCTCTCTCAGTAAGAATCCCGTTCTTCCCGCAGTTTCATCCAAGACCTCTTTAGTGTCCCAATATCAGTGGGTATGTAAGGGTGGAGAATAGTTGGAAGAACCCCCTCCTCATTAGCAACTTCAAGAGTAACAGGCCTGACAGTTTCATATGGCATGCCCAGCTTCTGGGCACGGATGCGGACCCATCTGAGATATGGCTCCATTGGCAGAGAAGTCTTTGGTCCCAACTCATGTGGGTCAGATTGGTGAACTCTGTCCCAAGCCCTTATGAATCTACGACGCATCTCGTCGCTATCTCCCTGGAAATCAAAGATGATATGAGGCATCAACATCTCATGAGGCCCTTCTCTTCTGGATCTTCCAAACTGACAGAGAGCTAAACATGGGTTATAAGAAATCCCTCCATGGGTTCTGATCAATGGAACATTAGGATACTCTCCACAACGATTAATGACAGTCACCTCATCCATACCTTTGAGAGTCCAGATAATGTCATTATTGGAAAGGGACATCACCCTATAAGCCCAGCCCATTCCTTCTTTGTTCTTCAGTACAGACTTAGGGAGGTGTGAAATAAACCACCTCGACAGTAAAGGAGCACAGCACATCAAAGTTCCCCGCTTTCGGGCAATACGAGCATAGAGCTGATGAAGGATATCACCCAAGAGAGTGGGTACCGGATTCTGAGAGATGAAGACCTTTATGGAGTTAATATCAACAAAAGTGTCAGGATTCAGAAACAATACCAGACCATAAATCAAGAGAGCCAGAATGTCCTCGTACGCCTTGAAGTCTAAGCTGTCCTAGAAGTAATTAGCTTTGTCAACCAAAAACTTAGTCAGAAAACCCTTAGTTCCACTTCTAGTCTCCCAGTTAGCCATTACCTCTTCTTTGGTCAAGTGAAGGGCTGCAGCAATTTCTTCGGGCTTAAGAGTCTTCTCCCATCCAGTAAACGGGGTCTGCTCCAAAACAGAGATACCGAGCAGCTCAGAGAACTGTTCTAGGGTAGGAACCAGCTGATAGTCTTGAAAAGTGAAGCAATGGTACAACGGATCATAAAACTGGACCAGGACACTCATCATTTGTTCGTCCAACTTTGAGGTGACCAAACTGAGAAGAGAACCTGCCTTCTGATGAAGGAAGTAGTGTCTGGAATCCTGACAACCAACTCTTTAAGCAAGGTAGAGACTTAGACAAAGTTGATCCGGATAGTATTCCTACGCATGGGCATCACGATGACCTACAAAATAGAGCAAATATGAAACCCTCTTGTCCTTGAAATATGTTAGTCCTTATGCAAGATGTATGCAATGTTATGATGTCATGATGTCATGATAAAGGCACACCACAAGTATCCACAAAAAGCAAACATGGTAAAGGCACACAAGTCACACAGAGAGCCCTTAGATTTCAGGTTGGCATGGAGCTTAGGTACTACCCTCTTTCAGTTCAGTTGGTTTAAACCTGTCCTAAAAATAGTAACCTGGTTCTAGAGGATCTCAATATCACTGACTACCCTCAATCGGTCATAATTCCAGTTTAGCAACCTTTTCTTGCGGCCGAAATCATCACGAGAGTTTAGTCTCAATGAGTGTAGCATATTGCTACTGTTCTATGGCCAAGTTGGTCAATTTAAGGTTCTAAGGTCAGTTGGTGCTTAATGACTCCTTAGAAGACCCATATTCTCCTCGTTCCAACACAAGGGATATCGGTACAGACCAAGGTGCCACACCAACGTAGCTACTGCTTCATCCGTATCGGTCTACGCCATACAGATCCCTCACAGTTTATTGCTACTTACCTAAAGGGTATCCCCAGATCCGGGTTAGGATCTATAGAATTCCGATACAAGCCCACAAAATTAAAGTATACAAAGCATACAATTGAAAACATAGTGATCTAATCCTAAGGTACACCTCACTTATAATTAATTCCCCAGCAGAGTCGCCAGTTCTGTGATCGGTGGGAATGAACTGACTGTTTTGGAATGCTGGTTCGCGTTTGCGTTTGTTTTCACAAAATGTCGCGGTAAGCAAGAGTCGCCACCGTCTTTTATTTTATCCAACAAGGAAAGGACAAAAGCACATAAAAATTCCTTTTTGAGATGTTTCTCGGGTTCAGGAGGTAGATTATAGAAAGGGAAGGTGTTAGCACCCTTTCTATCCGTGGTTATCCACAAGCTCTTAGGTACTTGCCCATTGTGTTTTCAAAAGTTTGCTTTTCTTTTTGATTGTGGGTTTGAAAAGAGTTTTTGTTTTGAAGAGAGTGTAAGTGCGAAAAAGTTTTGTTTTGTTTTAAAAGGAGCAAGTACTTAAGAACCATCTACCTACTAAAAAAGGAATTAATCTGTATAAATATCCTTTAGACAACGCTATCCCACTATTGATGAGTAGGTAGCATCATCGTTGGAGTTTTCAGGTTAATTCGATTAAGGGACGTGTGGTCACTAAAGCAATGTTAAGACGCCTTAGCGGTAACCCTAATGTCTTAGATCATTTCATCCGAGGTAACCGTTTCGAGGCAACTTTGATCTTTGGACAAGAGGGCGACCTCTAAAACTTCCTATACTCAATGACCACGTTCGAGGCAACCAAGTGAGGTGTACCCTAGGAGTGGCATGTGCGAGTGTGTTATTTCGGTTATATTATCTGTACATGTCATGGTGAGCTACTGTTGATTTTAAATTAAAATTGATCTTGTCATGCATTGCCTATTATTCAAACATCTAACAGTTAATATTGTGCGGAAATTAAATTGCGGGAAATTAATCTAAGCTATTACAAGGCGTCGGGTAGTTACATCGCCAAAGACAAACCCTTTAAAATTAAATTACGGAAAGTAAATAAAAGAGATAAATAAAATCCGAATTTAAAAACTATTACATTCCCAAAGCAGTTACAATATTGAAATATGGATCAGAAATAATTCGCGCGCGAGAAAATTAAATCGGAGTGCCTTAGGGTTTTGACCCTTTTTATTAAATAAAACATATTTTGTTATTTTTTTTAATTAAAAATTAGTCTAAGTTAATAATTGAATTAATTAATTAAATGAAAAGATTTTTGGTTTTTTTATTATTTAAGGAAATAAAATAAGAATGGTTAAAAATTAATAAAAATCCTAATTCTAAATTGATTTTAATTTATTGCAAAATATATTATGGTTAGACCTATTTAAACTAAATAAATAAATAAATTGTTTATTTACAAAAATAAATAATAAACTTAATGGAATTAATAAAAATATTATTTTTTTGATTTCTGATTTTATGAAATAAAAGTTAATTGGTTGATTTTTTTATAATTAGGAATAACAAAATAAATAAAATAAATAAAGAAAATGTTAAAGAAAAGAAATAACCAAAAGGGGGGTTTGGGCCTGAAGAGGGTGTTTGAATTGCAATTTCAGAGGCCCAATTGTGAATAGCCTTGTTGACTCTTTCAATCCAATGTGCGCCTTTGACTTGAGAATATGGTGAGGACCCAATTCTGGCCATTGGATCTGGTCTACAGGTCATCTGGACGAGATCTGGATTAGGGCATATGATGCACAGCAAAGCCTGAAACACATGCAATTGTCTGGAGAAAAACAAGACAAATAATATTGGGGGACCTGGGATTCGAACCTAGGTCCCATTGCTCACTGACACGCTCCCTTGGCCAACTCATCCATGCTGCTTAGTTGTTAGTGGAATGGAAAACAAATATTATAAGACAAACAATCAATTCTGCCTGGCAAAAAAATAAAAAAAACGCGCAATTTGTTTGAATGAACCAATGACGCTAAGACGCGTCTTCGTCTTCAACAAAGACTGGTTTGTTTACCTGCGGATTTTATTCCGCAACTAAATCCATGGCATCATCCTACCATGTGCTACAGGCCATATAAATGCCAATGGAGACCATCACTGCATTCGTCTCCCTCCCCTGATCATTCCTATACCCATCATTAGCCTTAATTTATCCTGCATAAAAAACGCCTAAAAAACAAGAGCAAGAACCCTAGGTTCGGGCATCATGATACATGTCCTAAAAATAAAATTGAATAATGCCAAAACGTTCCAAATCAAACAACAAACACAAATATGCCAATATTTTAAGGAAAAGATGCAAGAATAGGAGATTTGGATTCCATGTTCAGAGCAAGGTTCGTGGAGACTTACAGTGAGTTTTAGGCAATGAAAATTCTTGGTTTTGATTGGTATTGCTTCACTGGATGTCAGGGAAGAGAGCTATGTCAAGCTTTTGCTTTGTATCAAGCTCCAAGATGGATTTCAGATTCCAAGTTTCCAAGCTTTTTTCCCAAAGTTCTTCTGGCCGTTTCAGTAGTGTTTTGTACCTCCTCTTGGCCTGCCTCTCTTGTGTGCATATAATAGAATGTGTTTAGGTAAAAACATGGGCATTAAACCATATGCATTGAAGAATCAAGATTTGCTTTTGATCACCATAATCAAGTTGCCATATTTGCATCAAATCAGAGATTTTGTGCTTGTTTTGACTTGGCACGAGTTTGATTGAGTATCACAGGATATTTGCAAGCTGTAATGATCACAAGAATCCCCTTACATCAATTTTTAGATTTTATTTGATTTAATATTGATTTAAAATGAATTAAATTAATAAAAAATTAAATAAAATAGAAAAATAAATAAATGGCCATGAAATCAAATATGGGACACGTGTGTTGCATGACAAGACTATATCAAGTGGAAAGAAGTGGGCCCTTTTGTCAAAAATTGGAGTTTTGAGGATAGTTGACTTTTGGCAAAATTGGAAAAATGCCCAACTTCAACAATGCATAACTTCCTCAATTTTGAACTTTTGGAGGTATTCTTGGACTTTTTAGAAACCTTGAGATGTACTCTAATAAACCCTTTTGGTCTCATCTCAGTTTTATGCTCCATGATCAAGTTATATGCTTTGGGAAAAAAGGTGTTTTTTGTTGACTTTCAAAAATGACCTATAATGTCCAAATTAGTAACTTTTTGTGAGAGCATTTATTGATCTTGTGGTGTGAATATGGATTGTAGGAAATTGCATCCTATTCAAAATGAGATTTGGATGGGTCATTTCTCATAAAGTAGGAGAAAGTTATGCTTGGTCAAAGTTGAGTTGACTTTTCCTGCAAAACCCTAATTTAGCAACTTTTGAATCTTGATGAATTTTGAGAAATCCTTGATGAATCATGATCAACCCTTGATAAAATGATGAATTTTCCTTCAAAATGAGAATGTTGAGAAAAAATATTGAGGTTTTACTGTATTTGGGTCACAGTTGACTTTTGCCCTAGCACAGTCGATTTTTGGGCCTCTTGAACAATTGATTGACCAAACTTCCTCTACAAGGCTTAAAATTTGACATGGATGAACTTAAGAACATATTAAGACATTGAGAAACACTTGAGGTCATTTGGATATGAGGACCTTAATGCAACACAAAACCCTAATTTTGACTTGACTGCCTTAGGAGGTGATTTGACTGTCCAACCCTTGAGCAATCTTGAGCAACTTGAAGATCATTCTTGACAAATCTTGAGGAATATGGGAGGGAATTTTGGGGTACAACAGGTGCCAACCTAGAAAATGATATCAAGAACAGGTTAATCCATATGTTGCATGATTATGTTGAGATCTTTGCTTGGTTGTATGAAGACATGCCAGGCTCCATACTAATATTGTGATTCACCATCTATCGATGAAATAGGGTTGTTCTTTAATAAAGCAGAAAGTTCGTTGCATGTGTCCCGAGATGTCGGAGAAGATCAAGGCTGAGGTTATGAAGTAATTCAACGCAGGTTTATTGGTTGTTACATCATATCCTCAATGGGTTGCAAATGTGGTTTCGGTACCATAGAAAGATGGAAAAGTGCGTATGTGTGTAGATTACAGAGACTGGACAGGGAAAGCCCTAAGGATAACTTTCTGCTTCCATATATTGATGTTCTGGTCGACAACACTGCTCAGCATAAGGGATTCTCCTTCATGGATGGTTTCTCGGGTTATAACCAGATCAAGATGGCACCTGAAGACATGGAGAAAACAACCTTCATCACACAGTGGGGCACGTTTTGTTACAAGGTTATGCCTTTCGGTTTTAAGAACGCCGGTGCAACATATCGACATGCTATGGTAGCCTTGTTCCATGACACGATTCATCACGAGATAGAGGTTTACGTTGAAGACATGATATCGAGATCTCAGACTGAAGAAGAACATATTGACCATCTACACAAGTTGTTTGAGAGGCTGAAAAAGTACAAGCTAAGGTTGAATCCGAACAAGTGCACTTTAGGGGTGAGATCCAGTAAGCTCCTGGGTTTCGTCGTCAGTGGTAAATTTATTAAAGTTGATCCCACTAAGGTCAAAGATATTCAAGAAATTCCAGCCCCACGTACTGAGAAGGAAGTCAGAGGTTTCTTGGGATGACTGAATTACATTTCCTGATTTATTTCCCATCTGACCGCTACTTGTGAGCCAATCTTCAAGTTACTGAAGAAAGATCAGGTAGTGAAGTGGAACGATGATTACCAGATAGCCTTTGACAAAATCAACGAGTACCTCCAAGAACCTCCAATTCTGATGCCACCAGTTGAAGGAAGACCTCTAATCATGTACTTAACAGTGTTGGAAAATTCAATGTGTGTGTGTACTGGGCCAGCGTGATGATTCTGGTCGAAAAGAGCGTGCAATATACTACCTTAGCAAAAAGTTTACTGACTGTGAAACAAGATACTCACTGCTCGAGAAAACTTGTTGCGCTTTGGCATGGGCTTCTCACCGACTAAGACAATATATGTTGACCCATACTACTTTGTTGATATCTAAAATGGATCCCATCAAATACATATTTGAGAAGCCAGCTCTCTCCGGAAGGATAGCCCGATGGACAATGGTCTTAACAGAATACGAATTCAGTACACCACTCATAAAGAAATTAAAGGAAGTGTACTGGTAGAAAATTTGGCACATCAAGCAGTAGACAACTACCAATCTATGAATTTTGAGTTCCTGGATGAGAATATTATGCTAGTTACAGATTGTGAAGAACCTGGACAATATGAAGGACCTGATCCAGGATCCTGATGGACTATGTGTGATCGGTGGAAATAGAACTGACTGTTTTTTAGCTGGTTTCGTGAAATGTCGCGGTAAGCAAGAGTCGCCACCGTCTTTTATGTTCTTCAACATGGAAAGGACAAAAGCACAGCAAAATTCCTTATTCGAGAATGTTTCTCGGTTCGGGAGGTAGATTTATAGAAATGGAAGGTGTTAGCACCCTTTCTATCCATGGTTATCCATGGGCTCTTAGGTACTTGCTCTTATGTTTTCAAAATTTGTTTGCTTTTCAAGTGTGTGTGGGTTTTGAAAAAGTTTCGTTTGAAAAATTTCTAAGTAACTCTTGTATCTGTCCTCAAGAGTGTATGAAAATTTGTTGGAAAACTTTTTGAAAGTGTCAGTGTGAAAAGTATTTTTGTTTGTTTTGAAAAGAGCAAGTACTTAAGAGAAATCTACCTACTCTAAGGAATTAGGTTGTGTAAGAGTCCTTTAGATAGTGCTATCCCACCATTGAGAGGTAGGTAGCACCGTCGTTGGAGGTATTCGGGTCAATTCGATTAAGGGACAATGTGGTCACCGAAGCAATAGTAGGACACCTTAGAAGTAACCCTAATGTCCTAGATCCTTTTTATCCGAGGCAACCGTTTCGAGGCAACTAGATCTTAGACAGAAGGGCGACCTCTAAAACACCCTATACTTGACGACCACGTTCGAGGCAACGAGTGAGGCGTACCCTAAGGGTGGCATGTGTATGTGTGTTGTTTTTCAGTTAAATTGTCTTTGCATGTTATTTGTGAGCTACTGATTGGTTTTATTATTCATACATTCTTGCAGGCATATTAACAGTTAAATGATTTGCAGGAAATAAAGTGCGGAAAGGTAAATCTAACTATTACAAGGCGCGGGTATATACATCGCCAAAAACAACAACCCGTTTGGAAAATAAAATGCGAGAATTTAAAAGAAAGCGATAAAGTTCTAATTAATTATTACATTTCCTGAGCAGATACAAAATAATGAATTAAAAAATAAACACGCGCGAAAGATTGAATCGGGAACGTCCTAGGGTTTTGACCCTTTTGAGAAAAAAATTGAGTTTGTCCTTTTTGAAATTAATCAAAATTAAAACTAATTACTAATTAATTAATTTATTAAAAGAAAAAATGTTTTTGTATTTTTATGTTTTTAATGAAATAAGATAAAAAGAGGAAATTAAAAGTATCAAAAGAAAAACCTAAGTCTAAATAATTTTATTTATTGTAAAAAGAAAATTAAAATTTAAACCTAATTAAACTAAATTAATTTAAGTTAGTATATATTTACAAAATAATTAAACCTAAGTGAAATTAATAAAAATAAAATATTTACATTTTTTAGTTTTTATAAATTTATTATGAAAATGCTAATTAATTTAATGGTTAGTAATTAAAAAAACAATAAAATAAATAAAGCAAATGAAAGAGTGAAAATAAAATAAAAAAGAAATGCAAACCCAAGGGGGGGGGGGGGGGGGGGGGGGTTTGGGCCAGAATTGAGGGTGAATTTGGCAGTTTTCTGGCCCATTAACGCATAAGCCTGTTTGACTTGGGAAGTTATCTGCGCGTTGCATTGACTGGGAACACTATGGTCCATGCCTCATGACCATCAAATTGGCGTTAGTGGCCACTTGGCAGGCTGATTGCTTGGGATGCATGATGGACATCACTTGAGAGCCTGCACATGATTAGATAAAGAAAAACAATATGGAAATTTTGGGGGACCTGGGAATCGAACCCAGGTCCCAATGGTTATTGGACGCGCTTTCCACCAACTCAACCACCTGCTTGCTTTGATATTATAATGGCCAATAAAATTAATATATGAAATACATCAACTATGCTGGAAAGAGAAAAAAAGCGCGCGTCCGTTTGAACCACCCACTCAGAGATCAGCACGTCATCGTCTCCTTCCTTATGCCTGCAAAAAAAAATTAGTTAGCGGGGGTTTTTAACCCCCACGACCTGCATCCACAGAAAATAGCGAATAGGCGTACATGAAATATAAATTCATCGCGAGTATGGCTTTGTGTTCGTATTGATCAGACGGTTTCAACCATTGGCACCATGAGGCTTAATTTTACTTGGTTTATAAAGCCCCAAATCCAGAACTCAAAAACCCTAGATTTCGTTCATGGTGATTTCCATTTCAATGCATTTTAATCCAATTGAACCACACCAAAAGCTTCACCTCAGTTCTATGAACATAAAACAATCCACAAAAGTTGTTAAATATGCATGAATAATGGTATGCGTTTCTGGAAAAAAATGGTCAAACCGTGAACTGTTCTTGCGTGTTCTTTGAGCGTTAGTCCTTGATTTTGATTCCAAATCAACTCTGAAACCTCCAGCAATATGTTTGAATCGCTCTAAGGCTTTGAATTGGTGTGGAGTATGGAGATCAGTTTCAAGTTTTCTTTGCTTTTTTTGAATATGGTTC
Organism: Vicia faba; assembly: GCA_948472305.1. NCBI lineage: Eukaryota > Viridiplantae > Streptophyta > Magnoliopsida > Fabales > Fabaceae > Vicia > Vicia faba. The sequence goes on along the minus strand of OX451739.1, from coordinate 1,142,746,274 downwards.
TGGCCGTTTTAGCAAGGCTTGCACGTCCAAGGCTTTAGGGTTTGCTTCAGTATTTATGTTGGAAGGGAATTAGGGTACAAACTAGGTCAAAGATCCATGGAATAATGTTTTTCATCTTTTATTTCCAATCAAATATTTTTCAATCTTTTTGATTGAAAAACCTTTCCAAAATTGGATATTTTTTCCTCTTTGATGGATGCACGAAATTGCCAGCTTGCCCTGATCTTATTTGCTTCACAAAAGATTTGAAAAACATATCTTGGCATTTTCCTACAATTAAATCAATTAAATGAATTATTAATCAATTAAAAATCCAAATAATTAATAAAAATAAGAAAATAATTCAAATTAATCTCAATGGGTCGTGCATAAGCCTTGGGTAAAGATTCAAGAAGGAATTTGGGGCCCATTAGCAAAAATGAAGTGTTTTGGGCAAAGTTGACTTTTGTAAATTCCCAAAAATTTCCCAACTTCTCTAATGCATATGTTGCTCAATTTTGATCATATGAACATGTTCTTGGACATTTTGGAAAGGTCTTGAAGTCCTCTAACCAATGCCTCTGGTTCCATGTCATTTTTATTTACCAATATCAAGTTATGGTCTTTGACTTAAAGTGCCTTTTGGTTGACTTTTGAAATTAACCTATAATGTAGAAATTGATAACTTTTTGTGAGAGAATTTCTTGGACTTGGAATGTGAATATGAGTTGTAGGAAATGTCATCCCCTTCAAAATGAGCATTGGATGGGATTTTTCTGATGAACCATGAAAAAGTTATGCCTTAGTCAAGTTACAGTTGACTTTTCAGCTGTCCCAAAATAGAAACTTTTGCATCCTTGATGATTTCTGAGCCATTCTTGTGGAATCATGATCAAGACTTGATCAAATGATGATTGTGGCTTCAAAATAAGATGTTGACCAAAAATTTTGACTTTTGACTGCAAAATGACCATTTTGCCCCTGCAGTTGATTGTGGAGCAACTTGGGCTTTTGACTGTGCAATTGGACCCTGTGAGTATTGAGACTTGACATGTAGATGCTTGGCAATGTACATAGGCCTATGGGGCTTGATTGGACCATTGAAAATCTCCATTTCACTGAAGGAACCAAAACCCTAATTTGACTGGCTTTGGAGGATGTTTAGACTGTGCAACCCTTGAGGAATCTTGAAGCATTTGATGATTGATCTTGACAAATCTTGAAGAATATGGGAGGGAAAATTTTGGGGTACAACATTATGGTTTTTGATGGAGCTTCCAACGCACTTGGTAATAGAATTGGTGATGTGATTATCTCTCTTAGGGGTTGCCATACGCCTTTCACCGTCAGACTGTGCTTTCACTGTACCAACAACATGGTCGAATATGAAGCATGCATCATCGATATCAAGGCTGCTATTGATATAAGAATCAAGTTCTTAGATGTATACAAAGATTCAGCCCTAGTGATCGGTCATATTAAAGGAGAATGTGATACGAAGCATCCAAATCTCATTCCTTATCGGGAGCATGTCTTGACCTTAATCCTGTACTTCGAGGAACCCACTTTTGAGCATATCCCACGAGAAGAGAATCAACTAGCAGATGCATTGGCTACCATTTCATCTATGTTCAAAGTCAGATTGGACAACGAAGCTCCTCGAATTACTATCAAAAGACTAGATGAACCGATACACTATTATGAAGTTGACACCGACAAAGTAGAAGAGAAGCCTTAGTTTCATTAAGTAAAGAGATACCTCGAGGCTCAAGAGTACCCATAGGGGGCGTCTATCAATGATAAGAAGTTCCTTCAGAGGTTCACTACTAAGTTCTCCCGAGCAATGGAATTTTGTACAAGCGCAACCATGATTCGACTCTGCTCCGTTGGATGGACAAGAAGAAAGCCGAGAAAATTATGGAAGATATGTACAAAGGTATCTTTGGTACTCACTCCAGTGGATATGAGATGGCTAAGAAGATTCTGAGAGCGGGTTACTATTGGTAAACCATGGAAACTAATTGCCACCATGACTCCAAAACCTGTCACAAATGCCAGATCTATGCTGACAAAGTACATGTGCCTTCGTTTCCATTGAACATCTTGACTGCTCCTTGGCCATTTTCAATGTGGGGCATTGATATGATTGGAGAGATTAAGCCTACGACATCTAATGGGCATCATTTCATCCTTGTCTCCATTGATTACTTCACGAAGTGAGTTGAAGCCGCCTCATTTGCATCCATCGCCAAGAATGTTGTTGCCCAATTCATTAAGCATAATCTTATATGTCGGTATGGCATCCATGAAAGGATTATCACAGACAATGGTGCTAATATTAACAATACTATGATCACGGAACTCTTCACGTAATTCAAGATTAAGCACCATAATTATTCTCCGTATCAACCAAAGATGAACAACATAGTGGAAGCCACCAATAAGAACATTAAGAAGATTATACAGAAGATAACAGTGACATATAAAGATTGGCATGATGTTACCATTTTCTCTTCATGGCTATCTCACTTCAGTACGAACATCGGTTGGGGCAACTTCATTCTCTCTAGTCTACGATATGGAAGTTGTCTTACCAGTCGATATCCAGATTCCTTCTTTAAGAATTATGAATGATGCAGGTTTAGACGAAGACGAGTGGATTCAGACTAGGATGTACCAATTAAATTTGGTTGACGAGAAAAGGCTTGCGGTTGTTTGTCATGGCCAGATGTACCAGAAGAATATGATCAAAGCCTTCAACAAGAAAGTCAAGCATCAGGTATATCAGACTGATGACTTGGTAATAAAACGCATCATTCTACCACAAGGTAATCCTAGGGGAAAATGGACCCCCACCTACGAAGGGCCATTTGTAATCAAGAAAATATTTTATGGCGGTGCTATGATACTTGCCACCATGGATGGTGAAGACCTTCCGCACCTTGTGAACACGAACATAGTCAAAAGATACTACGCATGAAAATGACCTACTAGGTTGACTGGCCTAGGCAAAAATAAGGGCATCCCGACGAACCAAAAGGGTTAGGGCAAAAATTAGGGATATACATATAAAGATTGTACACCCGACAAGTCGAAAACCTGATAAGGAGGCTTAGGCAAAAAAGGGTATCCGATGGACTGAAAACCCAAAAGGGCGGTCCAGGAAAAAGTTAGGGATTAAAGCGTATGATTATGTCCCATTGGATCATCTACTTAAAACAAGCTTTGTTACCAATGTCAAGTTTAAATTGTACAGATCAATTCAGTCAACTTCTTCCAGCAGCGAGGGATGAGATGCTTAAATACATAAAGGCAATAGCAGAGTTGAAACTCAATGAGATCGTTTCCACATAGCTGTTTCTCTTTATTTTACTATGTACTCTTTTCATTTTATGACGATTTCCTCTTACTAGGATTTTTCTCTATGTACAAAACCTGTCTGTTTATAGGTAAATTATCAATACAAATACAATTGAAAAAAATCAAATTTTGTTTTATCTTTTCAGTTTTGTTCGCAAAAACATCGAATGACTAAAGTGAATGAACATATGCATACGAATATGATTACTATTAACAAATATATGCATAACAACATGAATCAGCATTTACTAAAGACCCTAGGAATTGGGATAATGTTCAAGTCGTCCATAAATCCCCATAGAACAACCTCCATGGGATTATCCCCCACAGAATTACCTTCACAAGCCCGTCCCAGACGGAGATACATTCCCCCACAAATCTAATAAGCCTTCAAAACAAAAATTGGGGCATCTTCCAATTATTAACATGACCATACTCCTTAGCGGATAATGTAGTGTGATCATTTCTCAAGCATATAGTGGAAACTTCCTCCGCACAACCTACAGAATTCCAATTCCCATCAGAAATATATCCTCAACACATTTCACAGGAACTTAATTCCCTAGCTGAGTTATTTCACCAACACTATAAAACACCCTACAAAATTCTCTTCTTCAGTAGGGTTTATTTCCCCAGCAGGATTTATTTCCCCAGCAAGGTTTATTTCCTCAGGAGGTTTTATTTCCCCAATGGAATTTAATTTCCCAAACAAAGTTCATTTCTTTGATTACTGCAAATCCCTGACAAATTCTCTTCTCCGGCAAAATGTAGTCAAGGCTACTATCCCCATAGAGTTACTACGGAATCCAAAACCGGGACATATATCAATTTTGTCCTCCCCAGAAGAGTGATGTCCATACCTAACACTCGATCATACAACACCTATGAAGGTTACTCATCTCTTTTATCCCCAGGCAGGGTATATAAGAATTGAAATCCCCAGTAGAGCGATGAATGACCGAGGTCCCCAAGTAGAAGTCAAACATTCCCAGCAGAATATCCTCAAAATAGAAAGCAGGAATCCCTAACAGGGACATTCTAAACAAGATTTGAGATTCATATCCTTCATCCCCAACGACAGTCAGGGGTTTATTTTCCCCAACAAAGATGTTATACGAAGCCACCGATACGCCTCAATGACATCTCACACCATACATCATTTACAAGTATCATAGCATATGCATATGAAACACATATAACACTCTCATTTAATTTGAGAACATCATTACCCAATGCATTACATACATCATGACATTGCATAAAGACTAACTTTATCATTTCAAGTAAAGTTCACAAACAAACGACTATCATCTACAATCCTCAAACAGGTCAAAAATTAGTTCCCGAAACAGGACGGGGAAACTATCTATATGACCAGGTTGCAAATTAATTCCCGAAACAGGACGGGGTAATTATCTGTATGACCAGGCAGTATGAATTCTCGAAACAAAACGGGTTCGCCAACAAAAAGTAGGTCCTAGATTAACTCCCAAAAGTGGACGGGGAAACTATCTATATGACCAAGAATATATTAACTCCCGAAGCAGGATGGGAAAAATATCTATATAACCAGGAAAAGATTAACTCCCGAAACAGGACGGGAAAACTATCGACATGGCTAGGTGGTATGAATTACCGAAACAGGACGAGTTTACCAACAAAAACAAACTATAGATCAATTCCCGAAACAGGACGGGACGACTATATACATGACGAGCATTTACCTCAGAGACTAAATCTGACGAAGACTCCCCTCAGAGACTGAATTCTGACAAGCATTTCCCTCAAAAACTAAATCTGACAAGCAACTACTTAAACACCTTCCCAGAGGTTCATTCTTGAAAGCATTCTTCAGATACAGTCAAAGCGTATACTCTTATGATAGTTTTATCAACAATTATCTTGGATGGCATCTTTAAGCCCATATCTGGCGACACCCTATCACCTCTCTGAATGGAATCTCTAACCCCATTCAAGTAATACAATCAAATAACAAGTTTTACTTGATGCACATGCGACTGCAAATTTCTTGGTACTCAAGTGTTCAATCCTCTTCCACCTTCAGATCCCGAATGGCAAGCATGCCAGTCTAGCTCCTCAGGTTTAAGAAAATTGAACATGGGCATCTATTATATCCCAAAATTTTCCCTCCCATTTTTCAAAGACAAATTGATTCAAGGTGCTCAAGTACTCAAGACTACTCAAGAATTGATCAGATGAACCCTCATCCTAAGCAATGGCCTACAACTAGGGTTTTGCATTTCTCAAGGAAGATTGGGTTTTTAAGGTCTCAAGTGGATTTCATGGTCTCTTATATGTCTCTAAGAATGCTCATACTAAGTTTCATGCTTTGCATCACACATTTGCTCAGTCAATAGCTCAGATGACTGAAAATTAACTATATTGGACAAAAAGTTAATTATGGTCAACATACAGTCAAACTTCAAGATTTTTGGTCAACATCAACATTTTGAAGTCATATTCATCATTTTATCAAGGGTTTATCATGATTCATCAAGGAAAACTCTCAAATCATCGAAAGTTAAAAGTTGCCAAATTAGGGTTTCCTAAGGAGAAGTCAACTGAACTTTGACCAATCATACCTTTCACATGCTTCATCATATTTTCCTCAACCAAAGCTCATTTTGAAGGATATTCTCTCTACAACTCGGTCTCTCTAAGCTCAAGTCCAAAAAATGCTTCATTTGAGAGATATGAGCCAATAAATTATAGGTCATTTCAAAAGTCAACAAAAAGACACTTTTTGTCAAGGCAACTTACATATAGATAAAGTCTTCAAATGCAAAAATGATAAAAATAGAGACTTTAGAGGACATCCCGAGCTTTCCAAAAAGTCAAAGATCAGCTTCAAATGGCAAAAATTGAGAGAGTTATAACTAGTGCAAGTTGAGAAATTTTGAGCAAATACATGAAACCAAAAGTGACTAAACTTGAATTTGTGGCCTAACTTTTGAGGTTCAAACGTGCTTGTGGCATGTTTAAGGACCTCTAAATCCATTCATACATTGTTGTGATTTTTTATTTCTTTTTATTTTGATTTTATTTATTAAAATTCAAAATAAATTAAATAAAATATCAATTAAAAGGATTTAGGCGCATGGCTTTGGTCTTGGACCATACTTGAAGCCCAAAGAGCTCATGTACAACTAGAAAATGCATATGGGAGCATAAATATATAGTTTTGCATAAAAGGAAACTTTTCATGAAAGATTTAAAGAAAATATTTTCACCATAATGCACAAAGGTATTTTCTATAATTGTTAACCTAATACATCCCTCTATATGTATTCAGGATATTGAGATCAAAGGGACACAAATTGGCAGCCACAACAACTAGGGTTCTTGATCACACAATTTTCAAGAAAAACAAGATTTAGAAATAAAAGTTCCAAGCGATTTCAGTTTAGGCCAACCATTCAAATCGTCTCCTGAACATCCGTAGGGTAAGAATAGGTAATTTTTCATGCTCATCTATGCCTGAAACATGCATACATGCCCTGTCCGATTATTGAGATTTTTGACCATTCATGTTTTTAATTCCATGTATTATTGAATGTTTCTAACCATCCAGATCAGTTCATATGAATATTTAGAGCAAGATACATGGAGTTTATAACGTCCAAAACTTGGTTTGTTATTTTTGAACCGAGTTAGGGTTTCTTCTTTGAAACTCATGATGCAGGGATCTTTAGCCAAAACGAAGGGCACCACTGGATTCACAAGGGTCCAATTAGGGGGATTGGGTTCATCTTGTGGTTCAATTTTACATAACTTGCAGGTTTAATGTTAGAGCTCATCGGAGAAGGTGATCAGACTTAGGGTTCCAGTCACTTCCCCGTCAGTCAAACTTTTATTAGAACGAGTTGACCATGGCGTGTCATTTTGAGGGGTTCTAATTGGCTAACACTTGATGCAGGGTCCCTCCAGTGCTGATTTATTTTTTTAGTTAAAACATAAAAGCGTTTTTACTATTTAACCAATTGTTTGTATTTTAACCAATAGATGTATAGCCACCCTAGTGGCAAGCGAGCGCACATTAAGGCATACTGGTACCAGGGCGTGGGTTTGATCCTGGCACTTCACAATGTTTTTTTCATACTTTGTATCTTTTACAGATCCAGTGCAGCACACCCTCATGCATCTACCATGCACCTTATCACGCTTCACCATTAGATATGTATAGATCTGATCAAACGATCCCATATCTGTAGATACACGGTGAACATCCTGGAGCCACCCACGCTGGATCCAACGCTAAATCTTATTGGGCCTGGATTTCTATGCTTCTCAACAACCCTGGTTGCTATTTTAGGCCCAACTTTCTTTCTTTTTCTTTATTTTACTATTATTCTTTTTTTATCACAAAATAATTAGTTTTTTTATTAATTAAAATTAATTTAGACTCTTAGGTTTTTTTCTAATCAAATTTTAATTAATTTAACTAATCAACCTTCTTTTTTTAATAATTAAATTAATAGACTTTTTATTATTAAAATTAATTAGGGTTTTTAGGTCTTTTAATTAATTAATTACAAATCTCTCTTTCATAAAAAAACTACAAAAATATTTCCTTTTCTTTCGATTCCAATTTTTCTTTTTTATGTTGATTGTGCTTTTGCAAATGTATTTTTTATTTCACATTTTTTATTATTATTGTAACTGTCCATGGGATGTAATAGTAATTAGGGTTTATTTTCCGCACTTCTACTTATGTACCTCTCCCAAAGCGTTGTAATAGTCTAGGAATTTATTTTCTGCATTTTATTTTCCGCACTTTACTGCTTTTCATTACTGTTAGGTTTACTGTTTGGTAATTAGTCTTGTATGGAAAGATTAAAAGTAAACGATAGCTAACCCTAATTGCAAGATTAAAATAACGGAATCACAAATCACTTGCACACTCACACCTCTAGGGTAACCTCCCTTGTTGCCTCGAGAAAAAACAGCCATGTCCCTCGAACGTGGGGATGCTTTAGCATAGTCCCTCAAAAACAAAGATCGTAGTCCCCCGATGACCCTTTCGATGTTGCCTTCGGTAAACGATCTTGTCCCTTAACGATAATTGCTAAAGCATCCTTACCAGTTGCCTTCGATAACTGTACGATGACCCACGCCTGTCCCTTCACATCTAATGATAGAGCTTCCTACTAACTAATGGTAGGATAACACTATCTAAAAGAAAGGGAATTACAAGAAATACCTTGAGTAGGTAGACCGCTATTAATCGCTTGCTCACAAACATTTCAAAACAAAAACATTTCACACAAACACTTTTCAATAAATATTTACAAACACTTTATACGCATTCTCGAGGGCAGATACGAGAGTCATTTCAAAGTTTCCTTACAATTGGGATCTTCAAAATATTTTCTCAAACACACATTCACAAAGCAATTTTCAAAATAAAGTGAGCTAGTGCTTAAGCGCACGTAGATAACTACGGATGAAAAGGGTGCTAACACCTTCCCTTTTCATAACATACCCCCCCGAACTCAAAATCTTCAAGGTCTTTCCTGTTCTTTTCACCCTTTCCTTATTAGATAAAAGAAAAGTCGGTGGTGACCCTATCTATCTGCAACATTTGCGATAAAACGCAAAACAAGTCAGTTTTCCCACCATATTACACTTACTTCAAGGCCTTGTAAGGCTTTGCTCGTGAAGTAGATGGAGAGATAGAGAGTTTCTTCCTTCTCTGGTCATGAAAGGATTGGTGGTTATGACAGTGCCTATTTGAGATGGACAAGGGTGCGTTCACAGTCCTCGGTCCACTCAAAGGTTGCCTATTTACGAAGAATTTTGAGAAGAGTAAGTGTGTACTAGGAAGATTTTTCCACGAAACGGGATAACGAGGTGAGCATTTAGTTTAGGATTTGAATTTATTTCTTTGAGTTTGGAATTGGAAATTCAGAAAATGCCCGATATTTGTCAGGGTTGGCTTCGGTTCCTTGTTCTGTTAGGTAGAAACCGAGGAATTTACATGCCCATACACCGAAGGTGCACTTTTCTGGGTTAAATCGCATTATGCATTTCCTTGCCTGCTCGAAGAATTATTTAGGGGGAGATCATTGTCGGTTTCCTCTTTGTACTTGACGATTCTGTCGTCCATGTATCCTCGAGCATGTCTCCTATTTCTCCTTGGAATACCTTGTTCATCATTTGTTGGTATGTAGAATTGACATTCTTCAGGTTGAAAGGCATTACGTTGTAGTAATAGTTTCCCGACTCGGTCAAGAAGGCCGTGTACTTCTTGTTTGTTTTTTCCATGGGGATCTAGTTGTATTCAGAATACGCATCCATGAACGACAGTAATTTAAAACCTGCAGAATTATCAACTAATTTTCTAATATTGGGGAGGGGATAAGCGCCTTTCGGGAAATACCGGTTGAGATTGGTATAGTCAATGCACATGCGTCATTTTCCATTACTCTTTTTCACAAGAACTACATTAGAAAGCTAGGTTGTGTACTAGGCTTGGGAAATAAAATTTGCCTCTAGGAGGTCTTTTACAGCATGCTCGACAACCTCTATTTTCTCTGAGGACTATCAGCGCCTACATTGAGAAACTGCCTTAATGGAAGGATCTATAGTCAGATGATGACAAGCTATCTACGGGTCTAATCTGGGAATTTCTGTTGCACTCCAGGCGAACAAGTCCACACTCTCTCTGAGGCATGCCTTCAATTTCCTTTTTGCCAAGTCGGGGAGGTCATCACCGATTTTGACTTCTCAGGATGGGTCGTCGCCCAAGGGAATGATTTAAAATTCCCAATATGGGATTGTGCGCATAGGGTGTGTGGTCTCATTGTTGCTCGTAGATGAGGAGGAGCTATCTGCCTCTAGTAGGGGCTATTTTCCTTTTCTCTTTTGATCTTGGGGATCCTTCTTTATGAACCCGATGTCAAGTTCAATTGCATAAACGTGTGACAATGGTTATGGCTCCTTTGAACTAATGGGCAGGGAAGATCTATTGGTTGTTCTGGGTTGCATGCTGATGGAGCTCAATCCTTTAGCAGCACCTTTAAAACATCTTCTTTCTGCCTGAATGTCCCCATGAAGGGTGGCGACGAGCCCTTGCTCGGTGTAATATTTCATTTTTAGGTGCACTATGGAGGGAACTGCTATCAATTCGGCCAGGGTAGGTGTGATACAGTGGGAGAACTTACTTGAGGTGTTTTGTGTTTTGTGTTCGTAAATGTTGCGGTTTAGCAAGATTCGCCATCGACTTTTCTTTTATCCAATAAGGAAATGTGAAAAAGCACAGGAAAGACCTTTTAGGGATGTTTTTGAGTTCGGGGGGTAGATTATGAAAAGGGAAGGTGTTAGCATCCTTTTCATCCATGGTTTTCCATGGGCTCTTAGTTACTCGCTAGATCACTTGCTTTTGTTTGAATGTGCTTTGTGGTGTGAGTTTTGAAAGTATTTTTGAAAATGTCTTTGTAATGGTTCTTGTTTCTATAAGAACACATACAAAGTGTTGTTTCGAAAATAGTTCAAAGATGTGTTTGTGAGATGTGTTTTTGGAAGTGATTTTTAAAAGGTGCTTTCTTTGTAATAGCTCTCGTTTGTATAAGAACGCATGCAAAGTGTTGTTTTCAAAAGTGTTTCAAAATAAGAATGTTTGGTGCATAAAATGTTTTTATTGTGAGCAAACGAGTAACTAGGAGAGAATCTACCTACTCAAAAGGTTTTAGATGTGCTTTTCCTCCTCCTTTAGATGTTGCTATCTTACCATTGTTTTATTAAGAAGCCCTATCGTTGGATGTGAAGGGACGGGTGTAGGGATGTTTGTATAGTCATAGAAGGAAACTCATGGAACGTTTTAGCAATGTCATTTTAGGGACTAGATCGTTTACCGAAGGAAACATCGAGGGACTACGATCTTTTATCGAGGGTCTTTGCTAAAACGCCCATGTTCGAGGGACATGACTATTTTTTCGATATGCAACAAAATGGGATTACCCTAAGGGTGCATGTGTGAATAATGTGTTTGATTGCATGCATTTTAACCTTGATTAGGGTTGTCTATTTTGTTGTTTTCATGTCTTGTCATACATCCTATTTACTAGCAATATATGAAAAGCGAATAAAATGTGAAAAAATAAAATCTAAGCTATTACATCGCTTTAGGGGGATGGGGGTACATATTTATGAATGGGGATTGCAAGTAAGATTAAATCCTAAGTTATTATTACAACCATATCGAATGGATCAGAATGTGCAAGAAACGAAATTACTTATTTATTTAAGAAAAGAAATAAGTTTGCTTAAAAAAATATTTTTTGGCCTTTTGTTTTAAGAAATAAAGTATAGCACGGAAAAAATGTTTTTGGTGGTGCTGATTAATGAAATAGAAAGTGATAGAAAATATAGAGAGAAAAAGCAAAAATAGAATCAGCGTGTTGCTGATTAAGGGAGGTCAGAAGTTCTGACTCTGGCACACTGCAAAACAAAATTCCTGTTAGTAAAAAAAAACATAAGCAGAGTCGGAAGTTCTGAGTCCACTGAGAGCACATTAGCTTTCAGAAGTTCTGATACCACCGGCAACAGAGTAGGTTTCAGAAGTTCTGAGACCACCAGCAACAAAGTAGATCTTAGAGGTTCTGATATCACTGGAAAAACTTAGTCTCTTTCTTCATGGTAGTCAGAACATCTGCGTTTTGGTCATTTCTCCACAAAACAGAAGATGTGTATATGACAGTTATGGCAGGTTTCATAGCATTTCAGAAACAAGAAATATCAGAACCATAAATCAGAGGCAAGTGTGAATCTGTTAATCATAATTCTGAGTTCTAATTTCTTTCAGAAGTTCTGAAACTGGTTCATTCCATACTTAGGCAAGCAAACACGTGAAGTCTCAGAATATGTATAACGTCAGAAGCATGATATCTACATTGTATCTTTTTTTGAACATACAAATCTGATAGTGATTAAGCAACGTGATAAGAGTCAGCAGAAGCTTACCTTGCAGCTGGAAAAGATTCTGTAAACTGGAGGTTGGTCTTGGACTCTGGTGATGTTCTGAGCAACTTCCTCACGTACTCAACAGGATGGAGATTTTCAACTCCTAGAACAGCCAAGGGGTGATACTTTGACTTCTTGGAGGTGGAGGTGAATGGAAAGTGTATGGCAATATGAATATAGAAGTTGAAATAACTTCTAGTATGGGAATCAACAATCGTGGGGATGGTTTTAGTCAAGGAACAATGGAGTTTTGATGCTAGGATCAAATGCTAAGGTTTTGGTATTTGGTGTTTACAACTTTTTGGATTCTTGGAGTTTTGCAAAGATTCAAGGTCTTTTTCTTTCTTTCGCTGATTCTCTCTCTCCAAAAACCAACCCTTTCAACGTGTGATGGAACAAACTCTTTATAGATGGATTTGCTGTGGTTTTGGGGGGGAAAACAAATGAGTTTTTAAATTTTTTTGGCATACTGTCCCTTTGTTTTTAGATCATAGTTTTCGCAGGCTAATTTGGTGCAAGAAAAACGCAGGCGTGGACTGGATCAGCAGCACCTTGGAGTGTTGTGACAGCTGGTTGCAGGACTGTGCCATAGCAGGGCAGCAGGTTAAGGTTTGGGGTTTGGTGATGTTCTGATTGTAGGAAATAAAAAATGTAATCTCCAAACGCTGAAGGGGCATCTTCTGACCAGAGCGTTGAATATAGCCTCTATATGCTGAAGAATCGTGTTCTGACTGAAGCATTATGTTCTGACCAAAGAGCAATGCTTCTGCAGGTTCTGATTGAGGAGTTATGTTCTGACCAAAGGGAAACGCTTCGGCATGTTCTGACCGTGTTTGCAATCTTCTGACGACACTTGCATAGAGTCTGGCTCAGAAGTTCTGAAATATCACATTCTCTAGACACTTAGACAAATTTTCTAAATGTTTAAAAAATTTGATTTTTTCAAAGTAACTTCTGACTTCCAATTTTTGATGAACCCATTTTATGCTTTAATGAAAATGTGATTTTTAGAACTTGATTTTTTGATTTAAAAATCAAAGTTTGACTTTTTTCAGTGCTTTTTACCATTTTTCCCTTATGGATGATTTCCTTGAAAAATGATGATCCAAGACTTGGAACTTGATAGAGGCAAAACTGAGAGTCCAGGATGAATCCCTTGAGAAATAGGAGGGCAAATTTTGGGGTACAACAGTTGCCCCTGTTCAATCTTCTTAAGCATGAGGATGTAGATTGGCTGATCTGCCCTTCGTGATTTGAAGGCAGAAGATGATTGAACACTAGAGTGCCCAGAAATTTGCACTCGCATGAAGTAATACAAATTTTTAATGTCGGGAATGGGCTTAAAGATGACATCCAGAAAAGATTGGTTGCATAAGAGATTCCTGGGTGAAAAATTCCTGTACCTGCTACCGGGGGATGTTGATTCTATGCACTGGGAAGTAAAGTCTAGGAGCTTTTGGTTATCCATTACTCTACTGGGGAATTAACTCTTGATTTGAAGAGGTGAAAGTAGACTGTATACCTGGTCAAGGTCCAGGCTGTACAGCAACTCGCTGGGGAAATGTGAAATCGACCGTATTTGATTGGGTCTAGGCTTTACAATGTTGTAACCAGTTATCTAGAGATAAGGGAGAAGGAACCTGGATAGTAAGGTTACTTCGAAATGAAAGCCTGGGTAGTAGGGCTATGATAAGGAACCTGGATAATAGGGTTACTTCGAAATGAAAGCCTGGGTAGTAGGACTGTGAGAAGGAACCTGGATAGTAGGGTTACTTCGAAATGAAAGTCTGGGTAGTAGGACTGTGAGAAGGAACCTGGATAGTAGGGTTACTTCGAAATGAAAAGGAACCTGGATAGTAGGGTTACTTCGTTTGATCGTGTAGATTAGTTGACCCGTTTGGTTTTTGGAACTAATTTTTCCTTGGTTGCCTGTAGATATGACATGTATAACTGTTGGTATTGTTGGTGATAACTGTCTTTCCTGAAAAGATAACAAGGTTAGTTATATGCGATGCATGAAATGCATTGTGATATGATGTTCTCAAAATAAATGAGATTATGCCGAATGTGATATGTATACGAATGTCATGATGTATGAGCACAGTAGTTGTGACACATCCGAGTCTGGGAAAATAAATCCATGACTGCTGCTGAAGAGAAATAGATTTCCTGACTGTTGTAGAGAACAATGGCTCTTGTATTTCCGCTGAGGATGATGAACGGAAGTGATTGCGCTGGGGGTTTGTTCCTTATTTATGGATGTTCTGTCGGGGAGAGCCTCTGCTTGAGAATAACTCTGCGGGGAACCACTTGAAAGGTGAATTTTCGATAGCTGAGGTAATGGGCTCTGTCGGCAGTTTAGCTTCGATATCCAGAGAAATAAACTCTTCTTGGGGAATTTATGAATTTGTGATGCTCCACTCGTGATTATAAAATCCGATTGGGGAACATAGGTGTCAGGTTTCTAGAGGATCCTGGCTAGGGAGATCACTTCCCGTTTTGAGAGAAATGTTACTGATACTTTGATTACTTCTGCTCTGGCGCTAGAAGGAGGGGGGTATTGATGTTACAAGATTATATGTATTGATGACTGTGCTCCAAAGCTGTCTCTGCCCTGGTACCCGCTGGACATGGTAACTGTCGATTTTGATACTTCTGATCTTTTGTTCCTGTTTCTTAAGTTATGAGCAATTGTCTTTGGTTTCTTTATGCAAATATTTGTGATAGCAATCATATTCAAATGCATATGTCAAGAATAAATCATTGGACGTTCTTGCAAAAATAAAAGAGAAAAAGGAAAACAAATAGTTTTGTAAAAATGTCTTGTATTAATTTTAAAGTTGGTCTATAACGGGCGCTTTTGTACAAGGAAGCTGACGTTCTAGTAAGAGAGTGTCACCGCAAAAATGAAGGATATACAATTTTGTGTACAACAGAAAGAAAACATCTATGTGCAATAATCCCATTGGGTTTCAAATCCGTTATTGCCACTATGTCTTTGAGCGTCTCCTCACTTTGCTGCTTGTCTGAAGCTGATTAGATTGAGGGATGCCATTTGAGCTTGAAAGTTGATACTGAGGTCAGATCGCAGGGTGATCCAATGGGACATAGTGATATGCTTTTCATCCCTAACTTTTTCCTGGACCGCCCTTTCGGGTTTTCGGCCCACCGGGATACCCTTTTTTGCCCAAGTCGCCTTTTCAGGTTTTCAACTTGCCGGGTGTACAGGTTTATTTTTTAATTTCATCCCTTATTTTTTCCCGAACCCTTTTGGTTCGCCGGGAAGCCCTTATTTTTGCCTAGGCCAGTTAACCTAGCGGGTCTTTGATTATGCGTAGTATCTTTTCACTAAGTCTACATTGATAGGATGAGGAAGCTCGTCACCATCCATAATGGTCAGGATCATTGCTCCACCAGAGAATATGCTTTTGATTAAAAATGGCCCTTCATATGTAGGAGTCCATTTGCCCCTGGGATCACCTTGTGGAAAAATGATATGCTTGATCACCAAGTCACCGACCTGATATACCTGACGTTTGACCTTTTTATTAAAAGCTTTGATCATGCGTTTTTGGTATATCTGACCATGACAGATAGCTGCCATCCTCTTCTCATCAATCAAGTTCAACTGGTCAAGTCGAGTCTGGATCCAATCTTCTTCGTTCAAACCAGCATCTTTCATCATCCTCAGAGAGGGGATCTGGACCTCAATGGGTAAGACAACCTCCATGCCGTATACCAGAGAATAGGGTGTTGCCCCAGTTGATGTACGAGCTATGGCACGATACCCGTGGAGAGCGAACTGAAATTCTGGCTGCAGATACTCAATGTCACAGTCAATGTTATGACACCGTATCTGACTTTCTAAGACAGTAAATACAAAAACAGTAAAGAACACAGTCAATTATTTACCCAGTTTAGTGTGAAACAACACCTACTCTGGGGGCTACCAAGCCAGGGAGGAAATCCACTATAAGAGATATTAATTCAGGAATAAACCAACCAGTTTATCTCCTTCACTTAAGACCTACCCAATGCAACTTCAATCTAAGTTGTACTTAAACCTGAGTTCCCACTCACTCCCTCTCAATCACAGCAGTGATACTTAAAACAATTGACTAATGAATTAATGAAGACACTCTTCAAAACATACACTTGATTATGCTTCACAGCTTTATAATCAAGTAACACAAACACTCTTACTTCACAGCTTTGAGTGATACATACACCTAACTTGACTTTGCTTCAAAGCTTTAGTCAAGAGACACAAAACACTCTTGCTTCAAAGCTTTGAGTGGTACAAAAACCCTTACAAACAAAACCTATTCCAAGTCACTTATCACAATGATAATTGCTTGGATTACATCAGTTAAAACTATACACTTTTTGATTGATCTTCAGTCCAAAAAGATATTTTCCAAACAGCAGACCTGTTGAATATATAGCAGATGTTTCTTCAGTTAGGGTTTCCACAAAAAGCTAGGGTTAATTAGGTTTAACCATAAGACTTGGTCACAAGACTTTATCAACCAGTTTAGGGTTGAGCTAGGTTAACCCAAAGACAACGGGAGATTCTGTTCTGGAAGGAATGAGCCAACTTCCTGAAAAATCTCAGAATTAACCAAACTGCACTACTGTTAGATCAGTACAGGATGTCTTAACATTTGTTATGACATCAGAATTCCTATTTATTGAGAAGACAATAAATGTGATCTTTTTGCAAAATGCTCAGATACACACTCATAAACAGCAGTACCTGTATGCCACTATTTTTCTGCAAAGGTACCTAATAAACCAGTACCTAATAAACCAGAATGTTATGACATCAGTCATGACATTCACACACCTGGTTTTACCAAAAATGCATGCCAATAACTAAACACCTACAAACTCCCCCTTTGGCAGATTTTTGGCTAAAGCCCCTAAGCAATCAGAGAATAGATAGCAGCAGAATAAATGTGACTGCAGAAAAATATAGTGTCTATTAACCACATAATATCTCCCCCTCTTTAGCCACAAATGGGCCAAAGATACATGTACTTAATTGTTATACAGTCATCCCAAATAAAGACAGAAAAAGAAAAACACACAAAACACTTGCATCAACTGGAACTAGCCGCAAGTTTGCCAACTCCACTGAACTTTAAGCACTGTCATCAGACTCAGAAGGTTCGGGCTTCTTCCTTTTCTTGTGAGCAATATCAGCATTCTTCTCTTTGTCCATGTCAACAACTGGGGCTTCAGCATCCTTATCTTTGTCTGGTGTCTCAACATCCTTAGAGACATCTGGATTTGTTTCAGCATTTGAACTTTCTTGATTTAAAGGAACAGAAATGCCAGGAACTAAGTGGTTCTCATTCAGAATTCTTGTAACAAGTTTAGCTATTGCTTGACGAACATAGGCTGACCCTTCCCTATTTGCAATTTCAGAGGGAACAGAAGTAGAAGGATGAGAGGGATTACCAGAAGCAGTAGCTTGGGACCTTCCTGCATGTCTTGTTCTCATCTCTTTGACCTTGGTGGGGTTAGTTTCCATTTCTCTAAGAGGAGCAATCTCCAGGACTTCAGAATCCAGGCATGATGAGATTGCCCTAGAATCTTGATCAGAGGAAGAGGATGAAATAGTCGTATTGGATGATGATGATGTTTGAGACATTTTGATAGTCTTAGAAGACCAATAGCAACTAGAGAAAAAACTCTGATTGAGAGATTGGGTTTTGACACAGAGGCGAGAGGGGAATGAGGTAAATAAGAGTCTGTTCAAATTCTTAAATATTTTGAAGGAAATGGGAAAGCATATGTTTAACCCAATCAAATTAGACTTAGCAAAAATAACTTCTTCAACCCTTGTTTTAAGCAAAATTAATTGCTACAATTCCTCATGTTGGCAAATACCCAACTTGCCCCTCAAGTTTTCAAATTGATTTGCATCAAGTGCCTTTGTAAAAATGTCAGCCAGCTGTAGCTCAGTGGCAACATGTTCCAGTTTAATTGTCTTCTCTTCTACAAGGTCTCTGATAAAGTGATGTCTTATGTCAATATGTTTGGTCCTACTATGCTGAATAGGTTTTTTGGAAATGTTGATTGTACTCAGATTGTCACAGTACAATGTCATAACATCTTGTGTGACATTATACTCATTAAGCATTTGTTTCATCCAGATCATTTGAGAACAACTACTACCAGCTGCAATGTATTCAGCTTCAGCAGTAGAGAGAGATACACAATTCTGTTTCTTGCTGAACCAGGAAACCAGATTGTTTCCTAAGAAGAAACATCCACCAGAGGTGCTTTCTCTATCATCAGCACTTCCAGCCCAATCAGCACCACAATAACCAGTCAGAGTTGGTTCACAGCCATGAGAATATAACAAGCCATAGTTGTAAGTTCCACTCACATACTTCAAAATTCTCTTCACTTGGTTGATAAGACTGACTTTAGGATCAGCTTGGTATCTTGCACAAACTCTAACTGCAAAAGCAATGTCAGGTCTGCTGGCAGTTAAGTACAACAATCTTCCTATCATGCTTCTGTACAGACTTTGGTCAACCTTAACCCCATTTGAATCTTTGGATAACTTTAAATGAGTAGGTGCAGGAGTCCTTTTGTGACTGGCATTCTCCATACCAAACTTCTTTACAATGTTCTTTGCATACTTGCTTTGAGATAGAAAGATTGAGTCCTCCATCTGTGAGACTTGCAGTCCAAGAAAATAAGTCAGTTCTCCCATGAGACTCATTTCGAATTCAGCCTGCATCTGGTCAGCAAAATGTTTAACCATTTGTTCTGACATTCCCCCAAACACTATGTCATCAACATATATTTGAGCTACCATTAACTTCCCTCCTTCAGTTTTGACAAAGAGGGTTTTATCCAAGCCTCCTTTTCTGTATCCTTTGTCTGAGAGAAAATTTGTTAACCTGTCATACCATGCTCTAGGAGCTTGTTTCAGGCCATATAGAGCTTTCCTCAATTTGTAGACATGATCAGGGTGGTTTGGATCCACAAAGCCTTTAGGCTGTTCCACATAAGCTTCCCCATTCAAGTACCCATTTAGGAAGATACTTTTCACATCCATCTGAAATAACTTGAACTTCAGGAGACAAGCAATTGACAATAAGAGTCTGATTGATTCCAGCCTGGCTACAGGAGCAAAGGTTTCATCAAAATCAACCCCTTCAACTTGAGTGTATCCTTGAGCAACAAGTCTTGCCTTATTCCTGGTGACAACTCCTTCAGCATCTGATTTGTTCTTGAAAATCCATTTTGTGCCAATGATGTTTGTTCCTTCAGGTCTAGGAACTAGCTCCCAAACTTCATGTTGCTTGAATTGGTTCAATTCATCTTGCATTGCTCCAATCCAGTATTCATCAGTTAAAGCTTCCTTGACATTTCTTGGTTCAATTTTAGACACAAAGCAAGAGTTCGAGATGATTTCTCTAGATCTTGTAATGACTCCACTGCTGGGATCTCCTATGATGAGCTCTTTTGGATGATCCTTCTGAATTCTGATGGAAGGGATTTTGCTAGCTTCCTTTGATTCAGATTCTGCTGTGGTGGTGTTGGGTAGATCATTCTGTTGAGTTGAAGTCTCAAAGAATGTCTCAACATTACAAGGGACATCTGTTTCCTCATGATAATCATCAATTATGACATTTATTGATTCCATCATGGCTTTGGTCCTGGAGTTGAATACCCTATAAGCTCTGTTGTTTGAGGAGTATCCTAGAAATATGCCTTCATCACTTTTAGGGTCCAGTTTTCTCCTTTGTTCACGATCTGCCAGAATATAGCATTTGCTACCAAATACATGGAAGTACTTCACAGTTGGTTTTCTTCCTTTCCAGAGTTCATATATGGTGGATGAGGTTCCCTTTCTCAAGGTGACCCTGTTATGGACATAGCAGGTTGTATTCATAGCTTCAGCCCAAAAATACATAGGAAGTCTTTTGGCATGTATCATTGCTCTGGCAGATTCTTGTATGGTCCTGTTTTTCCTTTCCACAACTCCATTTTGCTGAGGAGTTATAGGAGAAGAAAATTCATGACTAATTCCTTCTGATGAACAGAACTCATCAAACTTGCTGTTTTCAAATTCCTTGCCATGATCACTTCTGATTCTGACAATACACCCTTCTTTTTCTCTTTGAATTCTTTTGCACAGTTCTTTAAAAACTTCAAATACATCAGATTTTTCCCTAATGAAGTTAATCCAGGTGAATCTGGAAAAATCATCCACAACAACATAGGCATATCTTTTTCCACCAAGACTTTCCACCTGCATTGGTCCCATCAGATCCATATGAATAAGTTCTAGAACTTTAGAGGTGGTCAGATGTCTTGACTTTGGATGTGACATCCTAATCTGCTTACCAACCTGACATTCACCACAAACTCTCCCTTCATCAATTTTTAGTCTTGGAATCCCTCTGACTGCCTCCATGGAGATAATCCTTTTCATTCCCCTTAGGTGAAGGTGGCCAAGTTTTTGGTGCCATAGTTTCACCTCTTTTTCTTCTTTGGCAATAGAACACACAGTGGAGAAATTAGTGTTCTCAGGCTCCCACAAGTAACAGTTGTCTTTAGATCTGACTCCTTTCATTACAACTTCTTGTTTTTCATTTATTACAAGACATTTAGATTTTGAGAAATTGACCTTGAATCCATGATCACACAATTGACTGATACTAATGAGATTAGCAGTCAGGCCTTTTACCAATAGTACTTCATTCAGATTTGGAACTCCAGGGCAGTCCAAATTACCAACTCCTTTAATTTCACCTCTAGCACCATCTCCAAAGGTCACATAACTAGTGGTGTGAGGTTTAACATTATTGAGAAGGTTCTTGATTCCAGTCATGTGCTTAGAACACCCACTGTCAAAGTACCAGTCTTCCTTTGCAGAGACTCTCAGGGAAGTGTGGGCTATCAGGGCAGTAGCCTTTTTCTTCCATTGGGGAGTATGTGGTACCTTTTTAGACTTAGGTTTAGCACCTGGGTTCTAATTAGGGTATCCATACAATCTGAAGCAGAAAGGCTTAATGTGACCATACCTCCCACAATGATGACATCTCCATCTTTGGTACCTTTTCTTCATATATCTCAGTTCCTGATGTTGAGAGTTGTGTTGAGACATCTGCTTTGACATTTGTTTGTCAGACCTGATCTTCTTGTCTGCACCAGATTTCTTTGCTTCCACAAATCCTAGTCCAGACTTGTTTCCCACATTTTGTCCAACCTGAAGGATTTCTTCCAATTTGTCAGTTCCATTTGTCAGCATCTTGACAAATTTGGTCATCTGGTTCAGTTTTGAGTTCAGCATTTGAACTTCCCCTTCTAGATGACTTATAGTTTTAAGGTCTGCTCTTTTTTCAGCCTCCAGCTTTATGATGAGTTTTGTTTGTTTCTCATTCTGCACACAGACTTCAGCACTTCTGATACACAATTTCTTGTAAGTATCAGCCAGTTCTACAAATGTCACTTCCTCATCACTAGTGTCACTTTCAGAGGAACAAACACCAGTTAGTGCAGTAACTAGTTTGGCAGATTCTTCTTCAGAATTACTTTCTGAATCACAGTCAGACCAGGTAATAGTCATTCCTTTCTTTTGTTTCTTAAGAAAGGTAGGACATTCAGCTCGAATATGCCCATATCCTTCACAACCATGGCATTGAATTCCTCTGCCTTGATTTCCCTTCTCTTCTAACCTTGATCTTCTGTTGGAACTGTCAATGTCAGAGGGGATGTTATGAACATTAGACTTTGACTTTGGATCTATTCTTTTGATGAGTTTGTTGAATTGTCTTCCAAGCATGGCTATAGCTTCTGAAATATTTTCTTCTTCATCCTCCTTGTTTTCATCTTCAGTGTTGGATACAAGTGCTATGCTCTTGTTCTTTTTGTCAACATTTTCAGTGATCCCCATCTCAAAAGTCTGAAGAGACCCAATGAGTTCATCCACTTTCAACTTGCTGATATCCTGGGCTTCCTCTATAGCAGTTACCTTCATTGCAAATCTTTTAGGCAAGGATCTGAGAATCTTTCTCACCAGTTTTTCTTCTGACATCTTTTCTCCCAATGCTCCTGAGGTGTTGGCAATCTCCAAGATGTTCATGTGAAACTCATGAATGGTTTCATCTTCCATCATTTTTAGATTCTCAAACTTGGTAGTCAGCATCTGAAGCCTTGACATTTTTACTTTGGAAGTGCCCTCATGGGTAGTTTTGAGAGTGTCCCAAACTTCCTTGGCCAGTTCATATTGATGTACTAGTCTGAATATGTTTCTATCAATTCCATTGAACAAGGCATTTAAAGCTTTGGAATTTCCCAGGGCTAACTCATCTTCTTCTTTACTCCATTCTTCCTCAGGCTTCAGACTGATTGTCCCATCTTTCTCAGTTATGGTGGGATGGTTCCATCCTTTGTCAGCAGCTCTCCAGGCCTTTTTATCCAGAGATTTTAAGAAGGAAATCATACGAGGTTTCCAGTAGTCATAATTTGTTCCATCCAGAATGGGTGGTCTATTTCCAAAAACTCCTTCTTTGTCCATAGTGCCAGAAAGTGATATCCCTAGATCTCACCCAGTAATACAGGCAGGGTGCCTGCTCTGATACCAATTGAAATTTAGGCTGCAGATACTCAATGTCACAGTCAATGTTATGACACCGTATCTGACTTTCTAAGACAGTAAATACAAAAACAGTAAAGAACACAGTCAATTGTTTACCCAGTTCAGTGTGAAACAACACCTACTCTGGGGGCTACCAAGCCAGGGAGGAAATCCATTATAAGAGATATTAATTCAGGAATAAACCAACCAGTTTATCTCCTTCACTTAAGACCTACCCAATGCAACTTCAATCTAAGTTGTACTTAAACCTGAGTTCCCACTCACTCCCCCTCAATCACAACAATGATACTTAAAACAATTGACTAATGAATTAATGAAGACACTCTTCAAAACATACACTTGATTATGCTTCACAGCTTTATAATCAAGTAACACAAACACTCTTACTTCACAGCTTTGAGTGATACATACACCTAACTTGACTTTGCTTCAAAGCTTTAGTCAAGAGACACAAAACACTCTTGCTTCAAAGCTTTGAGTGGTACAAAAACCCTTACAAACAAAACCTATTCCAAGTCACTTATCACAATGATAATTGTTGGATTACATCAGTTAAAACTATACACTTTTTGATTGATCTTCAGTCCAAAAAGATATTTTCCAAACAGCAGACCTGTTGAATATATAGCAGATGTTTCTTCAGTTAGGGTTTCCACAAAAAGCTAGGGTTAATTAGGTTTAACCATAAGACTTGGTCACAAGACTTTATCAACCAGTTTAGGGTTGAGCTAGGTTAACCCAAAGACAACGGGAGATTCTGTTCTGGAAGGAATGAGCCAACTTCCTGAAAAATCTCAGAATTAACCAAACTGCACTACTGTTAGATCAGTACAGGATGTCTTAACATTTGTTATGACATCAGAATTCCTATTTATTGAGAAGACAATAAATGTGATCTTTTTGCAAAATGCTCAGATACACACTCATAAACAGCAGTACCTGTATGCCACTATTTTTCTGCAAAGGTACCTAATAAACCAGTACCTAATAAACCAGAATGTTATGACATCAGTCATGACATTCACACACCTGGTTTTACCAAAAATGCATACCAATAACTAAACGCCTACACGAACTATAGCATCTCATGCTAGTCTTTGTATGTGACTGCCATTTTCTGTATGATCTTCTTAATGTTTTTATTTGCAGCTTCGACAACACCATTCATCTTTGGCCGGTAAGGGGAAGAATTATGATGCTGGATCTTGAATTTCTCGCACAAGGCGGTGATCATAATGTTGTTTAGATTTGTACCATTATCAGTGAGGATTCTCTCTAGGACACCGTATCAGCATATGAGGTTTTGTTTGATGAACCAGGTGACCAAATTCTTAGTAACGAAAGCGAATGAAGCTGTCTCACCCCACTTTGTAAAATAGTCAATGACCACTAAGATAAAATAGTGTCCATTGGAGGCCATTGGCTTGATTTCCCAAATCATATCGATTCCCCACTTAACAAAGGGCCAAGGAGCCCTTAAGACGTTCCGAGGAACCGGAGGTACGTGCACTTTATCAGCATAAACCTGACACTTATGGCAAGTCCGAGAGTGTTGGTAGCAATCTGCCTCCATGGTAGACCAATAATAGCCCGCCCGTAGGATTTTCTTTGCCATTGTATGCCCATTGGAATGGGTACCAAAAGTGCCTTCGTATAATTCAACCATGATCATTTCAGCCTCAACCTTGTCTACGCACCGAAGCAATACAGTGTCATGACTACGTTTGTACAAAATACCGTTACTAAGGAAGAACTTAGCCGAGAATCTTCTCAGGAACTTCTTGTCATTTACTGAAGCTCCTTTTGGGTATTCCTGACACTCGAGATACCTTTTAACTTCATGGAACCAAGGTCGATCCACTACTTCTTCACTACCGATCTCGTGACAGTAGGTTGTTTCACCCATCTGCTCAATGGTGATTTGAGGAGCCTCGTTATCCCAATTAAGTTTAAACATAGATGACATTGTAGCTAGTGCATTTGTTAGATGATTTTCTTCTCGCAAGAAATGCTTGAAGGTAATCTCCTCAAAATGCG
Organism: Vicia faba; assembly: GCA_948472305.1. NCBI lineage: Eukaryota > Viridiplantae > Streptophyta > Magnoliopsida > Fabales > Fabaceae > Vicia > Vicia faba. The sequence continues at coordinate 1,142,721,286 of OX451739.1, read as the reverse complement.
GCAACAATGTCAACACATGTTCTTTGTAAGGGATAAGGTTGGGGTGTTTGGTGTCCTATTCCCCTTTGACTTGACTGATGACCAAAGTTGAATCTCCAAATACATCCAAGGATTTGATCCCCAAGTCTATATCAGCTTTGAGTCCGAAGATGCATGCTTCGTATTCTGCCATGTTGTTTGTACAGTTGAAGCAAAGTCTGGCAGTAAAGGGAGTATGACATCCCTCCGGAGATATGAGTACGGCGCTGATACCATTGCCAAGTGCATTGGATGCTCCATCAAAGAATAGGGTCCATCGGGATCCTTGCTCAGGTCCGTCATATGGCCTGATTTCTTCACAATCGTCTAATGTCATGATGTCTTCATCTGGGAATTCAAACTTCATGGACTGATAGTCTTCCACAGCTTGGTGAGCAAAGTGATCATCCAATACACTACCTTTTATAGCTTTCTGGGTAGTATACTGTATGTCATATTCTATCAGGATCATCTGCCATCTTGCTATTCTCCCAGAAAGAGCGGGCTTCTCAAAGATGTATTTTATCGGATCCATTTTAGATACCAACTGAGTAGTATGGGTCAGCATATACTGTCTCAGCCGGCTAGTAGCCCATTCCAGAGCGCAACAAGTTTTCTTGAGAAGTGAATATCTTGTTTCACAGTCGGTAAACTTTTTGCTCAAGTAATGAATAGCATGCTCTTTTCCGCCAGACTCGTCATGCTGGCCCATCACACACCCCATTGAATTATCTAATACTATCAGGTACAATATCAAAGGTCTCCCTTCAACTGGAGGCATCAAAATTGGTGGTTCTTGTAGGTATTCCTTGATTTTTTCGAAAGCGTTATGGCATTCATCATTCCATTTTACCACTTGATCTTTCTTCAGAAGCTTGAAGATTGGCTCACAAGTGGCAGTCAAATGTGAAATGAACCTGGCGATATAATTCAGGCATCCCAAGAAACCTCTAACTTCCTTATTTGTGTGGGGGGCTGGCATTTCCAGTATAGCTTTTACCTTTGCAGGATCTACTTGAATACCTTTGTCGCTGACGATGAAACCTAGAAGCTTACCGGACCTTACCCTGAAAATGCACTTGTTCAGATTCAATCTCAGTTTGTATACCTTCAATATGTCGAACAACTTTTGGAGATGATCAAGGTGCTCTTCCTCAGTCTGAGACCTGGCTATCATATCATCGACATAAACCTCAATCTCATGGTGAATCATGTCGTGGAACAAAGAGACCATGGCGCGCTGATAAGTTGCCCCGACATTCTTCAACCCAAAAGGAATCACCTTGTAGCAGAAAGTGGCCCACTGCGTAACGAAAGTTATCTTTTCCATGTCTTCGGGAGCCATCTTGATCTGGTTGTAACCAGAGAAACCATCCATGAAGGAAAAGATTTTATGTTGCACAGTGTTGTCAACCAGAACGTCTATATGAGGAAGCGGGAAGTCATCCTTGGGGCTTGCCCTGTTCAGATCTTTGTAATCCACACACATTCATACCTTACCATCCTTCTTAGGCACCGAAACGACGTTAGCAACCCACTACGGATAGGAGGTGACAACTAAGAATCCCGCGTCGAACTGCTTCATGACCTCTGCCTTAATTTTCTCCGACATTTCAGGGCGCATACGACGGACCTTCTGTTTAACTGGCGAGTAGTTTTCCTTAGTCGGCAGGCGATGTACCACAATATCAGTGTCCAAACCAGGCATGTCTTCATAGGACCAAGCGAATATCTCAATGTAGTCATGCAACATTTGTATCAACCTCTGTTTGACGCTAAGCTCCAGATTTGCGCCTATGTTGACCTCTTTTCTGTCTATTTTTGTACCCAAGTTTATTGTCTCAACTGGCTCTTCATGAGGCTGTATGGCCTTCTCTTCATGCTGTAGCAGTCTAGCAAGCTCTCTAGGTACCTCACAATCATCCTCATATTCATCCTCGGCTTGGTTGATCAGATTTTCGAAGTCATAACTGGAAATAGCAGGATTATTGTCAATGGGATCCAGAGTGGATATGGATCTGCAGTTTGATATGTGAGTGTGTGTAAGAGCATAACTATATTGATAAAGCAAAGACAAAAAGAAAAAACATAGAGTGAAAAATTTATATGCAATGAAAGTCCAATGCTTCATTGATGATATATGACATGACACATAATAACCCTCACAGATAGAGCCATTGTGCCTCGGGTAAGACACAATGATATAAAGTTTAAATTGTTCATTACAAATTTTAAAAAACAAATAAGATGAATTACTGTGGAACAAAAGAAACTGGTATGAAATCTATGGCCGTACATTTACTCAGTCCACCGTTGGTAGTCGGGTAAATCCAGCTGTCGAAACCAGAGTCTTCTTCACTGTCTTCAATAGCATTGACCTCTCGATTGCTGATGCGTAGGGGAGGTACTCCAATTCGAGCGCGTCGAACAGCCCTCTGAGCTTCTGAAGTAAAGCCCAAACCAAACTTGTTAGTCTTGTGAATAAACTCAGGAAGCTGTCCCCAATTGGTATTCCTGTCTTCTTCAACTATTGCTCTTGTATCCCTGAGAGAAGCCATCTTTAGAGGAGATTTGGTACTGGTAGTGGTCTCGGTTGACGCCAAAATCTGGGGGACCTCTTCAAAGTTTTGACAAGGAGTCTCTATAAATTCTCCGTCCATCTCCACGTAGCGGAAGGAATTGAGGTGGCTCGCCATGTATTCCTCCTCACCCCGTACTATTACAATCTTTCCTTTCACCGGATACTTCAACATTTGGTGAAGTGTGGAAGTAACAACCCCAACTTCATGGATCCAAGGACGACCCAACAAACAGGAGTATGACGGTCTGATATCCATCACGTAGAAGGTGGACTCGAACGTCCGAGAGCCTACTTTGACAGGGATATTCACCTCCCCATGCACCATTCTCTTTGATCCGTCAAAAGCCCTTACCACAATGTTACTAGGCTTTAAAGTCAAACCCTCGCAATCCAAATGGTCCAACGCTTTCTTTGGCAGAATAATCAGTGAAGACCCAGTATCTATCAGCACGTGAGCCATAATGGTGCCTCTATATTCAATCGAGACATGCAGAGCATCATTATGCTTTCTTCCCTTTGGTGTCAAGTCGACATCTGAGAAACCCAGCCCATTGTCGGCAGTCAGGCTAGCCACGCAATCTTTGAATTGATCAGCTGAAGTCTCTTGCGACACATGTGCAGTTTTGAGAAATGCAATCAAAGCCTTCGCATGGGCCTCAGAGAACAACAATAGGGATAACATGGATATCTTTGAGGGGGTCTGCCCCAACTGTTCGACCACATTGTAGTCACTCTTTTTTATTATTTTCAAAATTTCCTCTATCTCTTGCTTAGAGGTTTCCACAACAATCTTTCTAGGTGCCTCCATCCGGGTAGGCTCACCTATAACTTCTTTGCCGCGAGTCCTAGATGACTTATCGGAAGGGGCGACAGCTGGAGTGAGAATAGGAATATTGGTTGATATGCCAAATGGAATGATAACAGGTTTATTGACAGTCTCAGGGGAAATCTCAGGAGAGAAAACCCTTCCACTTCTGGTAATCTTGCTGGTCCCGACAATGTTACTGATATCAGGATCAACTTCTTCGGCCTTCAAGTCTTGTTTAACGCCATGATAGTAAATATCGGCACCATAACGCCAAGGAACGACTTTGTCCGAGGCGTACGGGATAGGACCAGGACATGTGATTATTAGTAGAGAAAATCTCGTAGCGGGTGTAATCCTAACAGGTCTTCTCGAGGAGGCCTTGGAAGGACTGGCGGAAATGGTTATGATAGCAATGTCTTTAGATGGAATAGCGGGAACCAGAGTTTTCTCGAACAAAATTTCTTTACTGTCCATCAGGCGTTGAACACCTGACCTCAGCAAATGGCAACCAGAAGGTAGGAATGAACATATGTGGCAACCTTCACCATAACCCGGAAATAAACCGGCCGATAACAAATTTTCCTTAACGATCATAAGAGGGGTGGAAACTTTGTCCACCGAGGTTACAAATGGATTAGTATCAATGGCGTTAACTCCATGGTTGTGTTTAGGCATGGGAGCAGTTATGACATTGGGCTTTTACGGAGCGTCAAACTTAATCTCTTTAGCTTTAATCAGGTCTTATACCTTATTTCTTAGAGTCCAACAATCATTTATGTCATGACCAGGACTACCAGAATGATAGGCGCACCTAGCGTTCAGATTGTAACGAGGAGAAGCGGTATTATGATTCTTGGGAGCCTCCTTTAAAGTTGCCAAGTTAGATCTCAACAGATGGGGTAGAACCTCTGCCAATGTCATGTTGATCCAAATGAACTGCCTTTGTGGTCTTTCTACCTTTGCTGATTTTTGCGTTGGACGATATCCTTCTCTGCTCTGGTCTTTTGGGTCATAAATGGCACTAGCCTCCTTCTTACCAGTGAAAGGCTTATTTGTTGTGCTCGAAGATTCATCCTTTTGAATTTTTCCACTTTTTATGCCGGCTTCGACCCGCTCACCAGTCATGATCATGTCAGTGAATCCAGCTGAGGAACTTCCAATTAGGTGGTTGAAGAATGGACGTGATAAGGTGCCTAGGAACATATCCACTAATTCTCTGTCCGGTAGAGGGGGTTGGACTCTACCTGCGAGATCCCTCCATTTCTGAGCATAGGTTTTGAAACCTTCACCTGTTCCCATAGTCATGCCTTGCAATTGCGTCCGAGTTGGAGCTAAATCAGCATTATACTGATATTGTTTATAGAAGGCGGCGGCCAAATTTTCCCAATTGCGAACATTGGTCCCTTCCAATTGATAGAACCAATCCAAATGCGTCCCTGACAAGCTCTCTTGGAAGAAATGCACCCACAGATTCTTATCAGCCGTATGGGGTTGAATCTTTCTGACGTATGACCTTAGATGTAGCTTTGGGCAAGAAACGCCGTCATATTTGGCGAAAGTGGGGACCTTGAATTTCTGCGGGATGACAACCCCTGAGATAAGTCCTAATTCTTCGAAATCTAAACTGGGTACTCTCTGAATCTCCATATCATTCAAATGATCCTCTAGCTGTTTGCATTTATCATCAGCAGGAGGATACTGCTCCTCAGAGTAATCAGGCTCTTCTTCTTCCTCGGATGCTGGGTCGTTATTCACTTCTTGGGTCTCGTCTCCTTGATTATCTCCTTCACCCGATGATGTTGCAAAGTCCAAAGTCCGTCTGGTTTGACCTTTGAACCTTCTCCCCATGATCACAACACCGGTTGACTTCTTCGCTTTCTTCTTCTTCTCTTTGGCCAGTAGAGTCTTCAACTCCTCTTGTCCTTTTGTCAGAGCCAAGAGCATTTGTTGAAACTTGGCATTCTGCGCCTGAAGATCTTTCACAGCCTATTCAACATCCATCTCACTGAAATAAACAGTAGAAGGATAAGGAGACCTGTTATGAGAAACTTGTATGATGTTATGATGAATGAAGATGCAATATGAAAATGATTCCAAGGAAAATTAGAGATTTAAATTTGTTCAACCCAAAAAAGAACACACGTTATATTAATAAAACCAAGTTTGAATACATCATGCCTCCTTGGGCTTACAATGAAAGAAACAAAATACAACAAAACTCCTAAGACAAAAAGACTGAACGCATCCTCTTTGGAGCAATGTAGGCATTCAGGTTTTTCTCTTCGTGAAGCAGTTTGGTGAGCTCCAGAACCTTATTTTCACTGGCGTAAAACTGGGCTTCAAAGGTATCTCACTATTCCTTCAACTAAACCCAAGCTTTCTGCAAAACCTCGATAGAGATAGGCATGTCAGGATGAAGGACAGTGTACGAGATGTTTCCTTCAACAACAGGCTCTATGATAATAGGGTGGATGGAAGGGTAATGCATTATGAAATTCTGAGCACGAACTCGCACCCACCAAAGGTAAGGCTCGAGAGGCATAGAGTTTTTGTGTCCCAAAGTCCTACTGTCCACCTTGTTCACCAATCCCCAAGCTCGTGTAAACTTCTGGCGGTAACCTTGGTCTTCTTTGTCGTAGTCGAACACCAAACCTTGGATGAGCATCTCGCGAGGTCCGTCTCTTCGGGCATATCCAAACTGTCGAAGAGCTAAGCAGGGGTTGTAGGTGATACCCCCTGTGATACAGTGGGAAAACTGACTTGGGATTTTGCGTTTGTGTTCGCAAATGTTTCAGTTTAGCAAGAGTCGTCACCGACTTTTTATTTTATCCTAAGGAAAGGTCAATAAGCACAGGAAAGACCTTTGAGATGTTTTCTTGGGTTTGGTGAGTAGATTATAGAAAGGGAAGGTATTAGCACCCTTTCTATCCATGGTTATCCATGGGCTCTTAGTTACTTTCTTAGATCACTTGCTTTGTATTTCTATTGTTTGAAATGGTGCTTTTCAATTGTTTGAAATGGTGCTTTGTGTGTGATTTTGGAAAATGTTTTGAAAAGAGGCCATCGTTGTGGAAACCTTTGTAATGATTCTTGTTTGAATGTATACAAAGGTGTTTTTGTCTTTTGAAAGGTTTTCAATGTTTGAAAGTAGGGTTTTGAAATTGTGTTGTGGAGTGTGTTTTGAAAAGTAGCAAGGATGTTTTTGCAAGCTTAATCAAGTAACTAAGAGCTATCTACCTTATTTTACTCAAAGATCTTTCTTATATTCTTAACCCTTTTAACAGTGTTGTTTCACCATTGTATTTGGTGAACAACCTTGTGTTAGGATGTTTAACGGGACAGGCGGGGTCATCATATAGACCATGATAGCAATTGTGTCAAGTATCTTTGGCAATTTTCTTGAGGGACTTGATCATTTTGTTTAGGCAACTCAGATAGCGTCATCGAGGGACTATGATCTTTTTGTTTGTTTTTGTTTTGCCAAAGTACTCAACATGCAACCATGGCCCATTTTTGAAGGCAACAAGTGGATGAAACCCTAGGGGTGCAAGTGTGTATTGTGTTTGTTTTTCATGCATATTATCTTGGATTAGGTCAAACTAATTGTTGATTTTATTTGCATACAAACCCTAAGTCTAAGCATGGCATAATTGAAAGCTTTTAAATGTACGGGAATTTAAATGCTACACTATTACAACATGATATAGGGAGGGGGTACAAATTTGAATTGGGAGTATTTGACAAGAAAATAAATTCTAAGTTATTACAACCATATCGAATGTACAAGATACAATATTTAAATATACAATAATTGAAATAAATACAATAAATAAATGTAAATAAAATGTATTATGCCAAAATGTTTTTAGTATGTAAAAAGTAATTTTTCAATGTGAAAAGTAAAATAAAGAAGATCAATTTTAATTATTTTTCCTATTTAGGGCAAGAAACCCTAATTCTTAATAAGTAAAAAATTATTTATTAATTATGTGCAATAATATACTAATTCATAAAAAAATAAAAGTATATTGTAAAAATGACATTTTTGGTCCAAAATAATAATAAAAATGAAAATGTAACGTTTTTTGTATTTTTGACCTAATTATCTAATAAGATAAAATATATAAGTATATTTATACATTAAATATATTAAATGTGAAAAAAATTGAAATAAATTATTTACAAAAATGTATATATTTCAAGAAAATATTTTCAAATGTGTATAAAAATAAAAATGAAAATAAACATATTTTTTACATTATTTTTAGATTTAAACAAAATAACATAAAGTATTTAAACATTTTTATGGTGGAAATAAATAAAATAAATACCAAATAAACGCAAAAAATTATAAAAATATTTTTGGATCATTTTTTATATTTGAAAATAAAATATCAAAGTCAGAAAAGAAAATAAAAATGCAAAAATATTAAAATATAAGAAAATGGGCCAGGGGGTGTGAAACTGAAAATGGGGGGTGCCAAAAGTAGGAAGTAGCCAGGCCCAGCCCAGCTACTTCATCTTCTTCCTCTATCCAACAGAATTTGAAAAAACGCGCGCTAGCTACCTCAACCTGTATCTCCTGATTCTTTGATCTTTTGACAAAACTCAAAACATAAAACTTGTAGAGCATCAAATAACGAATCTAACCATATAAAAAACTTGGATTAACTCTCAAAGACCAGAGAGAATTTCTCTGGCCCTAATTTTTAACCTAGTTTTTTCAGAAAGTTCATGAGTGAAATTCTCTCAGCACGATTAATGTAAATGAAAACTAAGCATATGTATGGCTTCAGGGCTATGAGTACAACATATCTCATTCACAAACCTAAGCCTAACCATTCCTAGATAGGGAGATAGAAGTCCATGAAATACCTGTTTAAGTTGACTTCGAGCTGGACAATGTAGCAACCTTCAATGGGGTTTGAGCTTCTGTTGAGCTTGCCTGAGGTCCAAGGAAGCTTCTCCGATGTTTGGCTTGCTTTGAAACAACTTGAATCGTGCTGTAGAACTCAACCTGCAGAGCTTTGAAATGAAAATGGCAAAGTGAGTTAGAGATGTTACAGCTTGCAATGGGGGCCTGGGATAGTTCAGGTGAGTTGATTGGAAGGTGTTCGGACTATCTTGGGACAAAACACACGATGGAATTTTGTCGTCACTTGCAAAATGCAGAACCTGCCCTGTTTTGCAGAAAAACAGTGGTTCTGCGTATGAGGAGGTTTTTGGGGTAAAAGGGTCGTGCCTTAGGCTTGTTAGGAGGTATGGAATTTGTTCACAAAGTTCTTGTAAGCTTGTGTTAACTGATATGAGAGCTTGCTTATGTTTTGCCACTTTTCTTCTACTTGAAGCAAGAGAATGGAAATGATGTTATAGCCCTGTATCAATCCTCCTATCATGCTGCAACTTTTGTTCTTGGCTACTGGAATTAGTGGACTTGATCTTGCCTCAAAGATCTGGCCCCCATGCTTCAAGGATTTGGTTTTGACATAAAGTGAAATTAGGCAAAAATGGCAATTTGCCTTTTTCTACTTAAGGCTTAATCTTGTGTATAATGTCCAAGTGAACAAAACAAAGGCTTAGACTAATGGATTGGCATTAAATTATGGAGTGAAAATTGGTTTTGAGACCTGTAATGTTGAACCAAGCTAGCTAGATCAGAATTGCAAGTTGTTATGAACATGTATTGGCCATGGACAAAAGTGAGTTTTTGCCAACTTCAAGAATTCGATTCTCTCTAACCACAAGGGTGTTTGATGAGTTCTTGGACAATTTGGAAAGCTTGGAACATGTACTACAATCCATATTTGTAATTCAACTTGAAACTCCAAGTGGAACTATGTGAAAAATGGCCAAGAAGATGGGTCAAAATCCTGCCTAGATTAGGGCAAATTTTCTCTAAGTTAAAAGTTTTAGGTACCCTTGTTCCAAAAATCATAACTTGAGATACACGCTTCTTTTGAGAAAACTTTGTGAATAAAAGTTGTAGACTTTGTGATGGAATACAACTCTCATGTTGCAAGTTTTGTTTGAATCCAATTGCATCTTGGTGAAAAAATGGGACAAAGTTAGGAAAAAATAAGAAAATTTCATAACTTAGAAAATTTCTAAGTTATGAATTTTTTTCCATTTTAAACCCTAATTTGCATTTTTGGGTTTCTTGATGAACAAGTTTCATAATTTGACATGTCTTGATGAAAAATAACTTTTGGCACTTGATTTTGACCAAAAAGTCAAAGTTTGACTTTTCAGTATACATTCAAATTTTGATCAGTTGACTGAAAAATTCATCTGTCCATCCTATGCATTTGAGATCTTTTGAACTTGTTGAATGGGTCAAGACAATGTCATTGAGTCATTGAGTCCATATGTGAGCTTGATTTGAGAATGGTTAGGTCAAACAGTCAAAAATTGCCTTTGTGCAGTCAAAACCCTAAAATGACCATTTTGCCCTTTTGGTGATCTGATCAAATTTCTTGTGGAATTGTGATCCAAACTTGATCAAATGGTTCATATGAATTCATAATCTTGATGTGGGTCAAATTTCATGAGGTTTGACTGTCAATTGGCCACAATTGACTTTTTTCCCCAATACAGCTGATTTCTAGGTGAACTGTCCAATAGCCTGGGCAAAGATTTGAATCAAGGTTTGAAACTTGGTATGGGAAAACTTGTGAACCCAACATGAAGCATGAAAGTCAATTTGGGTATTATAGGTTAAAATATCCTTGTGCAAACTCAAACCCTAATTTGGGTTAACAGTGCAAGGAGGGGTCTTGGGCAGAGCAAACCCTAGCTTGATCTTGAATTCCAAGAGTCTTGTGATGAGAACGTGTTGATGAAATAAGAGGGAAAATTTTGGGGTACAACACCCCCCTAATACCAAGTAGAGGTACGTTAGGGAACTCCCCACAGAGGTCAATGATAGATGCATCTTCCAAGGATCTCGAACACCAACGGATATCAGAGTGGGTGAGAGACATCATCCTTTGAGACCAAGTCAGTCTTTGCTCGTTCTTCAATGCTGATTGTGGTAGGTGTGAAGTGAACCATTTTGCGAGTAGGGGGATACAACATAAAAGGGTACCTCTTTTCTTCATGACGCGGGTATGAAGGCAATGCAAGATGTCTCCTAGTAAGGTAGGTATATGATTGCGAGAGAGAAAGACTTTGATGGCATTAACGTCTATGAATTGGTCCGAATTGGGGTACAGAACCAAACCATAAATGAGAAGAGCCAGGATGTATTAAAAAGCTTGGAAATCCATGTCGTCCCAGAATGAACGAGCCTTCTCCAATAAAAACTTGGCTAAAAAACCTTTGACCCCACTTCTTGTCTCCCAATTGGATATGATGTCGGCTCTCTTCAGGTGCAAAGCTGTGGCGATGACTTTAGGTTCTAGAATCTCTTCTAGACCAGTGAACGGTATCTGATCAAGCACATTCACCCCTAAGAGTAGAGAGAACTCTTCCAGTGTAGGTACCAACTGATAGTCCGGGAAAGTGAAACAATGATGCACGAGATCAAAGAATGGGAACAATACACACATCATCTCTTCTTGGAAACTGGATGTAGCCAAACTGAGGAGTCGACCGTATTTCTTGGTAAAAATAGAATCCTCGGGGACTCTTGAGGCTAACTCTTGAAGTTGAGGGTGTTCTTTTACGAAGCTGATTCGGATGGTGTTTCTTCGGACAAAATTCATGACCTACAAAACAAAAACAAAGATAAACTTCTAAATCCTTGAAATGGTTAGTGAGCATGATCATGATGCTTATGATGCTTATGATGTTATGTACAAGTATATACACGCAAAGCAAACAAACCCCTATGTTTTAGGCTTGCAAGAGGCTATAAAGGTAAGTACCCTCTTGAAGTTTAGTTGGCTCAAACTTGTCCTAGTAATAGTGATCGAGTGCTAAAAGATCTCAATATCACCGACCTTTCTCTCGGGAGTTGTCTCAGCACAATCAATCTTTTCTTGCAGCCGAGATATCTCGAAAGTCTAGCCTCAATGAGTGTAATATCGAGTGTCAACCAATTTTCATCTCTACACCGAAACCGGCTATCTCACTACGTCCTAATGGCCAAGTTTGTTCAATTAGGGTTCTAAAGCCCATTAGGGCTTCACGACACCACTCAGAAGCCCCGTATTTTCGTCGATTCACCACAAGGGATACCGGTACCCAGAAATGCGTCACACTAACATAGCCATTGTTTCAACCATATCGGTCTACGCCGTATAGTTTCCACAATCTATTGCTATTTACCTAAAAAGGTGTCCCAGATCCGGGTGGAGGATCAAAGCAAGCCTAAACATAGAACCAAATGTAAAGCATACAAATCAAACAATAAAAGCAAGTAAATGTGATCTAACCCTAAGGTAACCCCACTTTTAAGATATGAATTCCCCAACAGAATCGTCAGTTCTGTGATACGGTGGGAGAACTGACTTGAGGTGTTTTGTATTTTGTGTTCGTAAATGTTGCGGTTTAGCAAGAGTCGTCACCGAATTTTCTTTTATCCAATAAGGAAAGGTGAAAAAGCACAGGAAAGACCTTTTAGAGATGTTTTTGAGTTCGGGGGGTAGATTATGAAAAGGGAAGGTGTTAGCACCCTTTTCATCCATGGTTTTCCATGGGCTCTTAGTTACTCGCTAGATCACTTGCTTTTGTTTGAATGTGCTTTGTGGTGTGAGTTTTGAAAGTATTTTTGAAAATGTCTTTGTAATGGTTCTTGTTTCTATAATAATGCATACAAAGTGTTGTTTCGAAAATAGTTCAAAGATGTGTTTGTGAGATGTGTTTTTGAAAGTGATTTTGAAAAGGTGCTTTCTTTGTAATGGCTCTCGTTTCTATAAGAACACATGCAAAGTGTTGTTTTCAAAAGTGTTTCAAAATGAGAGTGTTTGGTGCATAAAATATTTTTGTTGTGAGCAAGCGAGTAACTAGGAGAAAATCTACCTACTCAAAAGGTTTTAGATGTGCTTTTCCTCCTCCTTTAGATGTTGCTATCTTACCATTGTTTTGGTAAGAAGCCCCATCGTTGGATGTGAAGGGACGGGTGTAGGGATGTTTGTATAGTCATAGAAGGCAACTCATGGAATGTTTTAGCAATGTCATTTTCGGGACTAGATCGTTTACCGAAGGCAACATTGAGGGACTACGATCTTTTATCGAGGGTCTTTGCTAAAACGCCCATGTTCGAGGGATATGACTATTTTTTCGATAGGCAACGAAATGGGATTACCCTAAGGGTGCATGTGTGAATAGTGTGTTTGATTGCATGCATTTTAACCTTGATTAGGGTTGTCTATTTTGTTGTGTTCATGTCTTGTCATACATCCTATTTACTAGCAATATATGAAAAGTGAATAAAATGCAAACAAAATAAAATCTAAGCTATTACATCGCTTTAGGGGGATGGGGGTACATATTTATGAATGGGGATTACAAGTAAGATTAAATCCTAAGTTATTATTACAACCATATCGAATGGATCAGAATGTGCAAGAAACAAAATTACTTATTTATTTAAGAAAAGAAATAAGTTTGCTTAAAAAAATATTTTTTGGCCTTTTGTTTTAAGAAATAAAGTAAAGCACGGAAAAAATGTTTTTGGTGGTGCTGATTAATGAAATAGAAAGTGATAGCAAAGATAGAGAGAAAAAGTAAAAATAGAATCAGCGTGTTGCTGATTAAGGGAGGTCAGAAGTTCTGACTCTGACACACTGCAAAACAGAATTCCTATTAGTAAAAAAAAACATAAGCAGAGTCAGAAGTTCTGAGTCCACTGGGAGCACATTAGCTTTCAGAAGTTCTGATACCACCCGCAACAGAGTAGGTTTCAGAAGTTCTGAGACCACAAGCAACAAAGTAGATCTTAGAGGTTCTGATATCACTGGCAGAACTTAGTCTCTTTCTTCACGGTAGTCAGAACATTTGCGTTTTAGTCATTTCTCCATAAAACAGAAGATGTGTATATGACAGTTATGGCAGGTTTCATAGCATTTCAGAAACAAGAAATATCAGAACCATAAATCAGAGGCAAGTGTGAATCTGCTAATCCTAATTCTGAGTTCTAATTTCTTTCAGAAGTTCTGAAACTGGTTCATTCCATACTTAGGCAAGCAAACATCTGAAGCCTCAAAATATGTATAAAGTCAGAAGCATGATATCTACATTGTATCTTTTTTTGAACATACAAATCTGATAGTGATTAAGCAATGTGATAAGAGTCGGCAGAAGCTTACCTTGCAGCTGGAAAAGATTCTGTAAACTGGAGGTTGGTCTTGGACTCTGGTGATGTTCTGAGCAACTTCCTCACGTACTCAACAGGATGAAGGTTTTCAAATCCTGGAACAACCAAGGGGTGATACTCTGACTTCTTGGAGGTGGAGGTGAATGGAGAGTGTATGGAAATATGAATACAGAAGTTGAAATAGCTTCTAATATGTGAATCAACAACCGTGGGGATGGTTTTAGTCAAGGAATAATGGAGTTTTGATGCTAGGATTAAATGCTAAGGTTTTGGTATTTGGTGTTTACAACTTTTTGGATTCTTGGAGTTTTGCAAAGATTCAAGGTCTTTTTCTTTCTTTGGGTGATTCTCTCTCTCCAAAAACCAACCCTTTCAACGTGTGATGGAACCAACTATTTATAGATGGATTTGCTGTGGTATTGGGGGGGAAAATAAATGAGTTTTTAATTTTTTTTGGCATATTGTCCCTTTGTTTTTAGATCACGGTTTTCGTAGGCTAATTTGGTGCAAGAAAAACGCAGGCATGGACTGGATCAGCAGCACCTTGGAGTGTTGTGACAGCTGGTTGCAGGACTGTGCCATAGCAGGGCAGCAGGTTAAGGTTTGAGGTTTGGTGATGTTCTGATTGTAGGAAATCAAAAACATAACCTCCAAACGCTGAAGGGGCATCTTCTGACCAGAGCGTTAAACATAGCCTCTATATGCTGAAGAATCGTGTTCTGACTGAAGCATTATGTTCTGACCAAAGAGCAATGCTTCTGCAGGTTCTGATTGAGGCATTATGTTCTGACCAAAGGGCAACACTTCTGCATGTTCTGATTGAAGCATTATGTTCTGACCGTGTTTGCAATCTTCTGACGGCACTTCCATAGAGGCTGGCTCAGAAGTTCTGAAATATCACATTCTCTAGACACTTAGAAATTTTTTCTAAATGTTTAAAAAATTTGAATTTTTCAAAGTAACTTCTGACTTCCGATTTTTGATGAACCCATTTTATGCTTTATTGAAAATGTGATTTTTAGAACTTGATTTTTTTATTTAAAAATCAAAGTTTGACTTTTTTCAGTGCTTTTTACCATTTTTCCCTTATGGATGATTTCCTTGAAAAATGATGATCCAAGACTTGGAAATTGATAGAGGCAAAACTGAGAGTCCAGGATGAATCCGTTGAGAAATGGGAGGGCAAATTTTGGGGTACAACAGTAGGCCTCCCAAAAATGAACTGATACAAGAAAGGGAAGTCCACCATGAGGAAGTGTGTTTTGATCGACCTAGAGGTTTCAGTTTCCCTGAATGTAACGATCAGCTCGACATATCCTCAGAGCTTGGTGACAGAACTGTTGAATTCTTGGAGGTCGGAACCATAATAAGGGGTCAGGTGGGTCTCTTTTAGCTGTAGATTGGTGAATAAATGGGAGTATATTATGTCCACTGTGATACAGTGGGAGAAATGACTTGAGGTTTTGCGTTTGTTTTCGCAAATGTTTCGGTTGAGCAAGAGTCGCCACCGACTTTTTATTTTATCCTAAGGAAAGGTTAAAAAGCACAGGAAAAACCTTTGAGATGTTTTCGTGGGTTCGGGGTGTAGATTATAGAAAGGGAAGGTATTAGCACCCTTTCTATCCATGGTTATCCATGGGCTCTTAGTTACTTGCTTAGATCACTTGCCTTTGCTTTTCAATTGTTTGAAATGGTGCTTTGCGTGTGTGTGGTTTTTGAAAATGTTTTGAAAAAGATGCCTTGTCTAGGCAACCCTTGTAACAATTCTTTACTCAAATATTTTACAAAAGGTGTTTGTCTTTTTGAAAAGTAGTTTCAAGGTTTTGAAAGTTGTGTTGTGGAGTGTGTTTTTGAAAATAGGCAAGTGTGTTTTGCAAGTTTGATCAAGTAACTAAGAGTTGTCTACCCCTAAATTTACTCAAAGGTCTTTCTTATGTTTTAACCCTTTTAACAGTATTGTTCCACCATTGTATTTGGTGGACAATCTTGTGTTAGGATGTTAACGGGACGGGCGTGGATCATCGTATGGACCATGAATGCAATCGTGTCAAGTATCTTTGGCATTTTTTCTTGAGGGACTTGATCATTTTTGTTTAGGAAACTTGATAGCGTCATCGAGGGACTATGATCATTTGATTTGTTTTTGTTTTGCCAAAGACACTCAACATGCAACATGGCCCATTTTTTAAGGCAACAAGTGGAGTAACCCTAAGGGTGCAAGTGTGCATTGTGTTGTCCATTTTCATGCTTGTTTATCTTCGAATTAGGTCAAGCTATTTGTTATTTGATTTGCATACAAACCCTAGGTCTATCATGGCATAATTTGGAAGCTTTTAAATGCGGAAATTTAAAGTCCTAAATTATTACAACATGATTATGGGGATGGGGGTACAAATGTTTGAATGGGGGGATATTTGACAAGAAATTAAATCTAAGCTATTACATCCATATTGAATATACAAATATTTAATTGTACAATAATTAAATAAATACAACAAATATGCAAAATGTATTATGCACAAAATGATTTTTTATGTATGTGAAAGTATTTTTCAATGTAAAATATAAATAAAAATAAAAAGGTCAAATTTTGAGTATTTTTGTCATTTAGGGTAAAACCCTAGTTTTTGAATAAATATTATTATTTATTGATTATATACAAAATAAATTAATTTATGCACAAAAAATAAAAAGTATATGGTTAAAAAGGTATTTTTGATGTCATATATTAATAAAAATAAAAATGTATTATTTTCATATTTTTGCCCTAAATATTTAATAAAATGTGTATAAGTATATTTATATATATTTAATAAGCTAAATATGTACAAAAATAAAATATTAATTATTTACAAAAAATGTGTATTTTTAGAAAATGTTTTCAAGATGTAAATGAAAAATAATAACTGAAAATAAATATATTTTTGTATTATTTTTTAGTGTTTTAAATAAAAGTATATATATTTATTTACATGTATATGTTTAAATAAAACAAATAAATGCCAAATAAATGCAAAAATGTGTGGAAAAATATTTTTGATATTTTTTATATTTGAGCAAAAAATATTAAGTCAGAATAAAAAATAAAAAGTAAAAAATAATGAGTATTTCACACAATGGGCCAGGGGGTGTAAATTGGAAAAGGGGGTGCAAAAAGCAGGACTGACTCAGGCCCAGCCCAAGCCAATCATCTTCAAACTCCAGCTTTGTTTGAACAAGCAAAAACGCGCGTTTCCTAACTCCTGATTCCTGGACTTTCATGCAAAACTCATAACACCAATAATGTAGAGCATCAAGAGACGAATTCAGACATATAAAATACTTGACCTAACTCTAAGAAACGAGGGAGAATTTCTTCATCCCCAATTTCTGACCTAATTTTTCTTCGATGTTCATGGCCAAAATTCTCACAGCATACTCAATATAAATGAAAAGTAAATACATGGATGGCTTCAGGGCTATGAGTATAGCATGTCTCATTCACAAACCTAAGCCTAACTCTTCCTAGATTGGGAGATAGAAGTTCATGTTTTTACCTGTTTCATCTTGAGTCGTGTACAGCAATGTGGCCAACTTCAATGGAATTTGAGCTTTTGTACAACTTGCCTGAAGTCCAAGGATGCTTCTCCAACACCTAGCTTGCTTTGATGCTCTCTGAATCGTGCTATGGAAGTCCACCTGCACAGCTTGAAAGTAAAAATGGCAAACGTGGTTAGAGGTGTTACAGGTTGAGTTTAGCGCTTGAGATAGTTTCAGTGGATGGTAGGGAATGTGTTTGAACAAGCTTTGGCCAAAACGCACGAGTGGAATGGATTGTGGAAGTCAAACTGCAACAGGTGCCCTGTTTTTGCAGAAAAATGTGATCTTCTGTATGAGGAGGGATTAGGGATGATTGATTCGTGCTTTAGGCTAGTTTTGGTGTATGAAAAATGTTTACAAACTTTGCTTGAGCTTTTGTTTACAGGAAGTGGGGGTTGTGTTGAGTTTGCCAAGTTTCTTCTAATGTAAGCAAGGATAGTGTTAGTTGTGTTATAGGCCTGTGCCAAGCTCTCAAGCATGTTGCATATCTTGCCCTTGGTAACACAAATTTGTGGACTCTATCTGGCCTCAAATATTTGGCTTGTACTTCTTGGATTTTGAATTTGACATAAAGCACCACTTTTCAAAAATGGCAAATGTGCTTTTTCTATTTAAGGGATAGTTTCATGTGTAATGACCAAATGCATAAAATAATGCTTGAACCCAATGGTTAGGCATTTAATTATTGAGTTTGAAGAGGTTTAGAGGCCTGCAAACTATCACAAACCCTGCTGACTTGAAAATGCCAATGTTATGAACAAGCTTTGGCCATGAACAAAAGTGAATTTTGCTCAACTTTGCAAATTCGATTCTCTCTAACCACAAGGGTGTTTGATGATTTCTTTGACAATTTGGAAAGCTTGGAATGTGTACTACGATCCATCTTTGTAATGAAAATTGAAACTCCAAGTGAAAGCATGTGAAAAATGGCCAAGAAGTTGGACAAAAATCCTGCCTAGAATAGGTCAAAATTTCTCTAAGTTAAAAATGTTTTGTACCCTTGTTCCAAAAATAATAACTTGAGCTACAAGCTTCCTTTGAGAAAACTTTGTGAATCAAAGTTGTAGATTTTGCAATGGACTACAACTTTAATGTTTTAATTTTTATTTGAATCCATTTGTATCTTGGTGAAAAAATGGGATAAAGTTAGGAAAAAATAAGGAAATTTCATAACTTAGAAAAATTCTAAGTTATGAAATTTCTTCATTTCAAACCCTAATTTGCAATTTTGGATTTCTTGATGAACAAGTTTCATAATTTGACATGTCTTGATAAAAAATGAATCTTGGCACTTGATTTTGACCAAAAAGTCAAAGTTTGACTTTTCAGTATACAGTCAAATTTTAATCAGTTGACTGGAAAATTCATCTGTCAATCCTGTGCATTTGAGATCTTTTGAATTTGTTGAATGGGTCAAGACAATGCCATTGAGTCCTTGAGTCCATATGTGAGCTTGGTTTGCCATTGGTTAGGTCAAACAGTCAAAAATTGCCTTTGTGCAGTCAAAATCCTAAAAATGACCATTTTGCCCTTTTGGTGATCTGATCAAATTTCTTGTGGAATTGTGATCCAAACTTGATCAAATGGTCCATATGAGTTCAAAATGTTGATGTGGGTCAAAAATCATGAAGTTTGACTGTCAATTGGCCATAGTTGACTTTTTCCCCAATACAGCTAATTTCTAGGTCAACTGTCCAATTTACTGGGCAAAGAATGGAATCAAGGCTTGAAACTTGGTATGGATAAACTTGTGAGTCCAACATGAAGCATGAAAGTCACTTTGGGCATTTTAGGTCAAAACATCTTTGTGCAAACTCAAACCCTAATTTGGGTCAACAGTGCAAGGAGGGGTCTTGAGCAGAGCAAACCCTAACTTGATCTTGAGTTCCAAGAGTCTTGTGATGAGAAAATGTTGATGAAAAGAGAGGGAAAATTTTGGGGTACAACAGTTGCCCCTGTTCAATCTTCTTGAACCTGAGGAGTTAGATTGGCAAGCTTGTCTTTCGCGTCTCGAAGGTAAAAGGAGATTGGACACTAGAGTGCCCTTAAATTTGCACTCGTCAAAACAATGGATGCGGGAATGGGCTTAGAGATGCCATTTGGAGATGGGCTTAAAGATGCCATCTGGAGGGGTGACAGAATCTTGTTGGGGATGGGCTTAAAGATGCCATCTGGAATGCTTGTTGAACTGTATGTTGCTGATGAGTGAGTGAGTATCAGAAAGGTATCCATGTTTGGAACATCTCTGAGCCGGGGGTCTAAATAAGCAATAGATTAACATCCGTATTTGGAGAATCCATAAACTGTTTTCAAAAGTTGGATCTGAACAAGTGATAGGTTAACATCCGTGTCTGGAGAACCCGTAAACTGTTTTCAGAGGTCTTGGAATCTGAACAAGCGATAGGTTAACATCCATGTCTGGAGAACCCGTAAACTGTTTTCAGAGGTCTTGGAATCTGAACAAGCGATAGGTTAACATTCGTATCTGGAGAACCCGTAAACTATTTTCAGAGGTCTTGGAGATGAATAAGCAATAGAGAAGCATCCATGTTGGGAAGCGTCCGTAAACTGTTTTCAAAAGTTGAGTTTGAACAAGCGATAAATTAACATCCGTGTTTGGAGAATCCGTAAACTGTTTTCAGAAGTTGAAGAATATGAACAAGCGATAGGTTAACATCCGTGTCTGGAGAACCTGTAAACTGTTTTCAGAAGTCTTGAAGTTGAATAAGCAATAGATCAGCATCCATGTTGGGAAGCGTCCGTAAACTGTTTTCAAAAGTTGAGTCTGAACAAGCGATAGATTAACATCCGTGTTTGGAGAATCCGTAAACTGTTTTCAGAAGTTGAAGAATCTGAACAAGCGATAGGTTAACATCCGTATCTGGAGAACCCGTAAACTGTTTTCAGAAGTTGAAGAATCTGAACAAGCGATAGGTTAACATCCGTGTCTGGAGAACCCATGAACTGTTTTCAGAAGTCTTGAAGTTGAATAAGCAATAGAGCAGCATCCATGTTGGGAAGCGTCCGTAAACTGTTTTCAAAAGTTGAGTCTGAACAAGAGATAGATTAACATCCGTGTTTGGAGAATCCGTAAACTGTTTTCAGAAGTTGAAGAATCTGAACAAGCGATAGGTTAACATCCGTGTCTGAAGAACCCGTGAACTGTTTTCAGAAGTCTTGAAGTTGAATAAGCAATAGAGAAGCATCCATGTTGGGAAGTGTTCGTAAACTGTTTTCAAAAGTTGAGTCTGAACAAGCGATAGATTAACATACGTGTTTGGAGAATCCGTAAACTGTTTTCAGAAGTTGAAGAATCTGAACAAGCGATAGGTTAACATCCGTTTCTGGAGAACCCGTGAACTATTTTCAGAAGTCTTGAAGTTGAAGAAGGAACCGATGTAGGGTTGCCTGATGATGAGTCCGTGTAAAACTGCATCTGAAGTTGAGAAGGAACCGGGGTAGGGTTTCCTGATGATGAGTCCGTGTAAAACTGCATCTGGATAATTGTTAATGATAGCCTTTATTCTTATCCATAAAAGGACAAAATGTTAGCTAAACACAAAGTTATGTTGCACGAAATGTATGATGCAATATATGTTATATTAATGTTTATGATATGAATGCGCATGCAAGCTGATGAGTTGTCTTGCTGTGGATAGAGGAATCCTGGATAGCCGGAGATAATAGAATCTTGACTGCTGCCAGGGAAAGTGAATCCTTGCTGCTGCAGGGGAGTGTAAGAATCTTTGATTGCTGAGGATGAGACATCCTTGTTGACTGCTGACTGCTTGGGGAACAAGATCTTCAGTCGTTGAGGGATCTTAGGACCACTGCTGGGGATTGGAACTCCTTGGTGACTTGTAGGGAATGAGAATTCTGATGATCTCTACTAGGGAGTCCAGAACCTGGTAGGCTTAAGCTGGAGAAGTAAAATTGAGAATCTTCAATCTGATGGGAAGTATCTTTGTGGGGAGAAGGTCCACTAATCTGGTTCCGCTGGGGATTGATAGTTGGAAGTTTTAGCTCCGCTGGGGATTGCAAGAATCTTTTGATTGTTGCAGGTATTGATCTGGGATCTTGAAAAGGTTGGTCGGTGAGATGGTTGTCCTGGCTGGTTTCAGGTATTAATCTCTGACCTTGAGAAAGAAAGATAGTTTTCCTGGCTTGTTACAGGTATTAATCTTCAATCTCTTCATGTAGATAGTTTTCCTGGCTGGTTTCAAGTATTAATCTACAATCAGTCGTCCACAGATAATTTTCCTGGCTTGTTACAGGTATTAATCTGGAACTTGGGTTATACGCCACTTTGAGAATGAGAATCTTCATTCTGTTGGGGGTCAGAAATTGGGAGTATACCAATCTTCTGGGGTTTTAAGGATGAGAATCTTCATTCTGTTAACGGTCAGAAACTGGGAGTATACCAATCTTCTGAGGTTTTAAGGATGAGAGTTTTCATTCTTGAGGGTCAGAAATTGGGAGTATACCAATCTTCTGAGGTGATGAGAATCTTCATTCTGTTAACGGTCAGAAACTGGGAGTATATCAATCTTCTACAGTTTTAAGGATGAGAGTCTTCATTCTTAAGGGTCAGAAATTGGGAGTATACCAATCTTCTGAGGTGATGAGAATCTTCATTCTGTTAACGGTCGGAAACTGGGAGTATACCAATCTTCTGAGGTTTTAAGGATGAGAGTCTTCATTCTTGAGGGTCAGAAATTGGGAGTATACCAATCTTCTGAGGTGATGAGAATCTTCATTCTATTAACGGTCAGAAACTGGGAGTATACCAATCTTCCGAGGTTTTAAGGATGAGAGTCTTCATTCTTGAGGGTCAGAAATTGGGAGTATACCAATCTTCTGAGGTGATGAGAATCTTCATTCTGTTAACGGTCAGAAACTGGGAGTATACCAATCTTCTGAGGTTTTAAGGATGAGAGTCTTCATTCTTGAGGGTCAGAAATTGGGAGTATACCAATCTTCTGAGGTGATGAGAATCTTCATTCTGTTAACGGTCAGAAACTGGGAGTATACCAATCTTATGAGGTTTTAAGGATGAGAGTCTTCATTCTGTTAACAATTAAATGTTATCTGGTCGATCTCCAGGCTTTCACAGAAACTTGTATTGCTATCTGGTCATAATCCAGGCTTCACAATAACTTTCTAAGCTGTTATCCGGTCAAATCCGGGCTTCACGGCTTAAGTTAAAGATATACCACTATCTGGTCGACTCCAGGCTTCGTAGTATTCTTGGCTGCTATCTGGTCGTAGTCCAGGCTTCACAGAAACTTGTATTGCTATCTGGTCGTAATCCAGGTTTCACAATAACTTGTTGGGGATTAAACTATTATCCGGTCGAATTCGGGCTTCATAGCTTGCTCTTAGGAGATACCACTATCTGGTCGTAATCCAAGCTTCGCGGTAGTCTGATACTGTAACTGGGATCTGAATGAGTGACGGAATGGCTACCGTGTCTGGAGCGTATATGAAACTGTATCTTCCAACAGGTGATGGAGGAATTTGAACGACCTTGAATTCCAGCAGGTGATGAAGGAATTTTGAACGACCTTGAGATTGACATTCGAATGCCCCAAGTGATGATGAAGGAGACCTGCCCCAGGTTACTCTGCAAATTGAGAGATTTCTTGAAATCTTGACTGGACTGCCCCAGGCTAACTGAACTTGGAAAGATTTGTTGAAATCTTGACTAGACTGCCCCAGGTTAACTGAACTTTGAAAGATCTGTTGAAACCTTGACTGGACTGCCCCAGGTTAACTGAACTTTGAAAGATCTGTTGAAACCTTGACTGGACTGCCCCAGGTTAACTGGATAGTGACATGTCATGGCCCCTTGTTGATAGGAGATTTGTCAATGGAAGTGTCATCCTTTTTGAAGTGATTTTACTCACTGAGAGAGCTTTCGTTCATCGGATATTCATTGTGTGAATTTCTCCGCTGTCAAACAAATAGCCAAATGCAAACAGTGATATTCAAGTAATGCAAAGTTTATGTTTGTCTCGAAGTTTTGAAAAATGCGTTTTTTAGGAGAAAACTTTTGTAAGACAAATTCAACACAAGATTTAGGGCAAAGCCTTACAGGAGTCAGGATACCTTTTGTAACAGTATGCTTTCGAACTAACCCATGCTTCAATTAGGACTTTTGAAGGGTTATAACGTGGCTTGGTTCACGGTTTAAGAAACAAAGGATAAAGGCTCAAAGAATATTTGTACCCACCCGCTCTTCGTGATGTCCTTCAATCCTAAACTCAGTTAATTGTGCGTCGAACTCTATTCGAATTTGGAACGACTTTTTGGTGATGGTTCACACAAGTTGGATTTGGAGGGCAGTCATCATCTCCTTTTTTCATTTACAACATTTTTCATGTTGTTGAGGATTTGTAATGACCTCGTTCTTTTGATTTGTTATCCCTAACTTTTGCCTGACTGTTCCTTTTTTCGAGATTACAGTCAGCGGGATGCCCCAGCTTTCTTAAGCCTCCTTTATAGGTTTTGGCTTAGTGGGCCTTTCTCTTTTGAGAGGTAATTACTGCCTATGAGATAAGGAACCATCACTGTCTTTTGATTCTAAAGGAATGTCTTTCTTTTTTTGATGTTGTTCGTTGTATTACGAACTGAGAGTTTGCGACTTCAATGCACATCTTTTTTGAATTAACTAAGAGACTACCCTGCCCCAGGTTTAAATCAAAGGTTTCAATTTGTTTAGAACAGAAAACTCCTACTTCTTTGGCTCGAAGGGGTTGACTAGGGATTATCTTCCTTATAACTCCAGTGTTTGGGAATTGAAAGAAATGCCTGTACATCATCAGCGAGGTCTGTTCAAAAGCATACTGTATGAGATTATAGTATTGTTTTGTCATCCTCCCTCTAAAGGCTTGCAACTTTTTATCAAGAGTTAAATATCATAAAGAAAGCATAAGAGTAGTGAAAACGAATGGATGAATTCAAGACAAACATATGCAATGCATTAATGAAACATAGTTTGACATCAACAGACAATTGTTTGAATCACAAAAGAAATTACAACTTTGAAAATTCAAATGGAACAAAAGTCTCTCAGTTTGAGCTTTGTCACTTCAGGTGGAGAAACCCTTAACGGAAGATTTTCATCTCGCCATCTGGCATGAATCTTAGCACTCTAATGTCAATCAGATCTTGAATCTTGTTCTTCAAGGCCCAACAGTCGTCGGTGTCATGTCCCGGACTATAGGAGTGGTATACACAAAATGCGTCAGGATGATAGCTAGGAGAAGAGGTGTTGGGCTTCCGAATAGGATCCCTTAAAGCAGTCAGGTTGACCTCCAACAAGCGTTCCAGTATTAGAGATGAAGGTATGTCAGTCTCAGTGAACTGTCTTCCAGACGTATTTTTCTTACGCTAATTACCCCGTTGACGCTGACGAGGTTGTTGTTGGGCTTGTGACCCTGAAGCAAGTAGAGGAGCCTTTCCTTTGTCTTCTTGTCTCAAAGGGGATTGAATGATGACTTGCTCTTCAACCTCAGATGTTTGCCCTACTTGGTTGTCCCGAAGTAGTTGGTTGACGAGAACCCTGAGTTCCTCTTGTCTTTGAGCCAAGTCCTGGATGAGAGCCATCTGGCCCACCAGTTGTCCCGTCATTTGGATCCTCATTGCAGTTAGCTCAGACTGAAGCTCTTCCAACTGATCACTCCTGGCATTGCTTGAATTCCCCCGGACCATGCCCCTTGTGAGGAGAGCTTTCACTTCTTCTTGCCCCTGGGACAGGTTCAAGAACATTTCCTGAAGTTGAGCATTTTGGTCCTGGATATCTTTGATAGTCCTCTCTAGAGCCATCTCTACTGAAATAAACAGTAGGAGAATAAGGAAACCTGAAAAGGAAAAACTGTTATGATGCAATGCATGATATGTGAATGCATGTTTTCAAGGATCTCTCGGGGTAAACACAAGAGAATGTTAGAGGTTGAACTTCGATCTTTGATTGGAGAACTTTGCACCTTTGATGTCTTTCCACGAGAATCAAGGTCACCATGTCAAGTGGGTCATAGCCCCTGATTCAAGTTGTTGCACTTGATCTTTGATGGCATTTGTTTAGAGGATAATCCTCTTTCCCCTTGGTAAACGTCTGGTTCAACGTGACCCTGCATCAAAAGACCCTTGAGATCCTTGAAATGGTTATTGTAAATGCTATGGTATGATGTTATGATGTTATGTACATGTATGCAAAAGCAAGTAAGTTTATATACAGGCAATCATATTCACACAAAGCAAACAAGTCCTTAGGTTTAGGCTTGCATGGGGTTTGTAGGTAAGTACCCTCTTGAAGTTAGTTGGCTCACCCTGTCCTAAAATAGAAACCGGGTTCTAAGGAGCTCAATATCATTGGATTGTTTTCTGTGTTCATTGTTTTGGTTTAGCCACTTAACTGGCGACCAAAGTATTCCAAGAAAACAATCCTCAATGAGTGTAGTATCGAGTATCTACCAACTTCGGACTGTACCAAAGTCGGTCATCTCACTACCCCTAAAAAGGATAAGATGGTCAATTAAGGTTCT
The DNA here is from genome assembly GCA_948472305.1 of Vicia faba. Taxonomy (NCBI): domain Eukaryota; kingdom Viridiplantae; phylum Streptophyta; class Magnoliopsida; order Fabales; family Fabaceae; genus Vicia; species Vicia faba. The sequence goes on along the minus strand of OX451739.1, from coordinate 1,142,695,496 downwards.
AAGAGTTCGTTAGTGCTCCATGACATCACTCAGCGGCCCCGTATTCTCCTTGACTACTCAAGGGCTACCGGTACTCACAAATATGTCACACTAACATAGCTTACTGATTCAACCATGTCGGTATACCCCGCACAGTTCCCTCACAGTTTTATTGCTATTTACCTAAAAAGGTGCCCCCAAATCCGGGTGTAGGATTTACAACAAACCCAAACAAGGACCCAAAAAAGTAAAGCAATCAAAGCAATCAAAGCAAGCATATAAAGGTGATCTAAAACCCTAAGGTAACCCCACTTTTAATTTACTCCCCAACAGAGTCGCCAGTTCTGTGATACGGTGGGAGAACTGACTTGAGGTTTTGCGTTTGTTTTCGCAAATGTTTCGGTTGAGCAAGAGTCGCCACCGACTTTTTATTTTATCCTAAGGAAAGTTTAAAAAGCACAGGAAAAACCTTTGAGATGTTTTCGTGGGTTCGGGGAGTAGATTATAGAAAGGGAAGGTATTAGCACCCTTTCTATCCATGGTTATCCATGGGCTCTTAGTTACTTGCTTAGATCACTTGCCTTTGCTTTTCAATTGTTTGAAATGGTGCTTTGTGTGTGTGTGGTTTTTGAAAATGTTTTGAAAAAGATGCCTTGTCTAGGAGACCCTTGTAACAATTCTTTACTCGAATGTTTTACAAAAGGTGTTTGTCTTTTTGAAAAGATGTTTCAAGGTTTTGAAAGTTGTGTTGTGGAGTGTGTTTTTGAAAATAGGCAAGTGTGTTTTTCAAGTTTGATCAAGTAACTAAGAGTTATCTACCCCTAAATTTACTCAAAGGTCTTTCTTATGTTTTAACCCTTTTAACAGTATTGTTCCACCATTATATTTGGTGGACAATCTTGTGTTAGGATGTTAACGGGACGGGCGTGGGTCATCGTATGGACCATGAATGCAATGGTGTCAAGTATCTTTGGCATTTTTTCTTGAGGGACTTGATCATTTTTGTTTAGGTAACTTGATAGCGTCATCGAGGGACTATGATCATTTGATTTGTTTTTGTTTTGCCAAAGACACTCAACATGAAACATGGCCCATTTTTGAAGGCAACAAGTGGAGTAACCCTAAGGGTGCAAGTGTGCATTGTGTTGTCCATTTTCATGCTTGTTTATCTTTGAATTAGGTCAAGCTATTTGTTATTTGATTTGCATACAAACCCTAGGTCTATCATGGCATAATTTGAAAGCTTTTAAATGCGGAAATTTAAAGTCCTAAATTATTACAACATGATTATGGGGATGGGGGTACAAATGTTTGAATGGGGGGATATTTGACAAGAAATTAAATCTAAGCTATTACATCCATATTGAATATACAAATATTTAATTGTACAATAATTAAATAAATACAACAAATATGCAAAATGTATTATGCACAAAATGATTTTTTATGTATGTGAAAGTATTTTTCAATATAAAATATAAACAAAAATAAAAAGGTCAAATTTTGAGTATTTTTGTCATTTAGGGTAAAACCCTAGTTTTTGAATAAATATTATTATTTATTGATTATATACAAAATAAATTAATTTATGCACAAAAAATAAAAAGTATATGGTTAAAAAGGTATTTTTGATGTCATATATTAATAAAAATAAAAATGTATTATTTTCATATTTTTGTCCTAAATATTTAATAAAATATGTATAAGTATATTTATATATATTTAATAAGCTAAATATGTACAAAAATAAAATATTAATTATTTACAAAAAATGTGTATTTTTAGAAAATGTTTTCAAGATGTAAATGAAAAATAATAACTGAAAATAAATATATTTTTGTATTATTTTTTAGTGTTTTAAATAAAAGTATATATATTTATTTACATGTATATGTTTAAATAAAACAAATAAATGCCAAATAAATGCAAAAATGTGTGGAAAAATATTTTTGATATTTTTTATATTTGAGCAAAAAATATTAAGTCAGAATAAAAAATAAAAAGTAAAAAATAATGAGTATTTCACACAATGGGCCAGAGGGGTGTAAATTGGAAAAGGGGGTGCAAAAAGCAGGACTGACTCAGGCCCAGCCCAAGCCAGTCATCTTCAACCTCCAGCTTTGTTTGAACAAGCAAAAACGCGCGTTTCCTAACTCCTGATTCCTGAACTTTCATGCAAAACTCATAACACCAATAATGTAGAGCATCAAGAGACGAATTCAAACATATAAAATACTTGACCTAACTCTACGAAACAAGAGAGAATTTCTTCATCCCCAATTTCTGACCTAATTTTTCTTCGATGTTCATGGCCAAAATTCTCACAGCATACTCAATATAAATGAAAAGTAAATACATGGATGGCTTCAGGGCTATGAGTAGAGCATGTCTCATTCACAAACCTAAGCCTAACTCTTCCTAGATTGGGAGATAGAAGTTCATATTTTTACCTATTTCAGGTTGAGTCGTGTACAGCAATGTGGCCAACTTCAATGGAATTTGAACTTTTGTACAGCTTTCCTGAAGTCCAAGGATGCTTCTCCAACACCTAGCTTGCTTTGATACTCTCTGAATCGTGCTATGGAAGTCCACCTACACAGCTTGAAAATAAAAATGGCAAACGTGGTTAGAGGTGTTACAGGTTGAGTTTAGGGCTTGAGATAGTTTCAGTGGATGGTAGGGAATGTGTTTGAACAAGCTTTGGCCAAAACGCATGAGTGGAATGGATTGTGGAAGTCAAACTGCAACAGGTGCCCTGTTTTTGCAGAAAAATGTGATCTTCTGTATGAGGAGGGATTAGGGATGATTGATTCGTGCTTTAGGCTTGTTTTGGTGTATGAAAAATGTTTACAAACATTGCTTGAGCTTTTGTTTACAGGAAGTGGGGGTTGTGTTGAGTTTGCCAAGTTTCTTCTAATGTAAGCAAGGATAGTGTTAGTTGTGTTATAGGCCTGTGCCAAGCTCTCAAGCATGTTACATATCTTGCCCTTGGTAACACAAATTTGTGGACTCTATCTGGCCTCAAATATTTGGCTTGTACTTCTTGGATTTTGAATTTGACATAAAGCACCACTTTTCAAAAATGGCAAATGTGCTTTTTCTATTTAAGGGATAATTTCATGTGTAATGACGAAATGCACAAAATAATGCTTGAACCCAATGGTTAGGAATTTAATTATTTAGTGTGAAGAGGTTTAGAGGCCTGCAAACTATCACAAACCATGCTGACTTGAAAATGCCAATGTTATAAACAAGCTTTGGCCATGAACAAAAGTGAATTTTGCCCAAATTTGCAAATTCGATTCTCTCTAACCACAAGGGTGTTTGATGAGTTCTTGGACAATTTGGAAAGCTTGGAATGTGTACTACAATCCATATTTGTAATGCAAATTGAAACTCCAAGTGGAAGCATGTGAAAAATGGCCAAGAAGTTGGACAAAAATCCTGCCTAGAATAGGTCAAAATTTCTCTAAGTTAAAAATGTTTTGTACCCTTGTTCCAAAAATCATAACTTGAGCTACAAGCTTCCTTTGAGAAAACTTTGTGAATCAAAGTTGTAGATTTTGCAATGTACTACAACTTTCATGTTTTGAGTTTTTTTTTGAATCCATTTGTATCTTGGTGAAAAAATGGGACAAAGTTAGGAAAAAATAAGGAAATTTCATAACTTAGAAAAATTCTAAGTTATGAAATTTCTTCATTTCAAACCCTAATTTGCAATTTTGGATTTCTTGATGAACAAGTTTCATAATTTGACATGTCTTGATAAAAAATGAATCTTGGCACTTGATTTTGACCAAAAAGTCAAAGTTTGACTTTTCAGTATACAGTCAAATTTTAATCAGTTGATTGGAAAATTCATCTGTCAATCCTGTGCATTTGAGATCTTTTGAATTTGTTGAATGGGTCAAGACAATTCCATTGAGTCCTTGAGTCCATATGTGAGCTTGGTTTTCCATTGGTTAGGTCAAACAGTAAAAAATTGCCTTTGTGCAGTCAAAACCCTAAAAATGACCATTTTGCCCTTTTGGTGATCTGATCAAATTTCTTGTGGAATTGTGATCCAAACTTGATCGAATGGTCCATATGAGTTCAAAATGTTGATGTGGGTCAAAAATCATGAAGTTTGACTGTCAATTGGCCATATTTGACTTTTTCCCCAATACAGCTAATTTCTAAGTCAACTGTCCAATTTACTGGGCAAAGAATGGAATCAAGGCTTGAAACATGGTATGGATAAACTTGTGAGTCCAACATGAAGCATGAAAGTCACTTTAGGCATTTTAGGTCAAAACATCTTTGTGCAAACTCAAACCCTAATTTGGGTCAACAGTGTAAGGAGGGGTCTTGAGCAGAGCAAACCCTAACTTGATCTTGAGTTCCAAGAGTCTTGTGATGAGAAAATTTTGATGAAAAGAGAGGGAAAATTTTGGGGTACAACATCCACCAAACTTCCTTGATCGACCAAGATTCGCCTGACATCAAAATTGGCCATTCGTGCTCTTACGAGTAGAGAAATATTGGAGTTAGGGGCCCCACTAGGAAGCTCTTCTCTGTAGAATGAAATGGAAACAAAAATTCCCTTGATTTTATCGAGGGTGACACTCTTATCGGAGCTAGCATCCATGAGTTGCTTGAATCTTCTCTTGACTGAGCTCACTGTACAGTTGTTGAAGCCCCCGCCAGATATCACCATCGCCGTTAGAAATGTCTCCCAAGGGCTATGGGTTGAAAAGTAAAGAGGTACTTCGTCCAAGTCGGGGAAGTAGAAGTCTTCGAGTCTGGTGATGCTTAGGGTGACAGGCATGAGGCTCGTGTTGAGGGTAGGCTTCTCTTCTTTCACTTTCTTGGATTCTTGGGCGTCTTCGCGAGCACCTTCCTTCATTTTATACTATTTGAGATGCCTATATTGGATGAGTATCTCGATGGAATCCTTTAGGTGGATACAATCGTCTGTGTTATGCCCATGACTTTTATGAAATTAGCAGTATTTGCTTTTGTTCGTCCTAGGTTTGGATGGTGTTTGATGGGGAAAGCATACCCCAAATTGCTTGAACTTCGGGTTAGCGTATTCTGTCAGAATCCGCTTGCGCGAAGCATTAAGGAGGGGTGTAGTCATGGAAGCGACCGACTGCCCCCCTGTAGTCTTTAAAATCACAAGATTTGTCCTCCCTTTTCTTTTCTCCTCCCCGACAAGATGTTGAGGGCTCATCATTCTTTAAAACTTTTGCATTCTGACGATGTCGTGAGTCTCTCGCGTTGTTAGAAGACTCTTTCTCCTCATACTTGATGTACGCATGTGCTTTGAGAAGAAGGGAATCTAGCGTTATGGGAGTCTCTATACCGACCACTTTGGTGAAGTCACTGCAAAGGCGCATGCCTCGCTCGAGGGGATATTTTTTCATTCTGTCTATCGTGGAGACTTGGACAACTTCTTGGTTGAACCTTTCAATGTATACTCGGAGGGACTCCTCCTTCCACTAGATGATGGCCTCGAGCGCAACTTCTGACTTGGAATGTTGGCGAGATGTCATGAAATATCTTGATAATTATCTCCCCAAGATCTTCCAAGAGGTAATGGATTCATCAGGGAGGCTTTTATATCAAGCCAAGGCTCCTTTCCTGAGTGTCGTTGGGAAGAGTCGACATTTGATCACTCCTCGACAACCTCTGTAGATGAGCAGAGCATCGATGTTTTCAATGTGCTCGTCCCGATCAGTTGTGTCATTGTAAGTCCTCAAGTGTGGGGATTTCTCAAGACCAATAGGAAGCGGGGTCTCTATGATCTCTCTGGATAACAGGCTGCGAGGCTCGCCGTCATCGTTGTGATCAGGAAACATTGGCGGGGAGTATTTGTTTTTTCCTCATTGGGGGATGCCGTCCCGTCGGGGAGAAGTAATCCTTGGATATGGTCTCTTCCTAGGTAACAAAGAACGGTCAGGATCAAGCCGCTAGTTATTTTTTGTTTTCTTGGAGATCGAGGAGCACCGATCTCTACGGAGAGGTGTGTGACCTCGTTTCTTGATCCTCTTGCCTCTCTCATATGGGAAGATGGTCGCGCCTCGATGGTTATGGACTGCGAAGTCATAGTTCCGGTATCTCCTAGGAGGAGACTTGGATTTCTTCTTCTCCTAGGCCTGAATCCTCTTGCCCTGTTGCAGGATTAGGGCATTGGTTTGATTGAGGACAGCGAGCAGCACTGCCATAGTCGGGTCATCATTTTGTGAAATAGGAACTGGCTGGAAGATTTCTTGCAGCTGTTCGTTGGGGTTCTTGGACATCTGGTCGTTCAAGAACTAAAGGTTGTCACGTTCAAGGTCGATCGAATCGGGGGATGCTGTTCGACCATCTCTGACATCCTCGAGATTAGGATGTTCCTGGCTTCCGTGTGTTTTGTAGACGGGGGGAAGTATATTCTTTCACAAAAGGTGGTGGTCATCATGGTCCCCCATGATAGAAGTTGTGAAAGTATCTTTGGTCTTTGGTTTTAAGGAAAAGGAAGTGGGGGAAGATAGTTTTCTATAGACGGCGCCACTGATCTTACCGGTTGATCAGAACTTGAAAGTGGACCGAAGGATGACGTCTGCTTGGCTGGAAAGTTGAGAAGATGAGGGGTGTACCTACAAGGCACTCTGATGATCAAGTATGAATGAGTGCAAAGAGATACAAGAAAGATATTAGGGTTTTTGTCTGAATATTGGATACTTGGCCCTCACGAGTGTGATGGTTTATATAATTCCCTCGACGCATAGCCATTGGTTCCTATATTTGGGCCTAAATATTAGATTCCTCAAAAATAGGTAACTGTTAGGACCTGGTCAAAACAGATAGTCATGCATGTAACTAGTCGTTGCTTCGAGCAAGGATGAGATGACAGACATACGTGTTATGAGCGCATTCTTGGTTGTATGCTCGACATATGGCGAGCAAACCTAAAGATGGATGACGATGCAGGCAAACGGGTGGTCAGGATACTATCACCCTTGGAATTCTAGTGGTGTTGTTGACCGAGCATGCTCGACCGAGGATTAAAGTTAATGAGCTAAAGTTGTTTGGATCATGTTGAAGGTGAAAGTGGATTGGACCAATTTTAGTCATTGGGTCAGTCCAGGACAACTGATTTTATCCTTAAGCTTAGAATTTCCTTATACGATACTGAATAAACTCAATTTGGCTTGTAACCTCTATGATATGTGCTTATTTTCGAAGTAAATTACATGAAATGGTTTGGCATAAAAGTTTTCTTTGCATTTTTTGTGCTGTCTAAATAAAGGGATATATATATATATATATATATATATATATATATATATATATATATATATATATATATATATATATATATATATATATATATATATATATATATATATATATATATATATATATATATATATATATATATATATATATATATATATATATATATATATATATATATATATATATATATATATATATATATGAAAAAGTAGGGTAGTAAAAGACAAATACACTTACTAAATTTGGTAACCCTCACTCGATTATTCAGTTCACATGAGGTTGATCCCCAACACTTAAAAGAAAAAAACAATGTATGAATATGTGAGAATAAAGAACAACTAATCAGAGTAAGTCGGACATACCCTAATTTGACTGATGTGTTGTTCATTAATTTTCTTATTCCTCACCAATCACACACATTACTCTTGAACAAAGTCTTATGGGCTTTTACTGTTGCAGGTAACCCAAACTTTAGGTTGAAAAATTCTAATATAGAAGGAAGAATAGAGTCCTAATCCATCCTTGGGGAATACTGTACCAAGATGAAATAACTAAACCTAAATTCCTACTTACTATCTCAAGTCTCCTAATTTTAAGTACACCTTGAATAATAGGCTCAAGAGGCTGTAGAACACTTGTTTAGCTTGAGAGGCTAGAATAAAAGGCTCATCTTTGTACCCCCATCCTATTAAGATCCACTTACAAAAATCTTGACTTATCCATTCATATGCCACTATTATGTACCCACTTGCAACCAAAGATATGAATCTGAAACTTCCCGTAATCAAACACCCAAATGCAATCAATAACCCCAAAATATAATAGAATTCCATATTTGGGGTTTAAGTCCTCCATACTTGAAATGTGCATTACTTCAGCTACCACGGTGACACCACTATTTTGCATATTACTTTTATCATCTTGTTCTTTGGTATAAAATGTGTATCCATTAATTGCGTATGCGCTATGAGAAAACACATGCAAACTTGGACCATATGCCAAACATCTCAACCTTTCTGTTATTGAAGCGGGATCTGAATAAAACTTTGAATAAATATGATCCTCAAACCATTGTATAAAACTTTGATTGTGCTCTCGTACTATCCAATTTTCATTTCTATTCTGATTCTCACCTCAGAGTACATCCTTGTGCATTTCAACATACGGCTCAACCTCATTGTCATTATGCAGAACATACAAATGCACTTGATCTTGTTCATCCATAGATAATGTCACAATTTTATTTCCAATTAATTTTTTACCTTCTTTTTTCCCGAAAATATGAGATTTGGGGAGTCCAATGGATTGCACATTGGACAAATATTCAGTACAAAACTCAACCGCTTCTTCAACAATGTATCATTCAACAATATAACCCTCTAGACGACTTCGGTTTTTCACGTACCCTTTTAATATTTTTATATAACGTTCAGCAGGGTACATCCATCTCATATAAGCTGGTCCACACAATTGTGTCTTTTTTACAAGATGAACAACTAGATGTACCATTATGTCAAAAAATGAGGGAGGAAAAAACATTTCAAGCTCACACAAACTAATAACTATTTCTTTTTGCAATGTCGATTAGATCTCAGGATCGATCACCTTACTACAAATTAACCTGAAGAAAAAACACAATTTAGTTGTTGCGCTTCTTACTTTTTCTGGAAAAATAGAACGTATAACTATTGGTAGAAACTGTTCCATTATGACATGGCAATCATGTGTCTTTAAACTCTTTAACTCGAGGTCTTTCATAGACATAAGTCTTCTGATTTCTGAAGAGTATCCTTCAGGAACTTTAACTTCACTTAGAAACTTACACAATAATTGTTTCTCCTTTCTAGATAGAGTATGAGCAGCAGGTGGTAGATATGTTTGTTTTCCTTTCTTCACGGGTCTTAATTCAGTTCTTATTCCAATCTTTACCATGTCCTCCATCGCTTTAAGGCCATCCTTATACTTTCCTTTTATATTGAGTAACGTACCAATAACACCTTCAAATACATTTTTTCAATATGCATAACATCGAGAAAATGTCTCACATACAAATACTTCCAATATGGAAATTCAAAAAAAATCGACCTCTTCTTCCACCCACGTTTGACAACCGTATATGCAAAAGTCTTGCCAAACTGAGTACACACATCTTTCACCTTTTCAAAAATTTGGTCACCTGACAATGCAGGTGGAGCTTTACGTTGTTCGGTGTCTCCATTGAATGCTTTTCTCCACCCTCGGTAGTGATGTTTAGAATTTAAGAATCTACGATGAGCGAGAAAGACATTCTTCTAACAAAGGTCCAATCACATCGTATCAGTTCCATCTTGTTGTACCCCAAAATTTTCCCTCCCATATTCTTCAAAATTTGCAAAGAGCATGCTTCAAAATTCCCCAAGGGTTGCACAGTTCAAGGGCCTCCGAACAGTCAAAAACTAGGGTTTTGGTTCTGACAAAGAAAATGGAGTTTCCAAGGGTCCAATCAAGTCCCACATACCTACAAACATGGTCAAGCATCCTCATACCAAGTTTCAAGACTTACAGCACAAAATTGCACAGTCAAAAACCCTAATTGCACTACAGTCAACTGTAGGGGCAAAATGGTCATTTGACAGTCAAAAGTTCAAATTTTTGGTCAACATCTCATTTTGAGGCCACAAATATCATTTGATCAATTCTTGATCATGATTTTCAAGGCATGGCTCAAAAAGTCCCAAGATGCAAAAGTTGCCATATTTGGACAGTTGAAAAAGTCAACTGTAACTTGACCAAGGCATAACTTTCACATGGATTATCAGAAAAATTCCATCCAAAGCTAATTTTGAAGAGAAAGACATTTCCTACAACTCCTCTTCACACTTCAAGTCCAAGAAATGCTCTCACAAAAAGTTATCAATTTCAACATTATAGGTCATTTTCAAAAGTCAACAAAAAGAGACTTTAAGTCAAAGGCCATAACTTGAGATTGGTAAATCAAAATGACATGGGACCAAAGGCATTGGTTAGAGGACTTCAAGACCTTTCCAAAATGTCAAAGAACATGATCAAATCTTAAAAATTGAGCAAGATATGCCTTGTGGAAGTTGGGAAATTTTTGGATATTTTGAAAAGTCAACTTTGCTTCAAATGTCTTAAAATTGCTAATGGGCCACATTTTCTTCCAAGATTCATCATCCAAAGCATATGCACGACCATTTGGCCCAAAGGGGATTTATTCATCATTCTTATTTATTTATTTGAATTTTTAATTACAATTAATTCATTTAAATTAAATAAAATATGGAAAAATACTAAACCAAAGTTTTAAAATCTTTTTGTGCAAGATAAACTCTTCTTAAAGGCTCAAGATTCGTGCATAATCAAAATTGGAAGGTTTTGCCATGATTGGAATCAAAAACATGTGAAAAAATATTTGGAAGATATGCCATGAAAATCAAATATTATTTTCATCAATACAAGGATTTGTGGACTCAGAATTTAACCCTAATACATTCCATACATAAGCAAGATGCAAACCTAATGCGAAGGGGCCTGAAAGCTGCGCCAGACAACAAGAACAAAGTTTGTGTTTTTTGTCAAAAGTTCAAAAACTGAAAACTACATTCTAGCACGATTCAAAAGAAAATACCAATTGCAAAAGCTTCCTAAGGCATTACTGAATCTAACTGGACACTTTTTCAATCCTCACACGCCCAGAATTGGTATATAGAACTCAAAGTTTTTTCACATTTTATGCATATTTGTGTTTCAGTTTTTAAGCATTCTCATTGCATTTTCTTTGTGGATTTATATTCAGTTAACCATTCTAAAGCTAACCATATGTTTTAATTGAGTTTTCACGCATCGTATGAAGAATCACCATGGAAGATTGCTAGGGTTACAAAACTGTGAAATTGGGGGTTTACTTTTATGGAAAAATTGAGACCTGAGACCCATGCCATTAGAACCAGAAGATCATGACCAATGGATTCCATACCTCGCGCCTAATTTATGAGCCACCATATTCTATTCGCTATTTTCGTATGCACTATTTAGTGGGGGTTTAAAACCCCCGCTATCTAACTGTTTTTTTTTCAGGCCAAAAGCGAGCGGATGGGGAAGACGATGACTTGTCTCCAAGTGATAGGGTAGTTTAAAATTTAGCGCGTTTTCTTTGATCCATAACATTAGTGCTTTGTTTTTTATATATTAATTATTATCTATTATCATTACAAAGTTACAATGCAGTATAGATGGTGGAAAGCAACACTGGCAAACCTTGGGACCTGGGTTCGATTCCCAGGTCCCCCCATAGTCTTGATATGTTTTGTTTTAATATAATTGCATGCAGAGTTCTCTCCAAACGTCCACCATACGCCCACAATCTCAGCATGCCACATGGCCACTGAAGGCAATCCAAGGGTCCTGATTGGAAGAGTACCATGGGCATGAGTCAGAGGTGCCACACGCCAGCATGAAAGTCAACAAGGCCAAGGGCTATTGGGCCAGAATTACTGAATTATACCTCCAGTTTGGGGACAGAACCCCCCATTGGTTTGCTCTTTCATCTTTTTTGTATTTTTTTCTACTTTTATTTGTTTTAATTAATTTTAATTTAATTCATTAAATCAATATTTTCATAACAAAAAAATAATAATAAAAATCAGAAAGTCATAAAAATTAAAATATATTTCATTTAATGTTATTTTTTGTAAAAAAGGTCTTATTAATTAATTAGTTTTTTTTTATTCTAGGATTAACTTTAACATTTTCTTAATAAATTTAAAATTTGTAGAATTAGGTTTTAATTACTTTTATCTTTTTCTTTTCTTTTATCATTATAATAATTTATTAATTATTTTCTTGTAAATAAAATTGCATTAATTAATTAGTTTAATTTTAGGTTAACTTTTAATGTTTCTTCTTAATAAATAAAAATAGTTAGAATTAGGGTTAATTAATTTCTTAGTTTTATTTAATTCTCTTATTAAAAATCCATAAATACAAAAACTCAAAAATCTTTTCTTTTTATTTTTAATTTAATTAATTTGTTAATCATAATTTAATTTCATTAAAAAAGGGTCCAACGCCCTCGCATTCGATCGTAATTCCAATTCGCGCGTTTATTTTATTTCCTTCTTTTATGTAATTCTCCCAAAGCCATGTAAATTCGATGTTTATATTTCTCGCATCTTTATTTTATGTCAAATCGGGTCCTGGATTTAATTTGGCGATGTGGACCCGCGCCTTTGTAATAGTTTAGGAACTTTAATTCTCGCCTCTTTTAAACTGTTAATAATTGCCTGCAAGAATGAATGTCAAAATAAAAGCAACGCGTAGATCACCCCCGACATGAACAAGATAAATGTAAATGAACATGACACACAAATCACACACCACCCCTAGGGTACGCCTCACTGTTGCCTTGCCCCTCGAAAGGTGATCGTCGAGTAGAGGATGTTTTAGTAAGTCCTCATGATCCGGGAACCTGGCATGAGGGTAGATTCTAAGGTATCTTCCTATTGCTCTGGTGATCACCATGTCCCGAACTTCGAATTGACCCGAACACCTCCAACGGTGGTGCTACCTACCTCTCAATGGTGGGATGGCACTACTTTAAGGACATTTACACAGACGAATTCCTTAGGGTAGGTAGACGACTCTAGATACTTGCTCTAATTTCAAAACAAATCAAAAAATACTTTTCACACCGACACCTTTTCAAAAAGCTTTCGAAAGCAACTTTTCAAACACTCTTGAGGACTGATACAAGAGTCGAACTGAAATTTTCAAAGAAACTTTTTTTAAAACCCACAGTTGAAAAGCAAACAAACCATTTTTGAAAACACAATGAGCAAGTATCTAAGAGCCCATGGATAACCATGGATAGAAAGGGTGCTAACACCTTCCCTTTCTATAAATCTACCTCCCGAACCGAGAGCAATCTCTATAAGGAATTTTTCTGTGCTTTTGTCCTTTCCATTTGGAGAAAATAAAAGACGGTGGCGACTCTTGCTTCCGCGACATTTCACGAACCAGCGTTAAAAAGTCAGTTCCAGATCCACCGATCACAGAGCTGGCGACTCTGCTGGGGAATAAAACTAATAAAGTGAGGTGTACCTTAGGATTAGTTCATAACTGTGTTTTCAATTGTATTGACTTGCTTGCTTTATTATTGTGGGACTGTCTTGGGAGTTATATAGATCCTAACCCAGATCTGGGGATACCTTCTTAGAAAGTAGAAACAAGGCTGTGAGGGAACTGTGCGGGGTATACCGACATGGTTGAAGCAGTCTGCTACGTTGATGTGGCACTTTGGTGTGTACCGGTAACCCTTGAGTTCAGTCAAGGAGAGTACGGGGCCTCCGCGTGGTGTCGTGAAGCATCAACAGACCTTAGGAACCTTAATTGAACTATCTTGGCCTCTTTAGGGTAGTGAGATAACTGACTTTGGTGCAGTCCGAGGTTGGTTGATACTCGATACTACACTCAATTGAGGGTTGCTTTCCTGGAATATTTCGGTCGCCAGTTCAGTGGCTAAATCGGAACGATGAACAATGAAAGCAATCCCGTGATATTGGGACCCTTAGAACCCGGTTACTTCTAGTAGGACAGGTTGAGCCCACCAACTTCAAGAGGGTAGTACCCCAGACCCCATGCTGGCCTAAACTCTAAGGGCTCTCTGTGTGACTTGTGTGCTCTCAAACTTGACTACTTGCATGCTTGTTATCTGACACTTGAGTTTCTTGTAGGTTTTGTTTATAGTCCTTAATTGGGACTCATAACAGGGTTTACTAAGTTTCTTGCAGGTTTTGGTTTGCAGTCCTTAATTGGGACTCATAACAGGGTTACCTACATTACCCCATGCATACCATAACATCATACCATTGCATACATCCTAACCCATTTCAAGGGTCTCAAGGGCTTGTGATGCAGGTCATGATGAATCAAACATCTAGCAAGGGGGAAAGAGGATTTATTTTCCTCTAGCCAAGGTTGTCAGGGGCTATGACCCACTTGATATGGTGAGCTCTGACTCTTGAAGAAGGGTCCCCTAACCAAGGTTGCTTGGAAACCAAAACCAGACATGATGACTAAAGTCAGGGGTTATGACCCACTGGATATGGTGAGCCTTTGACCCTTGAAGAAGGATTCTCAACAACATGGAGTTCCTTTAATCAAGCTACCGGACCCAAGTTCTAACAAATTTTCTTGTTTATCCCGCGAGGTCCTTGAAAACATTACATGCATGTCATACACATCATTGCATAACAGGTATCCTTGTTGCAGGTCACTTACCTTCCTCGCTGTTTATTTCAGCAATGGCTTTCCAACCAGATAACCAGGACCTTCTTGCTCAAGAGACTCGGTTCGGGGAAATCCTCCTGAATCTATCCAAGGGGCAGGAGGAGCTAAGAACACTTCTCATGGAGACTTTGGTCAGGAACAACGCTGAGGATGAACGGCTGAAACATCTGCAAGCTGAAGTGGATGCAATGAGAGCCCAGATGCTGGGGCAGGTGACTGCCGTTCAAGGTATAGCTCAAAGACAAGAAGAGCTTGGAGTTCTCGTCAACCAACTGCTTCGGGGTAACCAACTGGGGCAAACATCTAAGGTTAAAGAGCCAGTCATCGTTCAACCACCTTTGAAACAAGGAGGTAAGGGGAGAGATCCTCAAGTGGCTTCAGGGTCACCAACTCAGCAGCAACTTCACCAGCTTCAGCCAGACAAGCCTAGGAGGCAATTCACCCAGCTCAAGATGTCGCTGTTTCAAGCTCTACAACGCCTGTTGAGGTTGAATCTGATCACATTAAGGGCTCATCCCCGGAACCCCAACACAGCATCTCCTGTCTATGATCCCAATAAAAGGTGTGCCTACCACTCTGCCAGTCCAGGACATGATACAAATGAATGTTGGGCTCTGAAGAACAAGATCCAGGACCTGATTGATGAAGGGGCATTGGAATTCACCCAAGATGGTCAGGCTGAGTTTTTCTACCATCCCTCCAAGGCTCACCATTTGAAATAACAAGCCCTGAGAGGAAAAGACTTTTGTTCATTAGGATTTTCAAGTTGTAATTTTTTTTCTGTTCAAACATTTACTCATGTTAAACGTTGTTATTTCATTAATGCATCGCATATGTCTTTTTTGAAGCAATATAGTCGTATTCACTATATGCAAATTATTTTCATATTTTTTTCTGATGATCAACGTTCGATCAATAATTCTAAGCCTCTTGAGGGAGGATGACGAAAACGATACCACGACCTTTACAGTATGCTTTTGAACAAGACCCCGCTGATGAGGTACAGGCATTGTTTCAAATCCCTAAACACTGGAGTTATAAGGAAGATAATCCCTCGTTAACCCCTTTGAGCCAAAGAAGTAGGAGTTTTTCTTTTCGAAAATTAAAACCCTTAATCATAACCTGGGGCAGGGTAGTTCTCTCAGTTGATCCAAGTGCATAACAAATAGCACCAAAGAGGTCCTTACAAAAAAGACAATGATGATTCCGAACAATCACAAAGATAGGCAGTCATTATATCTCAAAAAATAAAAACCCAATAAGTCAAAACCTATGAAGGAGACTTACAAAAATGGGGCATCCCGCTGACTGTAATCACAAAAGAAACAGTTCAGGCAAAATTTAGGGACAATGAAATCAAAAAGAAAGAGGTCATACAAACCCTCAACAAAAAGGAATGACTGCCTATTCAAAATAAACTATCAACATCCGAACCATCACGGGAATATCAGGACAAAAAACTCAAATAAGGTCTAACGCACGATCAGTTGAGTTTAGGTTTGAAGAACATCATGAAGAGCGGGTGGGTACAAATAATTCGAGCCTTTATCCTTTGTTTCTTAAACCATGAACCAGGCCACGTTATAACCCTTAAAAGTCCTAGCTGAAGCATGGGTTAGTTCGAAAGCATACTGTTACGAAAGGTATCCTGACTCCTTAAGGCCTACGGTAAATACGGAGTTGACATCACGTTTTACAAACATTCACTTGTTTTATGAAAGAGAATGCATTCTCAAAATCTTCAAGACAGACATAAGCTTTGCATTTTTGATATAACATTGTTTGCATATGACTTTTTGTTTGAACAGCAGGAAAATTCGCACGATGAATACCTAGTGAACAAAAACACTTCCAATCAAGGGGCATGACATGATCTTGGTCTATCATCCGGGGCGGTTAAGTCAAGATTCAGAGAATCTCTCAACGATGCCAAGCAGCTAGGGGCAACTCTCCGTTTGAGACACTTGGGGCATTAGACAGGAATTCCAACAATGAATCTTTCCTGATTAAACATTTTCTGGTGGCATGACAAAACACTTCTGACAGGGGCAACTCCCTACATTCTGAAAGCACGGACATAGTAAAAAAAAAATACTACGCAAAATCAAAGACCCGCTAGGTTGACACACCTAGGCAAAAACAAGGGCCTCCCGACGAACCAAAAGGGTTCGGGCAAAATGAGGGGTGAAAGGAAAAATCTGTACACCCGGCAAGTCGAAAACCTGAAAAGGCAGCTTGGGCAAAAATGGGTATCCCGGTGGACTGAAAACCCGAAAGGGCGGTCCAGGCAAAAATAAGGGATGAAATGAGAAAAATCTGTACACCCGGCAAGTCGAAAACCTGAAAAGGCGGCTTGGGCAAAAATGGGTATCCCGGTGGACTGAAAACCCGAAAGGGCGGTCCAGGCAAAAATTAGGGATCAAAGCGTACGACTATGTCCCGGTATCCCGTCACTCGCCTACCAGAAGAAGATTTGTCTAACGGCAGTCATCGAGCACCTCCATAGGTCTTCCTCTCCCACCTCAGAAACAGGGGCAATAAAGAGTTGTCTTGAGCGATCTGATTGTTCTGTCCACCAAGGTACCAAGGTAGGTTCAGTTGAAGAACATAACCAGATATCTGAACTCCCCAGAGAGTGAGCCAGCAAGTCAAAACACTCTCCCCAAGAAAAGCTATAATATCAACCTTAAGGAAGTTGGGTATCCTCCAACAGATCTCAACATTCCCCAACGCAGTATACATGTATTCTTAACCAGCATCCCCGGCAATCTTGATCTAAGATTGTTCCCCGGTGGTATACCAGACATTCAATGGAGGCACTTCCCCAATACAATTCAAAACTTCCCCAGGAGAGTCCAATCCAGTTTCCCCAGAAAAGTTGGGATCCATCTCCCCAAGCAGTAAGCTTATCCCAAGTAGATTCTGGAAGCTTATCCTCGCAGAGCACGAACGCGTCTCCCGGATTTATTCAAAGAGTTATTTCCCTACCAGGATATAACTGGGTTATCCTCAGCCAAAAGCCACAGAAAGATCGTTCTCGGCAAAGTCTTCTTTTCCCCAGCGAAGTCTATTAACACTTCCAACATAACAATGGTATCCCCAGTGAAGTTACCATCAACATTCCAGCAAAGTACCTCTCTCCCCACAGAGTATTGCTCCCCAGCAAGATTGTTAGAGTACTTTTCTCCCTGCAGGGTAATCCATTCACCAAGTTTATTCCCCAACAGAGTTATCTTCTCCTACCGGTATTCTTGCAACTATCATCCCCAGCGGAGGCAAAAATCCATTCTCCAACATCAGCCCAGGAGTGACTTCCCGGCACCCGTCTAGGATTTATTTTCCTAAGACGAAAACATACATTCATAAACATCACATACATCATTATAGCATGCATATACGCATCATATCTCAAAAATCTCATTTATGTTGAGAACATCATTGCTTGATCCATATCATGCATTGCATATGACTGACCTTTACCTTTCAGGAAAGATCCAGTTAAGTTCTCAGCTATATTTAAAGACCTTAACCGGTTCAGTTAAATCGCCCCTAAGATTTCTCTGTTTCTTATCCAGTCAAAGGCCTTCTCTGGTTCAGTCAGATCGACCCTAAGATCTCCCTGTTTCTTATCTAGTTGAAGATTCCAAGACCTAGACTGATTCAGTTAAGTCGACCCTAAGACTTTTCTGTTTCTTATCCAGTCAAAGGCCTTCACTGGTTCAGTCAAATCGACCCTAAGATCTCCCTGATTCTTATCCAGTTGAAGACATTTCAAGACCTAGACCGGTTCAGTTAAATCGACCCTAAGATTTTTCTGTTTCTTATCCAGTCAAAGGCCTTCTCTGGTTCAGTCAGATCGACCCTAAGATCTCCCTGATTCTTATCCAGTTGAAGACATTTCAAGACCTAGACCGGTTCAGTTAAATCGACCCTAAGATTTTTCTGTTTCTTATCCAGTCAAAGGCCTTCTCTGGTTCAGTCAGATCGACCCTAAGATCTCCCTGTTTCTTATCCAGTTGAAGACATTTCAAGACCTAGACCGGTTCAGTTAAATCGACCCTAAGATTTTTCTGTTTCTTATCTAGTCAAAGGCCTTCTCTGGTTCAGTCAGATCGACCCAAGATCTCCCTGTTTCTTATCCAGTTGAAGACATTTCAAGACCTACACCGGTTCAGTTAAATCGACCCCTAAGATTTTTCTGTTTCTTATCCAGTCAAAGGACTTCTCTGGTTCAGTCAGATCGACCCTAAGATCTCCCTGTTTCTTATCCAGTTGAAGATTTCAAGACCTAGACCGGTTCAGTTAAATCGACCCTAAGATTTTTCTGTTTCTTATCCAGTCAAAGGCCTTCTCTAGTCCATCTAAATCGACCCCTAACAGATTTTCCTGATAAAGACTCAGTAGAAGACATCCAAGATTCTCTCAGCGTTACTGTTGAGGTAGTAATCGTCCCTAGATTCTCTCAGCGTTACTGTTGAGGTTGAAGTCGCCTATGATTCTCTCAGCGTTACTGTTGAGGTAGTAATCGTCCCCAGATTCTCTCAGCGTTCCTGTTGAGGTAGTAATCGTCCAAGGTTCTTTCAGCGTTCCTGTTGAGGTAGTAACCATCCCTGGTTCATTCATCGCCGTTTGAAGCTCCAGATCCAGCTCCTGTAACCAGACAGGACACATTTACACAAAGAGTTTGAAGACCAGCTCCTGCAACAGGCCAGGTAATCATTTTCTTTTGCAGGTACGCAAGTTCTCGCTAAGGAATCTCTTACGCGGTTGACATCCAGATGGCATCCATAAGCCCATCCACCTTCCATCATCTCTTAGCATGGCATCTATAAGCCCATCATCTTATCCATCAATCTCCAAATGGCATCTATAAGCCCATTCCCTATATCACACTACTATGTGAGCGCAAATTTCTGGGCACTCTAGTGTTCAATCATCTTCCACCTTCGGATTACGAAAGGCACGTCAACCAATCTGCATCCTCAGGTCTAAGAAGATTGAACATGGGCAACTGTTGTACCCCAAAATTTGCCCTCCCATATTCTTCAAAATTTGCAAAGAGCATGCTTCAAAATTCCCCAAGGGTTGCACAGTTCAAGGGCCTCCTAACAGTCAAAAACTAGGGTTTTGGTTCTGACAAAGAAAATGGAGTTTCCAAGGGTCCAATCAAGTCCCACATACCTACAAGCATGGTCAAGCATCCTCATACCAAGTTTCAAGACTTACAGCACAAAATTGCACAGTCAAAAACCCTAATTGCACTACAGTCAACTGTAGGGGCAAAATGGTCATTTGACAGTCAAAAGTTCAAATTTTTGGTCAACATCTAATTTTGAGGCCACAAACATCATTTGATCAATTCTTGATCATGATTTTCAAGGCATGGGTCAAAAAGTCCCAAGATGCAAAAGTTGCCATATTTGGACAGTTGATAAAGTCAACTGTAACTTGACCAAGGCATAACTTTCACATGGATTATCAGAAAAATTCCATCCAAAGCTCATTTTGAAGAGAAAGACATTTCCTACAACTCCTCTTCACACTTCAAGTCCAAGAAATTCTCTCACAAAAAGTTATCAATTTCAACATTATAGGTCATTTTCGAAAGTCAACAAAAAGAGACTTTAAGTCAAAGGCCATAACTTGAGATTGGTAAATCAAAATGACATGGGACCAAAGGAATTGGTTAGAGGACTTCAAGACCTTTCCAAAATGACTAAGAACATGATCAAATCTTAAATATTTGAGCAATATATGCCTTGTGGAAGTTGGGAAATTTTTGGATATTTTGAAAAGTCAACTTTGCTTCAAATGTCTTAAAATTGCTAATGGGCCACATTTTCTTCCAAGATTCATCATCCAAAGCATATGCACGACCATTTGGCCCAAAGGGGATTTATTCATCATTCTTATTTATTTATTTGAATTTTTAATTACATTTAATTCATTTAAATTAAATAAAATATGGAAAAATACTAAACCAAAGTTTTTAAATCTTTTTGTGCAAGATAAACTCTTCTTAAAGGCTCAAGATTCATGCATAATCAAAATTGGAAGGTTTTGCCATGATTGGAATCAAAAACATGTGAAAAAAGATTTGGAAGATATGCCATGAAAATCAAATATTATTTTCATCAATACAAGGATTTGTGGACTCAGAATTTAACCCTAATACATTCCATACATAAGCAAGATGCAAACCTAATGCGAAGGGACCTGAAAGCTACGCCAGACAACAAGAACAAAGTTTGTGTTTTTTGTCAAAAGTTCAAAAACTGAAAACTACATTCTAGCACGATTCAAAATAAAATACCAATTGCAAAAGCTTCCTAAGGCATTATTGAATCTAACTGGACACTTTTTCAATCCTCACACGCCCAGAATTGGTATATAGAACTCAAAGTTTTTCACATTTTATGCATATTCGTGTTTCAGTTTTTAAGCATTCTCATTGCATTTTCTTTGTGGATTTATATTCAGTTAACCATTCTAAAGCTAACCGTATGTTTTAATTGAGTTTTCACGCATCGTATGAAGAATCACCGTGGAAGATTGCTAGGGTTACAAAACTGTGAAATTGGGGGTTTACTTTTATGGAAAAATTGAGACCTGAGACCCATGCCATTAGAACCAGAAGATCATGACCAATGGATTCCATACCTCGCGCCTAATTTATGAGCCACCATATTCTATTCGCTATTTTCGTATGCACTATTTAGTGGGGGTTTAAAACCCCCGCTATCTAACTGTTTTTTTTCAGGCCAAAAGCGAGCGGATGGGGAAGACGATGACTTGTCTCCAAGTGATAGGGTAGTTTAAAATTTAGTGCGTTTTCTTTGATCCATAACATTAGTGCTTTGTTTTTTATATATTAATTATTATCTATTATCATTACAAAGTTACAATGCAGTATAGATGGTGGAAAGCAACGCTGGCAAACCTTGGGACCTGGGTTCGATTCCCAGGTCCCCCCATATTCTTGATATGTTTTGTTTTAATATAATTGCATGCAGCGTTCTCTCCAAACGTCCACCATACGCCCACAATCTCAGCATGCCACATGGCCACTGAAGGCAATCCAAGGGTCCTGATTGGAAGAGTACCATGGGCATGAGTCAGAGGTGCCACACGCCAGCATGAAAGTCAACAAGGCCAAGGGCTATTGGGCCAGAATTACTGAATTATACCTCCAGTTTGGGGACAGAACCCCCCATTGGTTTGCTCTTTCATCTTTTTTGTATTTTTTTTCTACTTTTATTTGTTTTAATTAATTTTAATTTAATTCTTTAAATCAATATTTTCATAACAAAAAAATAATAATAAAAATCAGAAAGTCATAAAAATTAAAATATATTTCATTTAATGTTATTTTTTGTAAAAAAGGTCTTATTAATTAATTAGTTTTTTTTTATTCTAGGATTAACTTTAACATTTTCTTAATAAATTTAAAATTTGTAGAATTAGGTTTTAATTACTTTTATCTTTTTCTTTTCTTTTATCATTATAATAATTTATTAATTATTTTCTTGTAAATAAAATTGCATTAATTAATTAGTTTAATTTTAGGTTAAATTTTAATGTTTCTTCTTAATAAATAAAAATAGTTAGAATTAGGGTTAATTAATTTCTTAGTTTCATTTAATTCTCTTATTAAAAATCCATAAATACAAAAACTCAAAAATCTTTTCTTTTTATTTTTAATTTAATTAATTTGTTAATCATAATTTAATTTCATTAAAAAAGGGTCCAACGCCCTCGCATTCGATCGTAATTCCAATTCGCGCGTTTATTTTATTTCCTCCTTTTATGTAATTCTCCCAAAGCCATGTAAATTCGATGTTTATATTTCTCGCATCTTTATATGTCAAATCGGGTCCTGGATTTAATTTGGCGATGTGGACCCGCGCCTTTGTAATAGTTTAGGAACTTTAATTCTCGCCTCTTTTAAACTGTTAATAATTGCCTGCAAGAATGAATGTCAAAATAAAAGCAACGCGTAGATCACCCCCGACATGAACAAGATAAATGTAAATGAACATGACACACAAATCACACACCACCCCTAGGGTACGCCTCACTGTTGCCTTGCCCCTCGAAAGGTGATCGTCGAGTAGAGGATGTTTTAGTAAGTCCTCATGATCCGGGAACCTGGCATGAGGGTAGCTTCTAAGGTATCTTCCTATTGCTCTGGTGATCACCATGTCCCGAACTTCAAATTGACCCGAACACCTCCAACGGTGGTGCTACCTACCTCTCAATGGTGGGATGGCACTACTTTAAGGACATTTACACAGACGAATTCCTTAGGGTAGGTAGACAACTCTAGATACTTGCTCTAATTTCAAAACAAATCAAAAAATACTTTTCACACCGACACCTTTTCAAAAAGCTTTCGAAAGCAACTTTTCAAACACTCTTGAGGACTGATACAAGAGTCGAACTGAAATTTTCAAAGAAACTTTTTTTAAAACCCACAGTTGAAAAGCAAACAAACCATTTTTGAAAACACAATGAGCAAGTATCTAAGAGCCCATGGATAACCATGGATAGAAAGGGTGCTAACACCTTCCCTTTCTATAAATCTACCTCCCGAACCGAGAGCAATCTCTATAAGGAATTTTTCTGTGCTTTTGTCCTTTCCATTTGGAGAAAATAAAAGACGGTGGCGACTCTTGCTTCCGCGACATTTCGCGAACCAGCGTTAAAAAGTCAGTTCCAGATCCACCGATCACAGAGCTGGCAACTCTGCTGGGGAATACAACTAATAAAGTGAGGTGTACCTTAGGATTAGTTCATAACTGTGTTTTCAATTGTATTGAATTGCTTGCTTTATTATTATGGGACTGTCTTGGGAGTTCTATAGATCCTAACCTGGATCTGGGGATACCTTCTTAGAAAGTAGCAAGAAGGCTGTGAGGGAACTGTGCGGGGTGTACCGACATGGTTGAAGCAGTCTGCTACGTTGATGTGGCAATTTGGTGTGTACCGGTAACCCTTGAGTTCAGTCAAGGAGAGTACGGGGCCTCCGCGTGGTGTCGTGAAGCATCAACAAACCTTAGGAACCTTAATTGAACTATCTTGGCCTCTTTAGGGTAGTGAGATAACTGACTTTGGTGCAGTCCGAGGTTGGTTGATACTCGATACTACACTCAATTGAGGGTTGCTTTCCTGGAATATTTCGGTCGCCAGTTCAGTGGCTAAATCGGAACGATGAACAATGAAAGCAATCCCGTGATATTGGGACCCTTAGAACCCGGTTACTTCTAGTAGGACAGGTTGAGCCCACCAACTTCAAGAGGGTAGTACCCCAGACCCCATGCTGGCCTAAACTCTAAGGGCTCTCTGTGTGACTTGTGTGCTCTCAAACTTGACTACTTGCATGCTTGTTATCTGACACTTGAGTTTCTTGCAGGTTTTGTTTATAGTCCTTAATTGGGACTCATAACAGGGTTTACTAAGTTTCTTGCAGGTTTTGGTTTGCAGTCCTTAATTGGGACTCATAACAGGGTTACCTACATTACCCCATGCATACCATAACATCATACCATTGCATACATCCTAACCCATTTCAAGGGTCTCAAGGGCTTGTGATGCAGGTCATGATGAATCAAACATCTAGCAAGGGGAAAAGAGGATTTATTTTCCTCTAGCCAAGGTTGTCAGGGGCTATGACCCACTTGATATGGTGAGCTCTGACTCTTGAAGAAGGTTCCCCTAACCAAGGTTGCTTGGAAACCAAAACCAGACATGATGACTAAAGTCAGGGGTTATGACCCACTGGATATGGTGAGCCTTTGACCCTTGAAGAAGGATTCTCAACAACATGGAGTTCCTTTAATCAAGCTACCGGACCCAAGTTCTAACAAATTTTCTTGTTTATCCCGCGAGGTCCTTGAAAACATTACATGCATGTCATACACATCATTGCATAACAGGTATCCTTGTTGCAGGTCACTTACCTTCCTCGCTGTTTATTTCAACAATGGCTTTCCAACCAGATAACCAGGACCTTCTTGCTCAAGAGACTCGGTTCGGGGAAATCCTCCTGAATCTATCCAAGGGGCAGGAGGAGCTAAGAACACTTCTCATGGAGACTTTGGTCAGGAACAGCGCTGAGGATGAACGGCTGAAACATCTGCAAGCTGAAGTGGATGCAATGAGAGCCCAGATGTTGGGGCAGGTGACTGCCATTCAAGGTATAGCTCAAAGACAAGAAGAGCTTGGAGTTCTCGTCAACCAACTGCTTCGGGGTAACCAACTGGGGCAAACATCTAAGGTTAAAGAGCCAGTCATCGTTCAACCACCTTTGAAACAAGGAGGTAAGGGGAGAGATCCTCAAGTGGCTTCAGGGTCACCAACTCAGCAGCAACTTCACCAGCTTCAGCCAGACAAGCCCAGGAGGCAATTCACCCAGCTCAAGATGTCGCTGTTTCAAGCTCTACAACGCCTGTTGAGGTTGAATCTGATCACATTAAGGGCTCATCCCCGGAACCCCAACACAGCATCTCCTGTCTATGATCCCAATAAAAGGTGTGCCTACCACTCTGCCAGTCCAGGACATGATACAAATGAATGTTGGGCTCTGAAGAACAAGATCCAGGACCTGATTGATGAAGGGGCATTGGAATTCACCCAAGATGGTCAGGCTGAGTTTTTCTACCATCCCTCCAAGGCTCACCATTTGAAATAACAAGCCCTGAGAGGAAAAGACTTTTGTTCATTAGGATTTTCAAGTTGTAATTTTTTTTCTGTTCAAACATTTACTCATGTTAAACGTTGTTATTTCATTAATGCATCGCATATGTCTTTTTTGAAGCAATATAGTCGTATTCACTATATGCAAATTATTTTTATATTTTTTTCTGATGATCAACGTTCGATCAATAATTCTAAGCCTCTTGAGGGAGGATGACGAAAACGATACCACGACCTTTACAGTATGCTTTTGAACAAGACCCCGCTGATGAGGTACAGGCATTGTTTCAAATCCCTAAACACTGGAGTTATAAGGAAGATAATCCCTCGTTAACCCCTTTGAGCCAAAGAAGTAGGAGTTTTTCTTTTCGAAAATTAAAACCCTTAATCATAACCTGGGGCAGGGTAGTTCTCTCAGTTGATCCAAGTGCATAACAAATAGCACCAAAGAGGTCCTTACAAAAAAGACAATGATGATTCCGAACAATCACAAAGATAGGCAGTCATTATATCTCAAAAAATAAAAACCCAATAAGTCAAAACCTATGAAGGAGACTTACAAAACTGGGGTATCCCGCTGACTGTAATCACAAAAGAAACAGTCCAGGAAAAATTTAGGGACAATGAAATCAAAAAGAAAGAGGTCATACAAACCCTCAACAAAAAGGAATGACTGCCTATTCAAAATAAACTATCAACATCCGAACCATCACGGGAATATCAGGACAAAAAACTCAAATAAGGTCTAACGCACGATCAGCTGAGTTTAGGTTTGAAGAACATCATGAAGAGCGGGTGGGTACAAATAATTCGAGCCTTTATCCTTTGTTTCTTAAACCATGAACCAGGCCACGTTATAACCCTTAAAAGTCCTAGCTGAAGCATGGGTTAGTTCGAAAGCATACTGTTACGAAAGGTATCCTGACTCCTTAAGGCCTACGGTAAATACGGAGTTGACATCACGTTTTACAAACATTCACTTGTTTTATGAAAGAGAATGCATTCTCAAAATCTTCAAGACAGACATAAGCTTTGCATTTTTGATATAACATTGTTTGCATATGACTTTTTGTTTGAACAACAGGAAAATTCGCACGATGAATACCTAGTGAACAAAAACACTTCCAATCAAGGGGCATGACATGATCTTGGTCTATCATCCGGGGCGGTTAAGTCAAGATTCAGAGAATCTCTCAACGATGCCAAGCAGCTAGGGGCAACTCTCCGTCTGAGACACTTGGGGCATTAGACAGGAATTCCAACAATGAATCTTTCCTGATTAAACATTTTCTGGTGGCATGACAAAACACTTCTGACAGGGGCAACTCCCTACATTCTGAAAGCACGGACATAGTAAAAAAAAAATACTACGCAAAATCAAAGACCCGCTAGGTTGACACACCTAGGCAAAAACAAGGGCCTCCCGACGAACCAAAAGGGTTCGGGAAAAATGAGGGGTGAAAGGAAAAATCTGTACACCCGGCAAGTCGAAAACCTGAAAATGCAGCTTGGGCAAAAATGGGTATCCCGATGGACTGAAAACCCGAAAGGGCGGTCCAGGCAAAAATAAGGGATGAAATGAGAAAAATCTGTACACCCGGCAAGTCGAAAACCTGAAAAGGCGGCTTGGGCAAAAATGGGTATCCCGGTGGACTGAAAACCCGAAAGGGCGGTCCAGGCAAAAATTAGGGATCAAAGCGTACGACTATGTCCCGGTATCCCGTCACTCGCCTACCAGAAGAAGATTTGTCTAACGGCAGTCATCGAGCACCTCCACAGGTCTTCCTCTCCCACCTCAGAAACAGGGGCAATAAAGAGTTGTCTTGAGCGATCTGATTGTTCTGTCCACCAAGGTACCAAGGTAGGTTCAGTTGAAGAACATAACCAGATATCTGAAATCCCCAGAGAGTGAGCCAGCAAGTCAAAACACTCTCCCCAAGCAAAGCTATAATATCAACCTTAAGGAAGTTGGGTATCCTCCAGCAGATCTCAACATTCCCCAACGCAGTATACATGTATTCTTAACAAGCATCCCCGGCAATCTTGATCTAAGATTGTTCCCCGGTGGTATACCAGACATTCAATGGAGGCACTTCCCCAATACAATTCAAAACTTCCCCAGGAGATTCCAATCCAGTTTCCCCGGGAAAGTTGGGATCCATCTCCCCAAGCAGTAAGCTTATCCCAAGTAGATTCTGGAAGCTTATCCTCGCAGAGCACGAACGCGTCTCCCGGATTTATTCAAAGAGTTATTTCCCTACCAGGATATAACTGGGTTATCCTCAGCCAAAAGCCACAGAAAGATCGTTCTTGGCAAAGTCTTCTTATCCCCAGTGAAGTCTATTAACACTTCCAACATAACAATGGTATCCCCAGTGAAGTTACCATCAACATTCCAGCAAAGTACCTCTCTCCCCACAGAGTATTGCTCCCCAGCAAGATCGTTAGAGTACTTTTCTCCCTGCAGGGTAATCTATTCGCCAAGTTTATTCCCCAACGGAGTTATCTTCTCCTACCGGTATTCTTGCAACTATCATCCCCAGCGGAGGCAAAAATCCATTCTCCAACATCAGCCCAGGAGTGACTTCCCGGCACCCGTCAAGGATTTATTTTCCTAAGACGAAAACATACATTCATAAACATCACATACATCATTATAGCATGCATATACGCATCATATCTCACAAATCTCATTTATGTTGAGAACATCATTGCTTGATCCATATCATGCATTGCATATGACTGACCTTTACCTTTCAGGAAAGATCCAGTTAAGTTCTCAGCTATATTTTAAGACCTTGACCGGTTCAGTTAAATCGCCCCTAAGATTTCTCTGTTTCTTATCCAGTCAAAGGCCTTCTCTGGTTCAGTCAGATCGACCCTAAGATCTCCCTGTTTCTTATCCAGTTGAAGATTCCAAGACCTAGACCGGTTCAGTTAAGTCGACCCTAAGACTTTTCTGTTTCTTATCCAGTCAAAGGCCTTCACTGGTTCAGTCAAATCGACCCTAAGATCTCCCTGATTCTTATCCAGTTGAAGACATTTCAAGACCTAGACCGGTTCAGTTAAATCGACCCTAAGATTTTTCTGTTTCTTATCCAGTCAAAGTCCTTCTCTGGTTCAGTCAGATCGACCCTAAGATCTCCCTGATTCTTATCCAGTTGAAGACATTTCAAGACCTAGACCGGTTCAGTTAAATCGACCCTAAGATTTTTCTGTTTCTTATCCAGTCAAAGGCCTTCTCTGGTTCAGTCAGATCGACCCTAAGATCTCCCTGATTCTTATCCAGTTGAAGACATTTCAAGACCTAGACCGGTTCAGTTAAATCGACCCTAAGATTTTTCTGTTTCTTATCCAGTCAAAGGCCTTCTCTGGTTCAGTCAGATCGACCCTAAGATCTCCCTGTTTCTTATCCAGTTGAAGACATTTCAAGACCTAGACCGGTTCAGTTAAATCGACCCTAAGATTTTTCTGTTTCTTATCCAGTCAAAGGCCTTCTCTGGTTCAGTCAGATCGACCCTAAGATCTCCCTGTTTCTTATCCAGTTGAAGATTTCAAGACCTAGACCGGTTCAGTTAAATCGACCCTAGGATTTTTCTGTTTCTTATCCAGTTAAAGGCCTTCTCTAGTCCAGCTAAATCGACCCCTAACAGATTTTCCTGATAAAGACTCAGTAGAAGACATCCAAGATTCTCTCAGCGTTACTGTTGGGGTAGTAATCGTCCCTAGATTCTCTCAGCATTACTGTTGAGGTTGAAGTCGCCTATGATTCTCTCAGTGTTACTGTTGAGGTAGTAATCGTCCCCAGATTCTCTCAGCGTTCCTGTTGAGGTAGTAATCGTCCAAGGTTCTTTCAGCGTTCCTTTTGAGGTAGTAACCATCCCTGGTTCATTCATCGCCGTTTGAAGCTCCAGATCCAGCTCCTGTAACCAGACAGGACACATCTACACAAAGAGTTTGAAGACCAGCTCCTGCAACAGGCCAGGTAATCATTTTCTTTTGCAGGTACGCAAGTTCTCGCTAAGGAATCTCTTACGCGGTTGACATCCAGATGGAATCCATAAGCCCATCCACCTTCCATCATCTCTTAGCATGGCATCTATAAGCCCATCATCTTATCCATCAATCTCCAAATGGCATCTATAAGCCCATTCCCCATATCACACTACTATGTGAGCGCAAATTTCTGGGCACTCTAGTGTTCAATCATCTTCCACCTTCAGATTACGAAAGGCACGTCAGCCAATCTGCATCCTCAGGTCTAAGAAGATTGAACAGGGGCAACTGTTGTACCCCAAAATTTTCCCTCCCATATTCTTCAAAATTTGCAAAGAGCATGCTTCAAAATTCCCCAAGGGTTGCACAGTTCAAGGGCCTCCTAACAGTCAAAAACTAGGGTTTTGGTTCTGACAAAGAAAATGGAGTTTCCAAGGGTCCAATCAAGTCCCACATACCTACAAACATGGTCAAGCATCCTCATACCAAGTTTCAAGACTTACAGCACAAAATTGCACAGTCAAAAACCCTAATTGCACTACAGTCAACTGTAGGGGCAAAATGGTCATTTGACAGTCAAAAGTTCAAATTTTTGGTCAACATCTCATTTTGAGGCCACAAACATCATTTGATCAATTCTTGATCATGATTTTCAAGGCATGGCTCAAAAAGTCCCAAGATGCAAAAGTTGCCATATTTGGACAGTTGAAAAAGTCAACTGTAACTTGACCAAGGCATAACTTTCACATGGATTATCAGAAAAATTCCATCCAAAGCTCATTTTGAAGAGAAAGACATTTCCTACAACTCCTCTTCACACTTCAAGTCCAAGAAATTCTCTCACAAAAAGTTATCAATTTCAACATTATAGGTCATTTTCAAAAGTCAACAAAAAGAGACTTTAAGTCAAAGGCCATAACTTGAGATTGGTAAATAAAAATGACATGGGACCAAAGGCATTGGTTAGAGGACTTCAAGACCTTTCCAAAATGTCTAAGAACATGATTAAAGCTTAAAAATTGAGCAAGATATGCCTTGTGGAAGTTGGGAAATATTTGGATATTTTGAAAAGTCAACTTTGCTTCAAATGTCTTAAAATTGCTAATGGGCCACATTTTCTTCCAAGATTCATCATCCAAAGCATATGCACGACCATTTGGCCCAAAGGGGATTTATTCATCATTCTTATTTATTTATTTGAATTTTTAATTACAATTAATTCATTTAAATTAAATAAAATATGGAAAAATACTAAACCAAAGTTTTTAAATCTTTTTGTGCAAGATAAACTCTTCTTAAAGGCTCAAGATTCATGCATAATCAAAATTGGAAGGTTTTGCCATGATTGGAATCAAAAACATGTGAAAAAAGATTTGGAAGATATGCCATGAAAATCAAATATTATTTTCATCAATACAAGGATTTGTGGACTCAGAATTTAACCCTAATACATTCCATACATAAGCAAGATGCAAACCTAATGCGAAGGGACCTGAAAGCTGCGCCAGACAACAAGAACAAAGTTTGTGTTTTTTGTCAAAAGTTCAAAAACTGAAAACTACATTCTAGCACGATTCAAAAGAAAATACCAATTGCAAAAGCTTCCTAAGGCATTACTGAATCTAACTGGACACTTTTTCAATCCTCACACGCCCAGAATTGGTATATAGAACTCAAAGTTTTTTCACATTTTATGCATATTCGTGTTTCAGTTTTTAAGCATTCTCATTGCATTTTCTTTGTGGATTTATATTCAGTTAACCATTCTAAAGCTAACCGTATGTTTTAATTGAGTTTTCACGCATCGTATGAAGAATCACCATGGAAGATTGCTAGGGTTACAAAACTGTGAAATTGGGGGTTTACTTTTATGGAAAAATTGAGACCTGAGACCCATGCCATTAGAACCAGAAGATCATGACCAATGGATTCCATACCTCGCGCCTAATTTATGAGCCACCATATTCTATTCGCTATTTTCGTATGCACTATTTAGTGGGGGTTTAAAACCCCCGCTATCTAACTATTTTTTTTTCAGGCCAAAAGCGAGCGGATGGGGAAGACGATGACTTGTCTCCAAGTGATAGGGTAGTTTAAAATTTAGCGCGTTTTCTTTGATCCATAACATTAGTGCTTTGTTTTTTATATATTAATTATTATCTATTATCATTACAAAGTTATAATGCAGTATAGATGGTGGAAAGCAACGCTGGCAAACCTTGGGACCTGGGTTCGATTCCCAGGTCCCCCCATATTCTTGATATGTTTTGTTTTAATATAATTGCATGCAGCGTTCTCTCCAAACGTCCACCATACGCCCACAATCTCAGCATGCCACATGGCCACTGAAGGCAATCCAAGGGTCCTGATTGGAAGAGTACCATGGGCATGAGTCAGAGGTGCCACACGCCAGCATGAAAGTCAACAAGGCCAAGGGCTATTGGGCCAGAATTACTGAATTATACCTCCAGTTTGGGGACAGAACCCCCCATTGGTTTGCTCTTTCATCTTTTTTGTATTTTTTTCTACTTTTATTTGTTTTAGTTAATTTTAATTTAATTCTTTAAATCAATATTTTCATAACAAAAAAATAATAATAAAAATCAGAAAGTCATAAAAATTAAAATATATTTCATTTAATGTTATTTTTTGTAAAAAAGGTCTTATTAATTAATTAGTTTTTTTTTATTCTAGGATTAACTTTAACATTTTCTTAATAAATTTAAAATTTGTAGAATTATGTTTTAATTACTTTTATCTTTTTCTTTTCTTTTATCATTATAATAATTTATTAATTATTTTCTTGTAAATAAAATTGCATTAATTAATTAGTTTAAGTTTAGGTTAAATTTTAATGTTTCTTCTTAATAAATAAAAATAGTTAGAATTAGGGTTAATTAATTTCTTAGTTTCATTTAATTCTCTTATTAAAAATCCATAAATACAAAAACTCAAAAATCTTTTCTTTTTATTTTTAATTTAATTAATTTGTTAATCATAATTTAATTTCATTAAAAAGGGGTCCAACGCCCTCGCATTCGATCGTAATTCCAATTCGCGCGTTTATTTTATTTCCTCCTTTTATGTAATTCTCCCAAAGCCATGTAAATTCGATGTTTATATTTCTCGCATCTTTATTTTATGTCAAATCGGGTCCTGGATTTAATTTGGCGATGTGGACCCGCACCTTTGTAATAGTTTAGGAACTTTAATTCTCGCATCTTTTAAACTGTTAATAATTGCCTGCAAGAATGAATGTCAAAATAAAAGCAACGCGTAGATCACCCCCGACATGAACAAGATAAATGTAAATGAACATGACACACAAATCACACACCACCCCTAGGGTACGCCTCACTGTTGCCTTGCCCCTCGAAAGGTGATCGTCGAGTAGAGGATGTTTTAGTAAGTCCTCATGATCCGGGAACCTGGCATGAGGGTAGCTTCTAAGGTATCTTCCTATTGCTCTGGTGATCACCATGTCTCGAACTTCGAATTGACCCGAACACCTCCAACGGTTGTGCTACCTACCTCTCAATGGTGGGATGGCACTACTTTAAGGACATTTACACAGACGAATTCCTTAGGGTAGGTAGACGACTCTAGATACTTGCTCTAATTTCAAAACAAATCAAAAAATACTTTTCACACCGACACCTTTTCAAAAAGCTTTCGAAAGCAACTTTTCAAACACTCTTGAGGACTGATACAAGAGTCGAACTGAAATTTTCAAAGAAACTTTTTTTAAAACCCACAGTTGAAAAGCAAACAAACCATTTTTGAAAACACAATGAGCAAGTATCTAAGAGCCCATGGATAACCATGGATAGAAAGGGTGCTAACACCTTCCCTTTCTATAAATCTACCTCCCGAACCGAGAGCAATCTCTATAAGGAATTTTTCTGTGCTTTTGTCCTTTCCATTTGGAGAAAATAAAAGACGGTGGCGACTCTTGCTTCCGCGACATTTTGCGAACCAGCGTTAAAAAGTCAGTTCCAGATCCACCGATCACAGAGCTGGCAACTCTGCTGGGGAATAAAACTAATAAAGTGAGGTGTACCTTAGGATTAGTTCATAACTGTGTTTTCAATTGTATTGACTTGCTTGCTTTATTATTGTGGGACTGTCTTGGGAGTTCTATAGATCCTAACCCGGATCTGGGGATACCTTCTTAGAAAGTAGCAACAAGGCTATGAGGGAACTGTGCGGGGTATACCGACATGGTTGAAGCAGTCTGCTACGTTGATGTGGCACTTTGGTGTGTACCGGTAACCCTTGAGTTCAGTCAAGGAGAGTACGGGGCCTCCGCGTGGTGTCGTGAAGCATCAACAGACCTTAGGAACCTTAATTGAACTATCTTGGCCTCTTTAGGGTAGTGAGATAACTGACTTTGGTGCAGTCTGAGGTTGGTTGATACTCGATACTACACTCAATTGAGGGTTGCTTTCCTGGAATATTTCGGTCGCCAGTTCAGTGGCTAAATCGGAACGATGAACAATGAAAGCAATTCCGTGATATTGGGACCCTTAGAACCCGGTTACTTCTAGTAGGACAGGTTGAGCCCACCAACTTCAAGAGGGTAGTACCCCAGACCCCATGCTGGCCTAAACTCTAAGGGCTCTCTGTGTGACTTGTGTGCTCTCAAACTTGACTACTTGCATGCTTGTTATCTGACACTTGAGTTTCTTGCAGGTTTTGTTTATAGTCCTTAATTGGGACTCATAACAGGGTTTACTAAGTTTCTTGCAGGTTTTGGTTTGCAGTCCTTAATTGGGACTCATAACAGGGTTACCTACATTACCCCATGCATACCATAACATCATACCATTGCATACATCCTAACCCATTTCAAGGGTCTCAAGGGCTTGTGATGCAGGTCATGATGAATCAAACATCTAGCAAGGGGAAAAGAGGATTTATTTTCCTCTAGCCAAGGTTGTCAGGGGCTATGACCCACTTGATATGGTGAGCTCTGACTCTTGAAGAAGGTTCCCCTAACCAAGGTTGCTTGGAAACCAAAACCAGACATGATGACTAAAGTCAGGGGTTATGACCCACTGGATATGGTGAGCCTTTGACCCTTGAAGAAGGATTCTCAACAACATGGAGTTCCTTTAATCAAGCTACCAGACCCAAGTTCTAACAAATTTTCTTGTTTATCCCGCGAGGTCCTTGAAAACATTACATGCATGTCATACACATCATTGCATAACAGGTATCCTTGTTGCAGGTCACTTACCTTCCTCGCTGTTTATTTCAGCAATGGCTTTCCAACCAGATAACCAGGACCTTCTTGCTCAAGAGACTCGGTTCGGGGAAATCCTCCTGAATCTATCCAAGGGGCAGGAGGAGCTAAGAACACTTCTCATGGAGACTTTGGTCAGGAACAGCGC
The DNA here is from genome assembly GCA_948472305.1 of Vicia faba. NCBI lineage: Eukaryota > Viridiplantae > Streptophyta > Magnoliopsida > Fabales > Fabaceae > Vicia > Vicia faba. The sequence goes on along the minus strand of OX451739.1, from coordinate 1,142,660,883 downwards.
TGAGGATGAACGGCTGAAACATCTGCAAGCTGAAGTGGATGCAATGAGAGCCCAGATGCTGGGGCAGGTGACTGCCATTCAAGGTATAGCTCAAAGACAAGAAGAGCTTGGAGTTCTCGTCAACCAACTGCTTCGGGGTAACCAACTGGGGAAAACATCTAAGGTTAAAGAGCCAGTCATCGTTCAACCACCTTTGAAACAAGGAGGTAAGGGGAGAGATCCTCAAGTGGCTTCAGGGTCACCAACTCAGCAGCAACTTCACCAGCTTCAGCCAGACAAGCCCAGGAGGCAATTCACCCAGCTCAAGATGTCGCTGTTTCAAGCTCTACAACTCCTGTTGAGGTTGAATCTGATCACATTAAGGGCTCATCCCCGGAACCCTAACACAGCATCTCCTGTCTATGATCCCAATAAAAGGTGTGCCTACCACTCTGCCAGTCCAGGACATGATACAAATGAATGTTGGGCTCTGAAGAACAAGATCCAGGACCTGATTGATGAATGGGCATTGGAATTCACCCAAGATGGTCAGGCTGAGTTTTTCTACCATCCCTCCAAGGCTCACCATTTGAAATAACAAGCCCTGAGAGGAAAAGACTTTTGTTCATTAGGATTTTCAAGTTGTAATTTTTTTTCTGTTCAAACATTTACTCAGGTTAAACGTTGTTATTTCATTAATGCATCGCATATGTCTGTTTTGAAGCAATATAGTCGTATTCACTATATGCAAATTATTTTCATATTTTTTTCTGATGATCAACGTTCGATCAATAATTCTAAGCCTCTTGAGGGAGGATGACGAAAACGATACCACGACCTTTACTGTATGCTTTTGAACAAGACCCCGCTGATGAGGTACAGGCATTGTTTCAAATCCCTAAACACTGGAGTTATAAGGAAGATAATCCCTCGTTAACCCCTTTAAGCCAAAGAAGTAGGAGTTTTTATTTTCGAAAATTAAAACCCTTAATCATAACCTGGGGCAGGGTAGTTCTCTCAGTTGATCCAAGTGCATAACAAATAGCACCAAAGAGGTCCTTACAAAAAAGACAATGATGATTCCGAACAATCACAAAGATAGGCAGTCATTATATCTCAAAAAATAAAAACCCAATAAGTCAAAACCTATGAAGGACACTTACAAAACTGGGGCATCCCGCTGACTGTAATCACAAAAGAAACAGTTCAGGCAAAATTTAGGGACAATGAAATCAAAAAGAAAGAGGTCATACAAACCCTCAACAAAAAGGAATGACTGCCTATTCAAAATAAACTATCAACATCCGAACCATAACGAGAATATCAGGACAAAAAACTCAAATAAGGTCTAACGCACGATCAGTTGAGTTTAGGTTTGAAGAACATCACGAAGAGCGGGTGGGTACAAATAATTCGAGCCTTTATCCTTTGTTTCTTAAACCATGAACCAAGCCACGTTATAACCCTTAAAAGTCCTAGCTGAAGCATGGGTTAGTTCGAAAGCATACTGTTACGAAAGGTATCCTGACTCCTTAAGGCCTACGGTAAATACGGAGTTGACATCACGTTTTACAAACATTCACTTGTTTTATGAAAGAGAATGCATTCTCAAAATCTTCAAGACAGACATAAGCTTTGCATTTTTGATATAACATTGTTTGCATATGACTTTTTGTTTGAACAGCAGGAAAATTCGCATGATGAATACCTAGTGAACAAAAACACTTCCAATCAAGGGGCATGACATGATCTTGGTCTATCATCCGGGGCGGTTAAGTCAAGATTCAGAGAATCTCTCAACGATGCCAAGCAGCTAGGGGCAACTCTCCGTCTGAGACACTTGGGGCATTAGACAAGAATTCCAACAATGAATCTTTCCTGATTAAACATTTTCTGGTGGCATGAAAAAACACTTCTGACAGGGGCAACTCCCTACATTTCTGAAAGCACGGACATAGTCAAAAAAAAAATACTACGCAAAATCAAAGACCCGCTAGGTTGACACACCTAGGCAAAAACAAGGGCCTCCCGACGAACCAAAAGGGTTCAGGCAAAATGAGGGGTGAAAGGAAAAATCTGTACACCCGGCAAGTCGAAAACCTGAAAAGGCAGCTTGGGAAAAAATGGGTATCCCGGTGGACTGAAAACCCGAAAGGGCGGTCCAGGCAAAAATAAGGGATGAAATGAGAAAAATCTGTACACCCGGCAAGTCGAAAACCTGAAAAGGCGGCTTGGGCAAAAATGGGTATCCCGGTGGACTAAAAACCCGAAAGGGCGGTCCAGGCAAAAATTAGGGATCAAAGCGTACGATTATGTCCCGGTATCCTGTCACTCGCCTACCAGAAGAAGATTTGTCTAACGGCAGTCATCGAGCACCTCCACAGGTCTTCCTCTCCCACCTCAGAAACAGGGGCAATAAAGAGTTGTCTTGAGCGATCTGATTGTTCTGTCCACCAAGGTACCAAGGTAGGTTCAGTTGAAGAACATAACCAGATATCTTAACTCCCCAGAGAGTGAGCCAGCAAGTCAAAACACTCTCCCCAAGCAAAGCTATAATATCAACCTTAAGGAAGTTGGGTATCCTCCAGCAGATCTCAACATTCCCCAACGCAGTATACATGTATTCTTAACAAGCATCCCCGGCAATCTTGATCTAAGATTGTTCCCCGGTGGTATACCAGACATTCAATGGAGGCACTTCCCCAATACAATTCAAAACTTCCCCAGGAGAGTCCAATCCAGTTTCCCCAGGAAAGTTGGGATCCATCTCCCCAAGCAGTAAGCTTATCCCAAGTAGATTCTGGAAGCTTATCCTCGCAGAGCACGAACGCGTCTCCCGGCTTTATTTAAAGAGTTATTTCCCTACCAGGATATAACTGGGTTATCCTCAGCCAAAAGCCACGGAAAGATCGTTCCCGGCAAAGTCTTCTTATCCCCAGCGAAGTCTATTAACACTTCTAACATAACAATGGTATCCCCAGTGAAGTTACCATCAACATTCCAGCAAAGTACCTCTCTCCCCACAGAGTATTGCTCCCCAACAAGATCGTTAGAGTACTTTTCTCCCCGCAGGGTAATCCTTTCGCCAAGTTTATTCCCCAACGGAGTTATCTTCTCCTACCGGTATTCTTGCAACTATCATCCCTAGCGGAGGCAAAAATCCATTCTCCAACATCAGCCCAGGAGTGACTTCCCGGCACCCGTCAAGGATTTATTTTCCTAAGACGAAAACATACATTCATAAACATCACATACATCATTATAGCATGCATATACACATCATATCTCACAAATCTCATTTATGTTGAGAACATCATTGCTTGATCCATATCATGCATTGCATATGACTGACCTTTACCTTTCAGGAAAGATCCAGTTAAGTTCTCAGCTATATTTTAAGACCTTGACCAGTTCAGTTAAATCGCCCCTAAGATTTCTCTGTTTCTTATCCAGTCAAAGGCCTTCTCTGGTTCAGTCAGATCGACCCTAAGATCTCCCTGTTTCTTATCCAGTTGAAGATTCCAAGACCTAGACCGGTTCAGTTAAGTCGACCCTAAGACTTTTCTGTTTCTTATCCAGTCAAAGGCCTTCTCTGGTTCAGTCAAATCGACCCTAAGATCTCCCTGATTCTTATCCAGTTGAAGACATTTCAAGACCTAGACCGGTTCAGTTAAATCGACCCTAAGATTTTTCTGTTTCTTATCCAGTCAAAGGCCTTCTCTGGTTCAGTCAGATCGACCCTAAGATCTCCCTGATTCTTATCCAGTTGAAGACATTTCAAGACCTAGACCGGTTCAGTTAAATCGACCCTAAGATTTTTCTGTTTCTTATCCAGTCAAAGGCCTTCTCTGGTTCAGTCAGATCGACCCTAAGATCTCCCTGTTTCTTATCCAGTTGAAGACATTTCAAGACCTAGACCGGTTCAGTTAAATCGACCCTGAGATTTTTCTGTTTCTTATCCAGTCAAAGGCCTTCTCTGGTTCAGTCAGATCGACCCTAAGATCTCCCTGTTTCTTATCCAGTTGAAGACATTTCAAGACCTAGACCGGTTCAGTTAAATCGACCCTAAGATTTTTCTGTTTCTTATCCAGTCAAAGGCCTTCTCTGGTTCAGTCAGATCGACCCTAAGATCTCCCTGTTTCTTATCCAGTTGAAGATTTCAAGACCTAGACCGGTTCAGTTAAATCGACCCTAAGATTTTTCTGTTTCTTATCCAGTCAAAGGCCTTCTCTAGTCCAGCTAAATCGACCCCTAACAGATTTTCCTGATAAAGACTCAGTAGAAGACATCCAAGATTCTCTCAGCGTTACTGTTGAGGTAGTAATCGTCCCTAGATTCTCTCAGTGTTACTGTTGAGGTTGAAGTCGCCTATGATTCTCTCAGCGTTACTGTTGAGGTAGTAATCGTCCCCAGATTCTCTCAGCGTTCCTGTTGAGGTAGTAATCGTCCAAGGTTCTTTCAGCGTTCCTGTTGAGGTAGTAACCATCCCTGGTTCATTCATCGCCGTTTGAAGCTCCAGATCCAGCTCCTGTAACCAGATAGGACACATCTACACAAAGAGTTTGAAGACCAGCTCCTGCAACAGGCCAGGTAATCATTTTCTTTTGCAGGTACGCAAGTTCTCGTTAAGGAATCTCTTACGCGGTTGACATCCAGATGGCATCCATAAGCCCATCCACCTTCCATCATCTCTTAGCATGGCATCTATAAGCCCATCATCTTATCCATCAATCACCAAATGGCATCTATAAGCCCATTCCCCATATCACACTACTATGTGAGCGCAAATTTTTGGGCACTCTAGTGTTCAATCATCTTCCACCTTCGGATTACGAAAGGCACGTCAGCCAATCTGCATCCTCAGGTCTAAGAAGATTGAACAGGGGCAACTGTTGTACCCCAAAATTTTCCCTCGCATATTCTTCAAAATTTGCAAAGAGCATGCTTCAAAATTCCCCAAGGGTTGCACAGTTCAAGGGCCTCCTAACAGTCAAAAACTAGGGTTTTGGTTCTGACATAGAAAATGGAGTTTCCAAGGGTCCAATAAAGTCCCACATACCTAAAAACATGGTCAAGCATCCTCATACCAAGTTTCAAGACTTACAGCACAAAATTGCACAGTCAAAAACCCTAATTGCACTACAGTCAACTGTAGGGGCAAAATGGTCATTTGACAGTCAAAAGTTCAAATTTTTGGTCAACATCTCATTTTGAGGCCACAAACATCATTTGATCAATTCTTGATCATGATTTTCAAGGCATGGCTCAAAAAGTCCCAAGATGCAAAAGTTGCCATATTTGGACAGTTGAAAAAGTCAACTGTAACTTGACCAAGGCATAACTTTCACATGGATTATCAGAAAAATTCCATCCAAAGCTCATTTTGAAGAGAAATACATTTCCTACAACTCCTCTTCACACTTCAAGTCCAAGAAATGCTCTCACAAAAAGTTATCAATTTCAACATTATAGGTCATTTTCAAAAGTCAACAAAAAGAGACTTTAAGTCAAAGGCCATAACTTGAGATTGGTAAATCAAAATGACATGGGACCAAAGGCATTGGTTAGAGGACTTCAAGACCTTTCCAAAATGTCTAAGAACATGATCAAATCTTAAACATTGAGCAAGATATGCCTTGTGGAAGTTGGGAAATATTTGGATATTTTGAAAAGTCAACTTTGCTTCAAATGTCTTAAAATTGCTAATGGGCCACATTTTCTTCCAAGATTCATCATCCAAAGCATATGCACGACCATTTGGCCCAAAGGGGATTTATTCATCATTGTTATTTATTTATTTGAATTTTTAATTACAATTAATTCATTTAAATTAAATAAAATATGGAAAAATACTAAACCAAAGTTTTTAAATCTTTTTGTGCAAGATAAACTCTTCTTAAAGGCTCAAGATTCATGCATAATCCAAATTGGAAGGTTTTGCCATGATTGGAATCAAAAACATGTGAAAAAAGATTTAGAAGATATGCCATGAAAATCAAATATTATTTTCATCAATACAAGGATTTGTGGACTCAGAATTTAACCCTAATACATTCCATACATAAGCAAGATGCAAACCTAATGCGAAGGGACCTGAAAGCTGCGCCAGACAACAAGAACAAAGTTTGTGTTTTTTGTCAAAAGTTCAAAAACTGAAAACTACATTCTAGCACGATTCAAAAGAAAATACCAATTGCAAAAGCTTCCTAAGGCATTACTGAATCTAACTGGACACTTTTTCAATCCTCACACGCCCAGAATTGGTATATAGAACTCAAAGTTTTTTCACATTTTATGCATATTCGTGTTTCAGTTTTTAAGCATTCTCATTGCATTTTCTTTGTGGATTTATATTCAGTTAACCATTCTAAAGCTAACCGTATGTTTTAATTGAGTTTTCACGCATCGTATGAAGAATCACCATGGAAGATTGCTAGGGTTACAAAACTGTGAAATTGGGGGTTTACTTTTATGGAAAAATTGAGACCTGAGACCCATGCCATTAGAACCAGAAGATCATGACCAATGGATTCCATACCTCGCGCCTAATTTATGAGCCACCATATTCTATTCGCTATTTTCGTATGCACTATTTAGTGGGGGTTTAAAACCCCCGCTATCTAACTGTTTTTTTTCAGGCCAAAAGCGAGCGGATGGGGAAGACGATGACTTGTCTCCAAGTGATAGGGTAGTTTAAAATTTAGCGTGTTTTCTTTGATCCATAACATTAGTGCTTTGTTTTTTTTATATTAATTATTATCTATTATCATTACAAAGTTATAATGCAGTATAGATGGTGGAAAGCAACGCTGGCAAACCTTGGGACCTGGGTTCGATTCCCAGGTCCCCCCATATTCTTGATATGTTTTGTTTTAATATAATTGCATGCAACGTTCTCTCCAAACGTCCACCATACGCCCACAATCTCAGCATGCCACATGGCCACTGAAGGCAATCCAAGGGTCCTGTTTGGAAGAGTACCATGGGCATGAGTCAGAGGTGCCACACGCCAGCATGAAAGTCAACAAGGCCAAGGGCTATTGGGCCAGAATTACTGAATTATACCTCCAGTTTGGGGACAGAACCCCCCATTGGTTTGCTCTTTCATCTTTTTTGTATTTTTTTTCTACTTTTATTTGTTTTAATTAATTTTAATTTAATTCTTTAAATCAATATTTTCATAACAAAAAAATAATAATAAAAATCAGAAAGTCATAAAAATTAAAATATATTTCATTTAATGTTATTTTTTGTAAAAAAGGTCTTATTAATTAATTAGTTTTTTTTTATTCTAGGATTAACTTTAACATTTTCTTAATAAATTTAAAATTTGTAGAATTAGGTTTTAATTACTTTTATCTTTTTCTTTTCTTTTATCATTATTATAATTTATTAATTATTTTCTTGTAAATAAAATTGCATTAATTAATTAGTTTAATTTTAGGTTAAATTTTAATGTTTCTTCTTAATAAATAAAAATAGTTAGAATTAGGGTTAATTAATTTCTTAGTTTCATTTAATTCTCTTATTAAAAATCCATAAATACAAAAACTCAAAAATATTTTCTTTTTATTTTTAATTTAATTAATTTGTTAATCATAATTTAATTTCATTAAAAAAGGGTCCAACGCCCTCGCATTCGATCGTAATTCCAATTCGCGCGTTTATTTTATTTCCTCCTTTTATGTAATTCTCCCAAAGCCATGTAAATTCGATGTTTATATTTCTCGCATCTTTATTTTATGTCAAATCGGGTCCTGGATTTAATTTGGTGATGTGGACCCGCGCCTTTGTAATAGTTTAGGAACTTTAATTCTCGCATCTTTTAAACTGTTAATAATTGCCTGCAAGAATGAATGTCAAAATAAAAGCAACGCGTAGATCACCCACGACATGAACAAGATAAATGTAAATGAACATGACACACAAATCACACATCACCCCTAGGGTACGCCTCACTGTTGCCTTGCCCCTCGAAAGGTGATCGTCGAGTAGAGGATGTTTTAGTAAGTCCTCATGATCCGGGAACCTGGCATGAGGGTAGCTTCTAAGGTATCTTCCTATTACTCTGGTGATCACCATGTCTCGAACTTCGAATTGACCCGAACACCTCCAACGGTGGTGCTACCTACCTCTCAATGGTGGGATGGCACTACTTTAAGGACATTTACACAGACGAATTCCTTAGGGTAGGTAGACGACTCTAGATACTTGCTCTAATTTCAAAACAAATCAAAAAATACTTTTCACACCGACACCTTTTCAAAAAGCTTTCGAAAGCAACTTTTCAAACACTCTTGAGGACTGATACAAGAGTCAAACTGAAATTTTCAAAGAAACTTTTTTTAAAACCCACAGTTGAAAAGCAAACAAACCATTTATGAAAACACAATGAGAAAGTATCTAAGAGCCCATGGATAACCATGGATAGAAAGGGTGCTAACACCTTCCCTTTCTATAAATCTACCTCCCGAACCGAGAGCAATCTCTATAAGGAATTTTTCTGTGCTTTTGTCCTTTCCATTTGGAGAAAATAAAAGACGGTGGCGACTCTTGCTTCCGTGACATTTCGCGAACCAGCGTTAAACAGTCAGTTCCAGATCCACCGATCACACATCTTCACAAACATGACACACTTTTTGATCTTTAATGTTGTACCCTGATAGATTCTCGTATGCTGGAAAATCATTAATTGTGCCAAACAATATCACCCTTAAATTGAAAATTTGTTTCCTATATCCATCATAAACCTCCACACCCTTCTCCCACAAAATCTTTAAATCTTTCATCAAAGGTGTCAAGTATACGTCTATGTCATTCCATAGTTGTTTAAGCCTAGAGATTAACATAGATAATATCATGTACTTACACTTCATACATAGCCATGAAGGTAGGTTATAAATCATAAGAAACACAGGTCATGTGGTATATGAGATAATTTGAAGACCATGTGGGTTCATTCTATTGTACCCCAAAATTTTCCCTCTCATTTATCAAGTATTTTCTCACAAGATCTCCCTTGATTCAAGGCTGCACAAAGGTTGATCAACTCAAGACACCTCCTTAAGCACTGATGACTGAAATTAGGGTTTGAGATTGAACAAGGATAATTGAACTTTTAATGCCTCATATGACTTTCATGGATCATCATGGATCCTTAAGATTGCTCATGTCAAGTTTCAAGTCTTGGATCACATTTTTGCTCAGTCAATTAATCAATTGACCTAAAAATCAACTGTATTGGGGAAAAAGTCAACTGTGGTCAATTTATAGTCAAAATTAATAATTTTTGATCCATATCAACATTGTGAACTCATATATGTCATTTTATCAATTTTGGACCACAATTCCTCAAGAAATTTGATCAGATCATCAAAGGGGCAAAATGGTCAAAATTAGGGTTTTGACTGAAAAAAGGCAATTTCTGATTTTTGACCTAGAAAATGGTTGATTGGTTGGAAACATGATCTCAAGGATTTAATTGAATCATTTTTACCTAATGGCATGACTCAAAACATTGCTCAAGGTCATTTGATTGATAGTTGATTTTCAGTTAACTGATCAAAAGTCAATTGATACACTAAAAAGTCAAACTTTGACTTTTTGGTGAAAATCAAGTGTCAAAGATGACAATTCACCAAAACATGTCAAAATAAGAAAATTGTTCATCAAGAAATCAAAAAGTCAAGATTTCATTTTGAAAAGTCACAGTTTCCAAACTTAGAAATTTTTCTAAGTGTTGGAAACTTCATATTTTTTCACAACTTTGAGCTATTTTTTCACCATAATGCAAGATGACTCAAATGAAACTTTCAACATGAAAGTTTTAGATATCAATGAGATCTAAAACATTTCTTTACACAACTCCTCCTAGAAATGCTTGGATTTCAAGTTATTAATCCATGAAGTCATGGTCATGAAACTAAAACACTTAGTGAAATTTTGAGCATTTTGGTCACGATTTTGACCTAACTTCTGAGCCAAGTTTCACATAGTTCCATTTGGATATTGCAAAAGTGATTCAAAGAGGGGTTGTAGATCACATTATAAGCTTCCTAAAATGTCAAATAACTCCTTGAGATCATTTGTGAGCAAGGAGAATCGAAGGCCAGAAGTTAGGGTTTCAAGTTGTTTTGCAAGGCAAAATTTGTGATGCACAATGAACCAAATCCATAGCCATGCTGCATAATCTTCACTTTTCAGGCCTCAAACTTGCAATTCACTCCTTAATTAAATATTTACACAACATATGGAGCCATTTTCCAAGCATTTGAATCATTATCCAAGTTGCATTTCCATTTTTGGAAGAAAGGCACCATTGTTATTCTTGAAAAGTGACTTTAATTACAAAGTCAACTTGTATGGAGATTTGTAATTTTTATTTCTGCACAATAATACTGTATAAACTCAGAACAAACATGTTTAAAGTTGCTATCCACCCTACAAGACATGTACCTTGCATTGAAACCATGTTTGTCAAGATAACTTCAAAAACAAGTCAAGAACTCATAACATATGATTCTTTGTTTCTGATCATTTCAAACCTCAAAACCTTTCCTCTATAAATAGAGATACCATTTTCAAGAGAATCCACGCATATACAAGCCCTTAAAGTCACTCAAACTCACACAAACTCAGATTGCAAACAAAAACTCCATTTTTGTGCAGAAACTGACCTTGCACTCCCATCTCTCAAACTGCTCGTGTGTTTCCTCTCCAAACCATTCCAAAAGTTCCTAAACATCATCCATAACTCATCCCAATACCTGTTACAGTTCTGTAACTCCATTTCCACCATTGTTCAGACTAAAAAACAGAGCACTTCAAGTGGACTTCTCCATAACTCCTCATCCACTTTCAACTCAAGCCAAGCATCACATTAACTTCCTGGGAACTTGAGGAAGCTAACCCAATCACTGGAACTCATCAAAAGCAGCTCAAACTCAAAACACGATACCCTCTTGCAAGGTGAGTTTTCATAATTTTGAACTATTCATATAGGCATTGTTAGGCTTCCATTTTCAAAGATAAAATGTAGACCTCATTGCCACAAAGTTGTACATATCCATAGTTTGCATTTATATGGTTTTAGCTTAGAGAATTTTAGAGTTGAAGTTTCTGAATTTTTTAGGTTTCAGATTAGGGCCAATAAAATTCATGTTTGTCTTTGATCTATAGTTTTAATGCTTTACATTTATGAAATCGTGAGGAAATTTTCCACAAGTATCATGTTTATATTTTTGGAAATGGTGGAGGAATGAGCAAGTTACAGATCCTTTGGCTGGAGGTTAAAGATGAAGTACAGTTAGGGTAAAATATGTGTTATGTATTTATTATTGTGCCAATGTTAACGGATGTATCACCACCCCAGTGGTTAAAGCGCACGCCTGTCACCCCTTGGACATGGGTTCGAGCCCCAGCGTCTGTTTTTTCATATTTTTTCTGTTTTCCCTTTTTTTGTTTGAACAGGTGGGGCCTCTAACTTGGGCCTGAGTAGTTTTTTTTCTTTTACTAACCCCTGCTTTCATTTTCACACACCTGACCCAAACATTTTTATCATTCTCAATTTATTTTATTTTCTTATTTTGTTTTATTATTATTATCATCATTATTATTAATATTATTTTTATTGTTATTAATAAAAATCCAAAAATATTCTATTTATTATTTTTACACTTATTTAGTTTATTTGTTTTATAAAACTAAAAGAACAAAAATATTTTCTTAATAAATTAATTTCTTTCTTAATAATTAATATTTAGGTTTAGATTTAACTATTATATTATTTTCTTGCAATTAAAATTAATTTAGAACTTAGGTTTCTTTTAATTAATTAATATTCATATTATTTTTATTAATTTAAAACCTTTTCATAAATAAAACCCTAAAAAAATATTTTTTTAGTTAATTTAATTTTCATTAATCATTTTTATTATTTAGGTTTAGGTTAAAAAATTTTCATGAAAACCAAACAAAAAATTATATTTCTTTTTCCATTTACATTCTTGCATTTTTATCTTCATTTTTGTACAATATTCAATATGGTTGTAATAATTATTTAGATTTAGTTTTTCTTGCAAAATCCCCATTTGTAAATTTGTACACCCCCTTCCCTATTGATGTAATAACTTAGTATTTTTATTTTCCGCAATTTAATGCTTTATATATAAATGCTATTAATTAGGGTTTGTATGGAAAGATAAAACCAATGTTTAGAAAACCCTAATTGAAAGACAAAACAATGCATGTAAATCAATACACTTGCACACTTACACCCTTAGGGTAAATCCACTTTGTTGCCTTATGAAAATGGTCATAATACGCATGTAAGATGTCATAGCAAAAACAAACAAAATACAAGATCATAGTCCCTCGATGATGCTAACAAATGTTGCCTTAAGAATGATCTTAGTCCCTAAAAGAAAATCTTAAGATATCTTACAACATTGCTATTCATGACTATACGATGACCCTTGCCCGTCCCTTTTACATCCAAAGATAGGGTTTCTTACCAAATCAATTGTAAGATAACAATGTCAAAGGAAAGAGGAAATAAACAAGAAATACTTTTGAGTAGGTAGAATGTTCCTAGTTGCTTGCTCATTTTCAAACCAAAACATCCTTGCTATTTTCAAAACAAACACCAACACTTTCAAAAACATTCTTTCAAACTTGAAGACATTTTCAAAAGACAAACACTTTGTACGCGTTCTTATAGAAACGAGAGAAATTACAAAGAAAACCCTTTTCAAAATCACTTTCAAAAAACACCTTCCACAAACACTCCTTTGAACTATTTTAAAAACAACACTTTGTACACGTTCTTATAGAAACGAGAACCATTACAAAGTCACATTTTCAAAATACGTTCAAAACCACACAAAGCACATTTTCCAAACAAAACAAGTGATCTAGCAAGCAACTAAGAGCCCGTAGATAAATACGAATGAAAAGGGTGCTAATACCTTCTCTTTTCATAATCTACCCCCCGAACTCAAGAAAACATTTCAAAGGTCTTTCTTGTTCTTTTCAACCTTTCCTTTTGGATAAAAGAAAAGTCGGTGGTGACTCTTGCTAACCGCAACATTTGCGATCAAACGCAAAACCACCAAGTCAGTTCTCCCACCGCGTTACAGAACTAGCGACTCTGCTGGGGAAAACTTAAAAGTGGGGTTACCTTAGGGCTAGATCACGTCTACTTGCTTTCATTGTTTGACTTGTATGCTTTACATTTTGGGTTCTTGTTTGGGTTACTGTTAAAAATCCTACACCCGGATTTGGGGCACCTTTTAGGTAAGTAGCAATAAACTGTGATGGAAATACGTAGGGTACACCGACACGGTTGAAACAGTAGCTATGTTGATGCGATACTTTGGTGTGTACCGGTAGCCCTTGAGTAATTAAGGAGAATATGAGGCCGCTGCGTGGTATTATAAAGCGTCAACTAACCTTATCACCTTAATTGACCAACTTGGCTTTTAGGACGTAGTGAGATAGCCGTCTTTGGTGTAAACCCAAAGTCGGTTGATACTCAATGTTACACTCATTGAGGTCTGACCCTTGATATTTTTTTGGTGGCAAGTCAATTGTCTATCGGAACGAGATTTGAGGGAAAGACCGGTGATATTGAGATCCCTTAGAACTTGGTTACTATATTTAGGACATGTTGAGCCAACCCAACTTCAAGAGGGTATTACCTTAAAATCCATGCAAGCTTTAAACCTAAGGTCTCTATGAGATTTGCTTGTGTTTGCTATATCTGCTATATCTGAGCATAATCATGACATCATAACATAGCATGTCATACTAACCATTTCAAGGATTCTTAGGGTTTATTTTTGTCTTGTTTTGTAGGACATGGCCCTCGCCCGCAGATTACTATCCAAGTCAGTCTGGTAAAAGTACCTCATCAGCTTAAGGATTTGGTATCAAGGGTTTCCTAAAGCTCTCCATTCACTGAAAGACATTGTCGAATTCTTAGCTTGGTAACCTCAAACCCTGATGAGGAAATGTTAAAAGTGCTCTTTCAATTCTATGACCTTCTATATCACTGCTTCACTTTTCCGGATTACTAGTTAGTGCCTACTATGGAGGAGTTTTCTCTGTTATTGGAGGTGCCTATCCTTAATGAGGTACCTTTCAATGGTAAAGAAAGAGACCCTAAACCTAAATATATTGCTAAAGCTCTATCCTTACAACGGTATGACATAATAGCAAATTGGGAAACCAGGAGAGGTGTCAATGGGGCTTTTGGCTAAGTTCCTGTTTGAGAAAGCTCATCATTTTGGGGATACCCTAGACTTACAAGCTTTTGAAGAGGTGTTAGCCCTTCTTATCTATGGGTTGGTACTGTTTCCTAATCCGGACCAGCTCATAGACGTGAATGCGGTTAAGGTTTTCCTATCACGCAATCTGGTACCTACTCTTCTTGGAGATATCCTACATTCGTTGCATACTCGCACTATAAAGAGGAGAGGAACCCTTCTGTGATGCACACCTATTTTTGCTAGGTGGTTTATTTCGCACCTACCTCGATTCGTCTTGAAGAATGAACAGGGTTTGAGATGGTCTCATAGGCTAATGACTCTTACACATTCAGGAATTCATTGGTGTCCTCGATTCTCGGAGAACATTACCATCACTGATCGATGCGGAGAATTCCCTAATGCTCATATCTTAGGCATTAGGAGAGGAATCACTTACAATCCTTGTTTGGCACTATGACAGTTTGGATATGCGAGAAGGGATGGTCCTCATGATACGTTTATCCAAGGAATCATCTTCGACTATGAGAATGATGCTCAGGGTTACCACAAAGGTTCATGCGAGCTTGGGGCATGGTACATAGAGTTGATAGCAAGACATTGGGGAACAAGAGTTCTGTCCCTCTTGAGCCTTATCTCAAATGGGTACGAGCCCGTGCTTAAAGCCTTATGATGCCTTACCCTCCATTCTTCCAATTATCGTAGAGCCTGTTGTGGAAGGAGATGTCCCATATACTATCCTTCATCCTAACAAGCCCACCTCTCTCGAAGACTTGCAAAGGGATTGGATACAGCTTAAGGGGGAGCGAGACACTTTCGAGGCCCAATTCTACGCCAGCGAGAAGAAAGTTCTGGAACTTACCAAGCAGCTTCATGAGGAGCGGAGTCTGAACGCCTACATTGCACCAAAAAGGATGCGTTCAACTTTTTTATCTTAGAGTTTTGTATTTCATTGTAAGCCCAAAGAGGCATGATGTATTCAAACTTTAATTTATTAATATAACGTGTGTTCCTTTTTTGTCTAAAGCAAATTTAAATCTCTAATTTCCTTGAAATCATTTGCATATGCATCATCATGCATCATATTATGACAGGTTTCTCCCATACAGGATTCCTTATCTTCCTACTGTTTATTTCAGTAGAGATGGCCCTAGAACAAACCATCAAAGACATCCAGGCTCAAAACGCTCGACTTCAAGAGATGTTCTTGAACCTATCTAAGGGAAAAGAAGAAGTGAAGGCGCTCGTCACAAGGGGCATGGTCATGGGAAATCCTGGGGACGACAGAGATGACCAGTTGGAGCTGTTACAAACTGAGATAGCCGTAATGAAAGTCCAAATGATGGGACAACTGGTGGGCCAAATGGCTCTTATCTAAAATCTGACTCAAGGATAAGAAGAGATGAAATTTCTTGTCAACCAGCTTCGTCAAGACGGTTACAACCGTATGGGGAAAACAACCAGAATTGGAGATCAAGTCACTGCTCAGCCTCCCATGCGACATGAAGCCGGTTTAGTGGAGAGTAGACCGTTCCAAATTGCTTCCACCTCTCGAGTCCAACAACAACCTCCCCAATAACAATAAAGGAATCAACGCAATGAGGTCGCACCTAAGAGACAATTTACCAGGATTGGCATGTCCCTAGCTCAGGTGCTACAACACTTGTTGAAGGAAGAGCTAATTAAATTAAAGGCTCCTCCCTGGAATCCTAACACTGGTGCTCCTAGTTACCGTTCCAAAGAGAGGTGTGCATACCATTCTGACGGTCCCGGGAACGACACAAACAATTGTTGGGCTCTGAAGAATAGGATTCAAGACCTAATTGACGAAGGAGTGTTGGAGTTTACACAAGACGATCAATTGGAACTCTTCTACCACCCATTAAGGGCATCCACATGAAGCGATGATCGGGGCGAGGAAATTTTCTATTCATTTGAATTTTCAAGTTGTAATCTCTTTGTTGATTAAACAATCATCTATTAATGTGAAACTTTGTTTCATTAATGCATTGCATATGTTTGTCTTGAATTCATCCATTCGTTTTCACTATATTTAAACTATGCTTTTTGCTCTCCTTATGACATTCAACTCTTGCTAAAAGTTACAAGCCTGTAGAGAGAGGATGACGAAAACAATGCCATAATCTCATACAATATGCTTTTGAATAGACCTCGCTGATGATGTACATGCGTTCTTTCAAATCCTAAACACTGGAGTTATAAGGAAGATAATCCCTAGTCAACCCCTCCGAGCCAAAGAAGTAGAAGTTTTCTTTTTTACACAAATTCAAACCTTTAATCAAAACCGGGGGCAGGGTAGTCTCTCAGTTAATTCAAATGCGTGTTCAAATTGCAAACTCTCATCTCGTAATACAACGAGCAACATCAAAAACATTCCTCCTGAATCAAAAGATGGTGATGGTTCCCTATCAAATAGGCAGTCATTATCTCTCAAAAAAGAAAAGCCCACTTAGTCAAAACCTATGAAGGAGACTTAAGAAAAGCTGGGGCATCCCGCTGACCGTAATCTCAAAACAAGAACAGTCAGGAAAAAATTAGGGATAATCAAAAAAAGAGGTCACTACAAATCCTCAACAACATGAAAAATGTTGCAAAAAATGACTGCCTTTCGATAAACTAAACTTGTCTGAACCATCACCAAAACGTTATGCCAGACTCAATTGGAGTTCATACTTACAATTAGCTGAGTTTAGGATTGAAGAACTTCACGAAGAACGGGAGGGTACAAATACACTTTGAGCCTTTATCCTTTGTTTCTTAAACCGTGAACCAAGCCACGTTACAACCCTTCAAAAGTCCTAATTAAAGCATGGGTTAGTTCGAAAGCATACTGTTACAAAAGGTATCCTGACTCCTGTAAGGTTTTACTCTAAATCCTGAGTTTGAATTTTCTTGCAAAATTTCTTTACTTTCTAAAACGCATTTTCAAAACTTCAAGACAAGCATAAAATTTGCATTATTTGAATATCATTGTTTGCATATGGCTATTTGTTTGACAACAAAGAAATTCACATAGAGAATATCCAATGAACGAAAGCTCTCTTAGTGAACAAAATCACTTCAAGTGGAATGACACTTCCAATGACAAATCTCCTATCAACAAAGGGGCATGACATGTCACTGTCCAGCACACCTGGGGTAGTCCAGTCAAGATTCCAAGAAATCTCTCAAGAAATGCTGAATTACCAGGAGCAAATATCCATATGTATCACTCAAGGGCCAATGTCATGTTGATCAGGGTTTGAAAAAATATCCACTATGAAGACTTCCGATACCACCAATTGCTTGTCTGTACCAACAGTATTAGATGGTGTTAGTATCATATGGTGTCAGTATCATGTCTTCGGATCCTCCCATGACAGTTCTTAGAAAATTTTGAGACTTGACCAAAGATCTTGGGTACCACCAATTTGTTCATCTATGCCAGTAGTATCAGATGGTGTCAGTATCAGGTCTTCAATTTCTTCCACAATAATCTTAGAAAATATCTCTAGGAAGTTCAGGGCTACCGGAAATTTGATTAAAATCTCAAGCGTCAAGGTGCGCCAGATTAATTCTTAGGGCAAACAGGCTCCCACGAAAAGGGTCATGTGCGACCGAGCAAAAATTTTATGGAATTACTATAACACTTACTACTAGGGGCAGTGACAAATATCCCTAAGATCCTTCTCATAGGATGACTCTCAGCCAGAGTTTCAATCTCTGAACACTTCTCACCAGCTGAATTGACCTCAAGAACCCTCGAGGATTTTCCCCAGTAAAGAAGACACCTCTCCAAAAGACCGAAAACAGGGTTTATTTCCCCAACAAATTACAAATTCACTAGCTTGAGTTTGCCTCTCCGACTACTACAAATCAAAGGACCACAATTCCTCTTCCCCAGTAGATTACTCTACAATCCCCAACAAGTGACTGTGAAGCCTGGACCCGACCAGATATCAGTTCAACTTCGTCCATCAAAGCAACGGACAACCGAGACTCCTAATCTCTTTTCCCCAAACAGGAATCAACACTCTCCAAAGAGTTTTCAACATCCCCCGACGGAGTTCTCCTCAAATAACAAAACAAGAATCCCTGGTGGAAACATTCTAAGCAAATTTTGAAGACACACCTACTCTTCAATAATAGCTCGGGATTTAATAACTCCCTAAAACTTGTCAAGGATTTATTTTCCAAGATAAAATTACATTTCAACAACATTCATAGCACATGTATACAAAATACATATAACACAAATCTCATTTATTTTGAGAACATCGTTACGCAATGGATACATCATGATATTGCATACTACTAATTCTTTACCTTTCAGGAAAAGATCACATCAACAAGCTACGTCTAACGAATGGATATCCCGGGATTTTCCACAGAAAGATGTCCTCACAAGATTTTCTCTGGATCAGCCAGATCGACACTAAGATCTCTCTAATTACTATGCCAGTCAAAGTTATTTTGAGACCTTTCTCTGGTCCAGTCAAATCAATACTAAGATTTCTATTTAAGGAAGTTATGAAGCCCGAAAACTGACAGGATAATAGTCAATCAACAATTTAAGACACTGAAGCCTGGATTTCGACCAGATAACAGTATTAAGGTGCTGCGAAGCCTGGAATCCGACCAGATAGTAGTTCATTTCTTCAAAGACACTGTGAAACCTGGATTTCGACCAGATAATAGTATAAGGTGCTGAGAAGCCTGGAATCTGACCAGATAGTAGTTCACTTCTTCAAAAAACATTATGAAGCTTAGATTTCAACCAGATAACAGTATGAGGTGCTGCGAAGCCTGGAATCCGACCAGATAGTAATTTACTTCTTCAAAGACACTATGAAGCCTAGATTTTGACCAGATAACAGTATAAAGACACTATGAAGCCTGGATTTCGACCAGATAATAGTATAAGGTACTGTGAAGCCTGGAATCCGACCAGATAATAGTTCACTTCTTCAAAAACACTATGAAGCCTAGATTTCGACCAGATAACAGTATGATGTGTTGTGAAGCCTGGAATTTGACCAGATAGTAGTTTACTTCTTCAAAGATACTGTGAAGCCTGGGTTTCGACCAGATAACAATATAAAGACATTGTTAAGCCTGGGTTTCGACCAGATAAAAGTATAAAGACACTGTGAAGCATGGGTTTCGGCCAGATAACAGTATAAGGTGCCGCGAAGCCTGGAATCTGACCAGATAGTAGTTCACTTCTTCAAAAAACACTGCGAAGCCTGAAATCCAACCAGATAGCAGTTTACTATGTTAGTTACTATGAAGCCTGGACTCGATTAGATAGTAGTATACCTCAGATTCAAGTTGAAGCCTGGACCCGACCAGATAACAACTTAATCACCGAAGCCAAGATACGATCCATACACGGATGTCATTCTAACACTCATTCAGTACATCTCGCAGACGTTCTCTCTGGTTCAGATAAATCTCTCAATGATTTATTCTGATTCTTCTCCAGATCCCTGCCAATTCAGTTTAAATCTCTCAACAGTTCATTTTGATGCTCTCCCACAGACGTCTTCTCTGGTTCAGATAAATCGCTCCAAGATTTATTTTGATTCTTCCCAGTCAAACAACATACAAGACTTCTGATAGTTTCACATAAATCGCTCCAAAGATTTATTCTGATTCGTTTTCAGTGAAATCAAGTTCAGACTTAATCCATTTTTTGTCAACAGGCATCTTTGGATGGCATCTACAAGCCCATCTTCGGCAAATCTCCATCATTCCTCCAAATGGAATCTATAATCCCATTCCCAATTCATCTTTGAGTGCAAATTTCTGGGCACTCTTGTGTTCAATCATCTTCCACCTTCAAGTCACGAATGGCGGATCCGCAAATCTAACTCTTTAGGTTTAAGAAGATTGAACATGGGCAGCTGTTGTACCCTAAAATTTTCCCTCTCATTTATCAAGTAATTTCTCACAAGACCTCCCTTGGTTCAAGACAGCAGAAAGGTTGATCAACTCAAGACCTCCTTAAGCACTGATGACTGAAATTAGGGTTTGAGATTGCACAAGGATAACTGAACTTTTTATGCCTCATATGAATTTCATGGATCATCATGTACCATCAAGATTGCTCATGTCAAGTTTCAAGTCTTGGATCACATTTTTGCTCAGTCAATTGATCAGTTGACCTAAAAATCAACTATATTGGGGAAAAAGTCAACTGTGGTCAATTTACAGTTAAAATTCATAATTTTTGAACCATATCAACATTTTGAACTCCTATATGTGATTTGATCAAGTTTGGACCATAATTCCTCAAGAAATTTGATTAGATCATCAAAGGGGCAAAATGGTCAAAATTAGTGTTTTGACTGAAAAAGGGCAATTTCTGATTTTTGACCTAGCAAATGGTTGATTGGTTGGAAAAATGATCTGAAGGATTCAATTGCATCATTTTGACCTAATGGCATGACTCAAAACATTGCTCAAGGTCATTTCATTGATTGTTGATTTTCAGTCAACTGATCAAAAGTCAACTGATATAGTGAAAAGTCAAACTTTGACTTTTTGGTCAAAATCAAGTGTCAAAGATCACAATTCACCAAAACATGTCAAAATATGAGACTTGTTCATCAAGAAATCAAAAATTCAAGATTTTATTTTGAAAAGTCAAAGTTTCCAAACTTAGAAATTTTTCTAAGTGTTGGAAACTTCATATTTTTTCACAACTTTGAGCCATTTTTTCACCATGATGAAAGATGATTCAAAGGAAACTTTCAACATGAAATTTATAGATATAAATGATATATAAAACATTGCTTTACACAACTCCTCCTAGAAATTCTTGGATTTCAAGTTATTAAACCATGAAGTCATGGTCATGAAACTAAAACACTTGGTGAAATTTTGAGCATTTTGGTCAGGATTTTGACCTAACTTCTGAGCCAAGTTTCATATAGTTCCATTTGGATTTTGCAAAGGTTATTCAAATAGGGGTTGTAGAAAATATTACAAGCTTTCTAAAATGTCAAAGAAGTCCTTGATATCATTTGTGAGCAAGGAGAATCGAAGGCCAAAAGTTAGGGTTTCAAGTTGTTTTGCAAGGAAAAAATTGTGATGCACAATGAACCAAATCCATAGCCATGCTGCATAATATTCACTTTTCAGGCCTCAAACTTGCAATTTACTTCTTAATTAAATGTTTACACAACATATGGAGCCATTGTCTAGGCATTTGAATCATTATCCAAGTTGCATTTTCATTTTTGGAAGAAAGGCACCATTGATATTCTTGAAAAGTGACTTTAATCACAAAGTCAACTTGTATGGAGATTTGCACTTATTCTTTCTGCACAAGCATACTCTATAAACTCAGAACAAACATTTTTAAAGTTTCTAGCCACCCTACAAGACATGTACCTTGAATTGAAACCATGTTTGTCAAGATAACTTCAAAAACAAGTCAAGAACTCATAACATATGATTCTTTGTTTCTGATCATTTCAAACCTCAAAATCTTTCCTCTGTAAATAGAGATACCATTTACAAGAGAACCCACGCATATACAAGCCCTTAAACTCACCCAAAATCACACAAACTCAGATTGCACACAAAAACTCCATTTTTGTGCAGAAACTGACCTTGAACTCCCATCTCTCAAACTGCTCGTGCATTTTCTCTCCAAACCATTCCAAAAGTTCTTAAACATCATCTACAACTCATCCATATACATGTTACAGTTCTGTAACTCCATTTCAACCATTGTTCAGACTAAAAAACAGAGCACTACAAGTGGACTTCTCCAGAACTCCTCAGCCACTTTCAGCTCAAGCCAAGCATTACATTAGCTTCCTGGGAACTTGAGGAAGCTAACCCAATCACCGGAACTCATCAAAAGTAGCTCAAACTCAAAACACGATACCCTCTTGCAAGGTGAGTGTTTTGACTTTTGAACTATTCATATAGGCATTGTTAGGCTTCCATTTTGAAAGATAAAATGTAGACCTCATTGCCACGAAGCTGTACATATCCATAGTTTGCATTTATATGGTCTGAGCTTAGAGAATTTTAAATTTGAAGTTTCTAAATTTTTTAGGTTTCAGATTAGGGCCAATAAAATTCATGTTTGTTTTTGATCTATAGTTTTAATGCTTTATATTTTTGAAATCGTGAGGAAATTTGCCACAAGTTTCATGTTTATATTTTTGGAAATGGTTGAGGAATGAGCAAGTTACATATCTTTTGGCTGGAGGTTGAAGATGAAGTACAGTCAGGGAAAAATATGTGTTATGTATTTATTGTTGTGCCAATGTTAACAGATGTATCACCACCCTAGTGGTTAAAGCGCGCGCCTGTCACCCCTTGGACCTGCGTTCGAGCCCCAGCGTCCGTTTTGCTTCTTTTTTTTCATATTTTTTCTGTTTTCCCTTTTTTTTTTGAACAGGTGGGATCTCCAACTTGGGCCTGAGTAGTTTTTTTTCTTCTTTTACTAACCCCTACTTTCATTTTCACACACCTGGCCCAAACATTTTTATCATTCTCAATTTATTTTATTTTCTTATTTTGTTTTTTTTCTTTTATTATTATTCTCATTATTATTATTAATATTATTTTTATTGTTATTAATAAAAATCCAAAAACATTTTATTTATTATTTTTACACTTATTTAGTTTTTTTCTTTTATAAAACTAAAAGAACAAAAACATTTTCTTAATAAATTAATTTCTTTCTTAATAATTAATATTTAGGTTTAGATTTAACTATTATATTATTTTCTTGCAATTAAAATTAGTTTAGAACTTAGGTTTCTTTTAATTAATTAATATTCATATTATTTTTATTAATCTAAAACCTTTTCATAAATAAAACCCTAACAAATCTTTTTTTAGTTAATTTCTTTTCTTATTTAGTTTAAGTTAAATTTATTTAATTTTCATTAATAATTTTTCTTATTTAGGTTTAGGTTAAAACCTTTTCATGAAAACCAAACAAAAAATCCTATTTCTTTTTCCATTTACATTCTTGCATTTTTATCTTCATTTTTGTACAATATTCAATATGGTTGTAATAATTATTTAGATTTAATTTTTCTTGCAAAATCCCCATTTGTAAATTTGTACACCCCCTCCCTTATTAATGTAATAGCTTAGTATTTTTATTTTTTGCAATATAATGCTTTATATATAAATGCTAGTAATTAGGGTTTGTATGGAAAGATAAAACCAATGTTTAGAAAACCCTAATTCAAAGACAAAATAATGCATGTAAATCAATACACTTGCACACTTACACCCTTAGGGTAAATCCACTTTGTTGCCTTATGAAAATGGTCATAATACGCATGTAAGATGTCGTAGCAAAAAGAAACAAAATACAAGATCACAGTCCCTCGATGACGCTAACAAATGTTTCCTTAAGAATGATCTTAGTCCCTCAAAGAAAATGCTAATATATCTTACAACATTGTTATTGATGACTATACGATGACCCTTGCCCGTCCCTTTTACATCCAAAGATATGGTTTCTTCCCAAATCAATGGTAAGATAAAAATGTCAAAGAAAGAGGAAATAAAGAAGAAAGACTTTTGAGTAGGTAGAATGTTTCTAGTTGTTTGCTCATTTTCAAACCGAAACGTCCTTGCTATTTTCAAAACAAACACCAACACTTTCAAAAACATTTTTTCAAACTTGAAGACATTTTCAAAAGACAAACACTTTGTACGCGTTCTTATAGAAACGAGAGACATTACAAAGAAAACCCTTTTCAAAATCACTTTCAAAAAACACCTTCCACAAACAATCCTTTGAACTATTTTCAAAATAACACTTTGTACGCGTTCTTATAGAAACGAGAACCATTACAAAGTCACATTTTGAAAATACTTTCAAAACCACACAAAGCAAATTTTTCAAACAAAGTAAGTGATCTAGAAATCAACTAAGAGCCCGTAGATAACTACAGATGAAAAGGGTGTGTGATGCGGTGGGAGAACTGACTTGAGGTTTTGCGTTTGTGTTCGCAAATGTTACAGTTTAGCAAGAGTCACCACCGACTTTTATTTTATCCAAAAGGAAAGGTAAAAAAGCACAGGAAAGACCTTTGAGATTGTTTTTGGGTTCGGGGGGTAGATTATGAAAAGGGAAGGTGCTAGCACCCTTTTCATCCATGGTTTTCCATGGGCTCTTAGTTACTTGTTTTAGATCACTTGCTTTGCTTTGACAACTGTTTGAAATGGTGCTTTGTATGGTTTTGAAAGTATTTTTAAAAGAGGCAATTGTTTAGGCAATCTTTGTAATGATTCTCGTTTGCAAGAATGTATACAAAGATGTTTGTCTTTTGAAAAATGTTTCAATGTTTTGAAAGTTGTTTGGAAATGTTTTGAAAATGTGTGTGTGTTTGTTTTTGAAAATAGCAAGGATTGTTTGCAAGTTTGATCAAGTAACTAGAAACTATCTACCTACTCAAAAAGTCTTTCTTGTACATTTTTATTCCTTTGACATTGTCAATCTACCATTGTTTTGGTAGATAACCCTATCTTTGGATGTTAAACTGGACAAGCGTGGGTCATCGTATGACCATGATAACAATATTGCCAAGTATCTTAGCAAGTTTTGAGGGACTAAGATCATTTGTTTTTAGGCAACCAAGATAGCGTCATCGAGGGACTATGATCTTTTGTTTTGTTTTGTTTTGCCAAGATACCTAGCATGCATACCATGGCCATGTTTTAATGCAACCAAGTTGATGAAACCCTAGGGGTGCTTGTGTGCAAGGTGTTGTTATTTTTCATGCATTTTTGTCTTGTATTAGGTCTTGCTATTTGTTTGATTTTTGTCTTATCATACAAACCCTAGTTTTTACTAAACATGCATATAATGCGATAAATTGCGTAAAGTAAATCTAAGCTATCACAATAATATTATGGTAGGGGGGATACAAGTTTTGAATGAGGATATTGCTCAAAATAAAACCCTAATTCACTATTACAACCCAATTGAATTTATTGTACAATAAATAAATAAACAATATTTAAATATGCAATAAAATGTAAATATGCAAAAATGTTTTGTAATTATTTTATGTATGATAAAAATAAAATTACCTAAGTTCTAAAAATAAGGAAAAATAATGTTATTATTTTTGAAAGGGGAAACCCTCATTTTTATTTAAAAGAAAATATTGTTTTCTAATGTTATTTTATTCATTTTTGTACAAGAAATAAATAAATAAAAATATTTATAAATATTAAAAATTAAAATATATGTGGAAAATGATATTTTATGTATTAAATAATAAAAATAAAAATGTATAATATTTTAAGGTATTTACAATTTATTTTAAGAAAATAATTCCTATTCTATTTAAACTAATCAATATTTTATGCAAAAAAAAAAAAGATAAAAATAAAATAAAATGCAAAAAATTAAGAAAATATTTTTTTGGGATTTTTCAATGTTCAGAAAAAAATAATAAAGTCATAAATATAAAATATGCAAGAAAATACAAAAAATATAAAAATAGGCAAAGGGGGGTGCAGAAGTAAAATGGGGGTGTGGAAAGTGAAAGGCCTAAGGCGCCAGGCCCAGAACACCACTTCATCCCTGTCCTTTCTCCTTCGCGCGCGCCCTGTGTTCAAATCTGGAACTCTCTATTATTTACATAAAAACAAAATCTTGCAACATTAAACTTGTAGCATTTTTTATCACGATTCCAATGATATAAAAAACATGACCTAACTCTAAAAGACCAAGGAGAATTTTAATGGCCCTAATTTCTGACCTAGTTTTTTCAGCATGTTCAACATCCAAATACTCTTAGCTCAGTTAATATAAATGGAAACTATGCATATGTGCAGCTTAAGCAAGTTAAGGACTACATTTTTGCTTCACAAATCAAAGCTTAAGGATGCCTAAATAGAGCGATAGAAACTTGACAAATACCTTGTTCAGTTGAGTTTGGATATGGCAATATGGGAACTTTGAGTGAGGCCTGAAGTTCTTGTGAGCTTCCTTGAAGTTCCCTCAAGCTTCTCCAATGCTCAGCTTGCCTTGTAGATGCTTGAATCTTGCTGCACGAGTCAACCTGCAAACCTTCAAAATGAAAATGGTGAAGCTTGAAACAGGGTACACAGTTGCAAGACAAGGGCCTGGATAGTTTAGGTGTGATGTAGGGAATATGTTTGAAGTGATTCAAAGCAAAACGCACGAGCCAATATTGTTTTGGCAAAAGTTCTGCAGAAGATGCCCTGTTTTGGGCAGAAATGTGGTTTTTTTGTGTTTTGAAGTGTTTTAGATGTTTGCAATTCGTGTATTCTGCTTGTTACAAAGTTCTGAAGTTGTTTCAAATGATGCTTTCCATTGCCTTTATCAGATGGATGGGTTCTATTGACTTTTGCAAGTTTCTTACTTTTGAAGAAAAGTTGGAAGTGACAATACAAAAGCTTGTACTTGCTAGCTTATGGACTGCATATGGTTGGTACAAGTTGCCTGATATTTGTGGATCTTTTTTGCAACAAAAGATCAGGTCTATGGCTCAAGATTTGCAAAGTTGGAAAAAGCAAGCTTTATCAAAGTAGCAATGTGAACTTTATGCCATAAATGGATTAATTCAATGTACAATGCTCCAAAGATTAAAATAAAGTCATTGTACACTGAATTATAATTCAATTATGGAGTGTAGAAATGATTAGGACCTGTAATACCAAGTACAAGCATGCTAGGACAGATTTGCAACTTGAACCATTGTGAAAATGCCTTGAACAAAAGTGATAAATTGCCATTTTCATTTCTTCGATTCTCCCTAAACATGAACGATCTTGGAGAGTTCTTGGACATTTTGGAAATCTTATAACATGATCTACAATCCATATTTGAAATGAATTTTCATATTCCTCTTGGAACTAGGTGAAAAATGTCCATGAAGTTAGGTCAAAAATCTGCCTAAACTAGGGCAAAATTTCATTAAGTTAAAAGTTTTATAGACCCCTATTCACAAAATCATAACTTGAGATCCAAGCATCTTTTGGGAAAACTTTGTGAATAAAAGTTTTATATTTCATGGAGGACTATAACTTTCATGTTGGAAGTTTTCTTTGAATCCAATTTCATCATGGTGAAAAAGTTGTGGAAAGTTGGAAAAAATAAGAAATTTTCATAACTTAGAAAATTTCTAAGTTATGGAAAATTTTCAAATTGAAACCCTAATTTGCAAAATTGGTTTTCTTGATCAACAAGTTTCATATTTTGACCAATCTTGATGAATTATGACCCTTGGAACTTGATTTTGACCAAAAAGTTAAAGTTTGACTTTTTAGTGTACAATTGACTTTTGATCAGTTGACTGCAAAATTCATCTGTCAATCCTATGCATTTGAGATCTTTTGAACTATGTGATTAGGTAAAGATGATGCCATTGAGTCCTTGAAATCATGCTTGAACTCAATTGGTCATTGGCTAGGTTAAAAATCAAAAATTGCCCTTCCACAGTCAAAACCCTAATTTTGACCATTTTGCCCTTTTGATGATTTGATCAAATTTCTTGAGGAGTTGTGATCCAAACTTGATCAAATGGTACATAGGAGCCTAGAATGTTGTTGTGGATAAAAAATTATGAAGTTTGACTGTAAATTGGCCATGGTTAACTTTTTCCCCAATACAGTTGATTTTTAGGTCAACTGTCCAAATGACTGATCAAAAATGTGGTTCAAGGCTTGAAACTTGTCATGAGTAATCTTAGGGGTCCATAATGATGTTTGAAAGTCATATTAAGCATTGATGGTCCAAAAATCCTTGTGCAAACCCAAACCCTAATTCCATGCTATCAGTGCAAAAGGAGGTCTTAAGTTGGGCAAACCCTAATCCTGTATGGAGTCTAGGAGTCTTGTGAGGAAAAATCTTGATAATATGAGAGGGAAAATTTTGGGGTACAACAGCTGCCCCTGTTCAATCTTCTTGAACCTGAAGAGTTAGATTGACGAGCTTTGCCGTTCGTGACTCAAAGGTAAAAGATGATTGGACACTAGAGTGCCCGTAAATTTGCACTCGTCAAAATGTAGTTGAGGGAATGTGCTTAAAGATGCCATTTGGAGATGTGATGGAATCTTGTTGGAGATGGGCTTAAAGATGCCATCCAATAATGTTTGTTGAATTGTATGCTGTAAGTCAGAAGAATAAGTATCATAATGGTATCCGTGTCTGGAATGTATCTGTACTGTATCTGGAGACTGAATCTGAATGAGCAATGGAATAGCATCCGTATCTAGAGCATATCCAAGCTATATCTGAATGTTGAATCTGAATAAGAAATAGAATAACATCCATGTCTGGAGCGTCTCTGAGCTGGGGAAATCAGAATAAGTGTCAGAATGGCAACCGTGTCTGGAGCGTATCCGTACTGTATCTGATGTTTTGGATCTGAATGAGTAATAGAATAGCATCCGCATCTGGAGCGTATCTAAAACTATATCTGAATTGGCAAACTGAATAAGGGCCAGAATGGCATCCGCGTCTGGAGCGCATCTGAACTAGAATTTGAATAAGTGATAGAATGACTTCCTTGTCTGGAGTGTATCCGTACTGTATCATGATTGCTGAATCTTGAATGAGGACCAGAATGGCATCCGTGTGTGGAGCGTATCTGAACGGGATCTGAAATCTGAATAAGTGACAGAATGACTTCCGCGTCTGGAGTGTAACTGTATTGTATCTGAGATCAGAATGAGCAACAAAATGACTTCCTTGTCTGGAGTGTATCTGTACTGTATCACGATTGTATACTGTAAATGGTAGCTTGTTAATCTTATCCTGAAAAGGGTAAAATGTTAGCTGAAACACAAAGTTATGTTGCATGAAATGTATGATGCAATATATGTTATCTATCAATGTTTCTGATATATGAATGTAATGTATGCGCATGTAAACTGATTTGCTGTATTGCGGAGGAAACTAAATCCTTGACGGTTGGGGATAATGAAATCCTTGACTGCTGCTGGGGGAAATAAATCCTTGACCCTGTTGGAGATTCAAAATCTTTGATTGCTGAGGATGAGAAAATCCTGGGCGACTGTTGGAGATTGAAAATCCTTGACAACTTTTGTGGGGATGTGAGGATCCTTCATGTCTTGAAGTTGGAGTATTGACAAAAACTCCGTTGTGAGAGTAATGCCAAACTGCCTGAGAAATCCGCTTGGGAAATCCAGAGAACTTTGATGACTTCTACTGGGGGTTACTTAATGGGTATCCTTACTCGGCTGGGGAATAGGGACAACTATGATGATTTCTGCGGGGAACTAAGAATGAGAATCTTCATTCTGTTGAGGAGTAATGAAAACTTTGGTGACTTCACTGGGGGAAATGAGAATGAGAATCTTCAATCTGCAGGGGACTAAAAACTCTGACAAATTTATGCTGGGGAGTAATGAAGACTCTGTGGGGAAGAAGGCTTACTGCTGGAGAGTAAGTTCAGGAGTTTGGGTTGTCTGCCACTCTACTGGGGAGTTATCCTAGGTTGGAGAGAGACACAAGTTAATGGTTATCTTGTTGACTTCCAGGCTTTAAGATAACTTGTTGGGGGAATTGGATGGTTTCCACTGGGGATTAGAAGTCTTGACTCGACTGGGGAAGAAGGTTTCATCTCCGCTGGGGATCTGTAACTCAAAGCTTTAGCTCCATTGGAGATTGGGAGTTTGAAGTTTTAACTCTGATGGAGATTAAGGGTTTGAAATTTAGCTCCGCTAGGGATATGTATGTCAAGGTTTTAGCTCCGCTGGGGATCTAAATGATGTACTGTAGGGATTGCTGATGGAATATCCTAAAGACGTTTTCCTATCCTTTAAGTATGTCAGTAATTGTTCTCTTCCATCCTACTTATTTGTAAACAGTAATTATGTTCAAATGCATATGTTCATCAATGAATCATTGGACGTTTTTGCAAATAAAAACACAACTGTAAAAAGAAAAAGACAAATGGTTTTCTGTACTTTGAAAGAGATATCTTTGTATTAACTTGGAGTAAGTGTTTTGTACAAAGGAGACAGACATCCTAGTAAGAGGATGATGTCATAAAAGTAAGAAAAATTTTATACAAAGAAAGATAGTTATGTGTGTAAAAATCCCATGGGGTTTCCATTCCGCTATAGCCTTCGTATCTTCGAATATCTTGTCCATCTGTTGCTTCGTCTGAAGACGATTGGATCGATCAGAATCTCAGAGTTTGTCTGTGAAGAGATTGTCCTTAAAGTGATTCGACGAGACATAGTCATACGCTTTAATTCCTTAACTTTTTCCTGGACCGCCCTTTCGGGTTTTCAGTCCACTGGGAAACCCTTTTTTGCCCAAGTCGCCCTTTCAGGTTTTCAACTTTTCGGGTGTACATATTTTTTGTTTATCCCTAATTTTTTCCTGAACCTCCCTTTCGGGTTTTCGATTCACCGGGATGCCCTTTTTTTGCCTAGGTGTGTCAACCTAGCGGGTCATTTATGCGTAGTATCTTTTGACTATGTCTGCGTTCGTAGGGTGCGGCAGGTCTTCGCCGTCCATGGTGGTTAATATCATTGCCCCACCAGAAAAGATGTTCTTGATTACAAATGGTCCTTCGTAGGTAGGAGTCCATTTGCCCCTGGGATCACTTTGCGGCAAGATGATGCGCTTGATAACCAGCTCCCCGACTTGATATGTCTGGCGTCTGACTTTCTTGTTGGCCCCAGTTGATGTGCGTGCCATGGTACGGTACCCGTGAAGAGTAAACGGTGGCATTTCATGCCAGTCCTTGTAGGTGACTGTCATCTTTTGTATGATCTTCTTGATATTTTTGTTAGCAGCTTCAACTGCACCATTCATCTTTGGCCGATAGGGGGTAGCATTGTGATGTTGAATCTTGAACTGCTCGCACAAAGCGGTGATCATAGTGTTATTAAGGTTTGTACCGTTATCAGTGATGATCCTTTCGGGGATACCATACAGGCATATATGGTTCTGCTTGATGAAGTGGGCAATAACATTCTTAGTAACGGATGCGAAGGAAGCTGCTTCGACCCACTTGGTGAAGTAGTCAATGGCCACCGGGATGAAGCGGTGTCCATTGGCTGTTGTAGGCTTGATCTCTCCAATCATATCGATTCCCCACATAGCAAACGACCAAGGAGCTGTTAGGACATTTAGAGGAATTGGAGGCACGTGTACCTTGTCGGCATAGATTTGACATTTATGGCATGTGCGGGAATGTTGATAACGGTCAGCTTCCATGGTAGACCAGTAATAGCCTTCCCGTAGAATCTTCTTAGCCATCGTATTCCCGCTAGAGCGAGTGCCAAAGGTGCCCTCATGCAATTCAACCATAATTCTTTCAGCTTCAGCCTTGTCCACACAACGGAGCAGAATAGAATCATGATTACGCTTGTACAGAATGCCATTACTCAAGAAGAACTTTTCCGAGAATCTCCTTAAGAACTTTTTGTCGTTGACTGAAGCTCCTTCAGGGTATTCTTGCGCCTCGAGATACCTTTTGACTTTATGAAACCACAGCTGGTTCACAACTTCTTCGGTGTTAATCTCGTGACAATGTGCAGGTTCGACCATCCGTTCAATGGAGATTTTGGGAGCCTCATTGTCCCCATCAAGTTTAAACATGGGTGACATTGTAGCTAGAGCATCTGCTAGCTGATTCTCTTCTCGTGCGAAGTGCTCGAAGGTAATCTGCTCGAAATGTGGTAACAATTTCAAGACATGTTCTTTGTAAGGGATGAGGTTTGGATGTTTAGTATCCCACTCTCCTTTGATCTGACTGATGACCAAAGCGGAGTCCCCAAACACATCTAAGGATTTGATTCCCAAGTCTATGGCAGCCTTGAGCCCAAAGATGCACGCTTCATACTCTGCCATGTTGTTCATTTAGTTGAAGCAAAGTCTGGTTGTGAAAGGTGTATGGCAACCTTCTGGGGAAATGAGTACCGCGCCGATACTATTTCCAAGTGCATTGGAGGCCCCATCAAAGTACAGGGTCCATCGGGATCCTTGTTCAGGTCCGTCATATGGTCTGATATCTTCGATGTTGTCCAATGTCATGATGTCCTCGTCAGGGAAGTCAAACCTCATGGATTGGTAATCTTCGACAGCTTGATGAGCTAGATGGTCAGCTTGCACACTCCCCTTTATAGCTTTTTGGGTCGTGTATTGTATGTCATATTCCGTTAGGATCATCTTCCATCTAGCTATTCTTCCAGATAGAGCAGGCTTCTCAAAGATGTACTGAATCGGATCCATCTTAGATATCAGCAAAGTGGTATGAGTCAAAATGTACTGCCTTAGCCGGCGAGCAACCCATACCAAAGCGCAACAAGTTTTCTCGAGTACTGAGTATCGGGTCTCACAGTAGGTAAACTTTTTGCTAAGGTAATAATTGGTATGCTCTTTTCGGCCAGACTCATCATGTTGGCCCAGTACGCACCCCATTGAATTCTCTAGGACTGTCAGATACATGATTAGCGGTCTTCCTTCAACGGGTGGCATCAAGATATGAGGTTCTAGCAAATACTCCTTGATTTTATCGAAAGCAATTTGACAGTCATCATTCCATTTAACTACCTGATCTTTCTTCAACAGCTTGAATATTTGTTCACAAGTAGATGTTAGGTGAGAAATGAACCTTGCAATGTAGTTTAGGCGTCCCAAGAAACCTCTGACCTCCTTCTCAGTGCGAGGAGCAGGCATTTCTCGTATAGCTTTGACTTTGGCAGGATCAACCTCGATGCCCTTGTTGCTGACAATAAAACCCAAGAGTTTATCGGACCGGACTCCGAATGTACACTTGTTTGGATTCAGTCTGAGCTTGTACTCCTTTAACCTGACAAACAGCTTTTGCAAATGATCAAGGTGTTCTTCTTCAGTTTGTGATCGGGCTATCATGTCATCTACGTAGACCTCTATCTCATGATGTATCATGTCATGAAACAAAGCTACCATGGCGCGTTGATAGGTTGCCCCAACATTCTTCAGTCCGAATGACATCACTTTGTAGCAGAACGTACCCCAATATGTAACAAAAAAAGTTTTCTCCATGTCCTTAGGTGCCATTTTGATCTGGTTATAGCCTGAGAATCCGTCCATGAAAGAAAATACTTTGTGCTGGGTTGTGTTGTCAACCAAGATGTCGATGTGCGGAAGTGGAAAGTCATCTTTAGGGCTGGTCCTGTTTAAGTCTCTATAATCCACACACATTCTGACTTTGCCGTCCTTCTTAGGCACAAGCACAATGTTAGCAACCCATTATGGATAGGAAGTAACAACCAGAAATCCAGCATTGAACTGCTTCATAACTTCTGCTTTGATCTTTTCAGACATGTCAGGTCTCATGCGGCAGACCTTTTATTTCACTGGTGGACAGTCTTCTCTTGTGGGTAGACGGTGTACCACAATGTCTGTATCAAGTCCCGACATGTCTTCGTATGACCAGGCGAAGATTTCAACATAATCATGTAGTAACTGAATTAGGCGCTCCTTGACACTCGGCTCTAGGTTGGAACCTATCTTGATTTCCTTTTTGTCATCCTCAGTTCCCAAGTTGATTGTATCCAACTGCTCTTCATGAGGCTGAATTGCTCTTTCCTCTTGCTGTAGTAATCTGGCCAATTCCCCTGGCACCTCACAATCTTCCTCACCTTCGTATTCAGCTTGGTTGATCAGATCTTTAGAGTCACTGAAGTTTATAGTAGTATGGTTACCCATGGGGTCCGGATTGGAATGGTACCTACATTTGTGAGTGTGGGTGTGTGTAAAGACATAACCATCTTAAAACAACAAAATGTAAAAGAAAGACAATGAGCAAAAAGGTTTATATATGAAAAGCGTCCATGATTCATTAAAATGACATATGAAATGAAAATAAGAACCCTTACAAATGGACCTATGTGCCTCGGGTAAGACACAAGGTTGAAAAAGTACGAATTGTTTTGTGAATTATTACAGTCCAACATAAATGGAAAAGATAAATTACTGATTTATGAAAGTAATCGGAACAAAGTCTTTTGCTTCCCAGTTGCACAGTCCTCTGTCAATAGTAGGGAAAATCTAGTCTTCCAAGTTACCCTCTTCTTCACTGTCCTCTAGCGCATTAACCCCTCGGTGGATGATCTTCACAGGTGGCCCTTCTAACGGGAGCGGCACACGGCCTTCTGACCATTCGAAGTAAATCCCAGGCCGAATTTGTCTGATTTGAAAGGAAAATCTGGAAGCTGCCCCCAGATTGTGGATCCGCCTTCTTCCACTACTACTCTAGCATCCTTGAGAGACGACATTCGAGGTGGTGGTCTTGTAATCACAGGAGTTGAGGACACCGTTTTAGTCGCCGCTATTTCTTGAGAAACTTCCTCAAAGTGTTGGAAAGGGGTCTCTATGAATTCGCCATCCAATTCTACATAACGAAAAGAATTAAGATGACTGGTCATGTATTCCTCTTCGCCATGAACAATTATAATTTTCCCCTGGACAGGGTACTTGAGCATTTGATGCAGAGTAGAAGTGACAGCTCCAGCATGGTGGATCCAAGGTCTTCCCATCAGGAAAGAGTAGGAAGGACGGATGTCCATCACGTAGAATGTTGAATTGAACGTCTGGGTACCCACCTTGATCGGGATGTCCACCTCTCCATGGACAATCCTCTTAGAACCATCAAAGGCTTTGACAATTATATTGCTAGGTTTCAGGGTTAAGCCTTCACAATCCAGTCTATCCAAGGCTTTCTTCGGAAAGAAATTTAAAGACGACCCAGTATCAACCAAAACATGAGCTAGGGTGGTTCCCCTACACTCCACTGAGACATGTAGCGCGTCATTATGTTTTCTCCCTTTGGAGGTCAAGTCTGCATCGGAAAATCCCAGGCCATTGTCAGATGTTAAGCTGGCCACAAATTCCTGGAATTGATCAGCGGAGGTTTCTTGTGGCACGTGGGCCGTCTTCAAAAATCTTATCAGAGCCTTGGCATGAGCCTTTGAACAAAGAAAAATGGCCAACATGGAGATCTTTTATGGGGTTTTCCCCAATTGTTCCACCACATTATAATCGCTTTTCTTGATTATTTTCAAAATTTCCTCCATTTCTTTTTGAGAAGTCTCAGGAATAACTAATGACTGAGCCTTCGTCAAGACAGGCTCCTCTTGGACATTCTTTCCTTTATCAACGGAGGCGGGGATGGGAATTGTCTTGTCATTGTTGGCGGGTACACTTGCAGGTACAGTTACTGGGGTAATCATCGGGATGGCCGCGGGTCCAAAGACTGTTGTTGGAGGAGCAATCTCTGGAGAAAAAATTCTCCCACTACGAGTAATTTTGCTTGTTCTAGCTATGTTACTGATGTCAAGATTATCTTCCTCAGAGCTTTCTTGTTCAATGGTCTGTTCAATATGTTTGACACCATGGTAGTATATTTCTCCACCATAGTTCCATGGTACCATTTTATCAGTTTTGTACGGGGTTGGCCTGGGCATTGTTATCTTCAACGGAGTAGTCACTGGAGCGGATGTAATCCTAACGGGATTTTTAGGAACCCTAGAAGAATTGGCGTATATGGTTATTATCGAAACTTCTGAAATTGGAATGGGTGAGACAAGAGCTTTCTCAAACAAAATTTCCTTGTTATCAATAAATTGTTGGATTCTTTTCTTCAAAAGAGGACAGTCGAATGGGGAGGACAGGCAAGCAAGGAAATCTTGGTCACAACTTGGGAACACCCCATCCTTCAAAAATTCAACTTGATGGTTAAGAGAGGAGTTGACAGCTCATCTACAGCAGAAACAAACAGATCTTCTTCCACAACATTGACATTGTTCCCATTCCTAGGCATCGGTGCGGAGATGACATTCGGCTTTTCAGGAGCTTCAAATTCAACTTCCTTTGCTTCAATTAGATCTTGAATCTTATTCTTCAGGGCCCAACAATTGTTGGTGTCGTGCCCTGGACTTTCTGAGTGGTACGCGCATCTGGCGTTGGATGGTAATGTGGAGAAGAAGTGTTAGGATTTTTAGGGGCCTCCTTTAGCATGGTCAGGTTCAACTTCAAGAGATGGGGTAAGACTTGAGCAGGAGTCATGTTTATCTTGGTGAATTGCCTTACAGGCCTTTCCACCCTTTGCTGGTTATTCCTCGGCTGATCATTTCTTGGATGATTATTTCTCGGTTGGTCTGAGGCAGACTTTTGAATCATCACGGCCCCCACTGTTGGTCGTCTTTCAACTCTTCCCTGATTCTCTGGGCATAGACAGCAGACACTTCCTTCTTACCAGTGAAGGGCTTTTTTGCAACAGCAGAGGTAGACGCATCTTTCTGAATTTTCCCGCTTCTAATACCGGCTTCCACCCTCTCGCCAGTTAGAATCAACTCAGTGAAACCTGCAGAGGAGCTTCCAATCAGGTGATTAAAGAAAGGACCTGACAGAGTCCCCAAGAACATGTCCACTAGCTCTCTTTCAGATAAAGGTGGTTGCACCCTTCCAGCCAAATCCCTCCATTTCTGGGCGTAGTCTTTGAAGCCCTTGTTGGTAGCCATAGCCATACTCTATAGCTGAGTATGGGTTGGCACCAAGTCGGCGTTATATTGATACTATTTATAGAATGCGGCCGCCAAGTCTTCCAAATTATGCACATCAGACCTCTCAAACTGGTAGAACCAATCCAACTGCGTCCCCGATAAACTGTCCTCGAAAAAATGGACCCACATGTCTTTGTCAGAAGAATGTGGTTGAATTTTCCTGACATAAGATCGTAGGTGCATCTTTGGGCAAGACACCCCCATCATACTTAGCAAACAGAGGTACTTTAAATTTGGGAGGGATTACAATTACAGAAACCAACCCTAACTTTGTCATTGGCCGGAGGATACTGTTGGTCGGAGTAGTCCTCGTCTTCCTCTTCCTCTGCCTCATAATCAGATGGCACTGCAGTTCCTTTACCTTTACCTTCCCCCTCTTCAGATGTTGATGGGAATTCCAAAGTCCATCTGGCTTGTCCTTCAAACCTTCTGCCCAAGATAGCCACACCAGCTCTCTTCTTCTTCTTTTTCTCTTTTTCCTTCTCTAGTAGAGTCTTGAGCTCCTCCTGCCCCTTGGCCAAGGTCAAGAGTAGCTGTTGAAATTGTGAATTATGAGCTTGTAAGTCTTTAACCGTTTGTTCAATATCCATCTTGCTGAAATAAACAGTAGAGAGATGAGGAAACTTGGTGTGAAGACCTGCTTATGCATATGATGAATGATATGTATTCATGTAATGCATTCAAGGATTCAGAAATTCAAATTTGTTTTAAAACAAAAAAGAAACACACGTCATATTAATAAGATAGAATTTGTTAGTACATCAATGCCCCATGGGCAAAACAATACAAAATTCTAAGGTAAAAAGACGTTGCGCATTCTCTTTGGTGCAATGTAAGTGTTGAGAGTCTGCTCTTCGTGAAGTTGACGAGTGAGTTCCAAAACCTTCATCTCACTTGCATAGAATTGGGCTTCGAAAGTATCGCGCTCTCCCTTGAGCTGTATCCAACTCCTTTGCAGATCTTCGAGTGATTTTGGCATGTCAGGATGTAGGAGGGTGTATGGAGCCTCTCCTTCCATAACAGGGTTTAAACCTGGAAATAAATCATCTTGTAACAAATTATTCTTTATTGTAGAAAGCGGAGTAACCACATCATTCATAGAAGTAACATACAAAATATCTTCAACAACACTTATGCCTTTATCGTTCTTGGGAATAGGTGCTGCAATCACATTTGGAGTCTGTTGTACCCCAAAATTTGCCCTCCCATTTCATCAATATTTTCTCACCACAAGACCCTTGGAGCTCAAGATCCAGTTAGGGTTTGCTCTGCTCAAGACTTCTCCTTGCACTGTTGACCCAAATTAGGGTTTGAGTTTGCACAAAGATGTTTTGACCTAAAATGCCTAAAATGACTTTCATGCTTCATGTTGGACACACAAGTTTATCCATACCAAGTTTCAAGCCTTGATTCCAATCTTTGCCCAGTCAATTGGACAGTTGACCTAGAAATCAGCTGTATTGGGGAAAAAGTCAACTGTGGTCAATTGACAGTCAAACCTCATGATTTTTGACCCACATCAACATTATGAACTCATATGAACCATTTGATCAAGTTTGGATCACAATTCCACAAGAAATTTGATCAGATCACCAAAAGGGCAAAATGGTCATTTTTAGGGTTTTGACTGCACAAAGGCAATTTTTGACTGTTTGACCTAGACAATGGTAAACCAAGCTCACATATGGACTCAAGGACCCAATGGCATTGTCTTGACATGTTCAACAAATTCAAAAGATCCCAAATGCACAAGATTGACAGATGAATTTTCCAGTCAACTGATCAAGATTTGACTGTATACTGAAAAGTCAAACTTTGACTTTTTGGTCAAAATAAATTACCAAGATTCATTTTTCATCAAGACATGTCAAATTATGAAACTTGTTCTTCAAGGAATCAAAAATTACAAATTAGGGTTTGAAATGAAGAAATTTCATAACTTAGAAATTTTCTAAGTTATGAAATTTCCTAATTTTTTCTTAACTTTGTCCCATTTTTTCATCAAGATATATTTGGATTCAAGCAAAACTCGAAACATGAAAGTTATAGTACATTGAAAAATCTAAAACTTTGATTCACAAAGTTTCCTCAAAAGAAGCTTGTAGCTCAAGTTATGATTTTTGGAATAGGGGTGCAAAACATTCTTAACTTAGAAAATTTTGACCTATTTTAGGTAGGATTTTTGCCCAACTTCATTACCACTTTTCACATGCTTCCACTTGGAATTTCAACTTTCATTACAAAGATGGATTGTAGTACACATTCCAAGCTTTCCAAATTGTCCAAGAACTTCCCAAACACCCTTGTGGTTAGGGAGAATCGAATTTGTGAAGATGGGCAAAAGTCACTTTGTTCATAAGCCATTTACATGTTCATAAGTTTGCCATTTTCAAGTCAACTTGCACAAGCTAGGTTACAGGCCTTTTATATCATCCACACTCAATAATTTAATGACAATCCTTTGTGTTCAAGCCTTATTTTGTGTGTTTAACCATTGCTTGCAAGATTAAGCCATATTTGGAAAAAGCATTGTAGCCATTTTTGAAAAGATCAACTTTATGTCAAAGTCCATATGTTTGAAGTACAAGAAAATCTCTGAGGCACAAGATTATGGACATATTCCATTGACCAAGGAGAGAAAGTGCAGCATGCTTGAGGGGCCTGTATGAGCCTATAACCTAACTTGGCATTTTTGGCTTAAGAAGGAAGAAAGCTTGCATTTTGCATCACAACACACATTCCTGCAAGAACCAACTCAAGCAAACTTTGTGAACACATTTGACATGCCCTAACTGACCTAGAACACGAGCCTTTGACCCTCAATACTTCCTCATCCATCAAAGCCTATTTTTTCTGCAAAAACAGAGTCCTTGTTGCAGATTGACCTCCCCAGTTCATTTCCCTCGCGCGTTTTTGTCCAAACCACTTCAAATACATTCCCTACCATCCCTTCAAACTATCCCAAGCCTTGGAAACAGACTGTAACAGCCATAGCCAAGTGTGCCATTTTCACTTTTCTCTCTTGCAGGTTGACTTCCATGGAGTGATTCAGAAGGATTCAAGGCACACCAAGCATAGAGGAAGTATCCTTGGACCTCAGGCAAGCTGTACAAATCCACAAATTCCATTGAAAGTGCCTCCATTGTTGCACACGATTCAAGCTGAACAGGTAAAAGTTTGAACTTCTATCTCTCTATCCAAGCATATCTAGGCTTAGGTTTGTGAAGAAATTATGTCCCACTCATGGCCCTGAAGCTACCCATGTCCTCACTTTTGATTTACATTGTGTGTGTTAAGACAATTTTGTACATGAACATTTGAAAAAAGCTAGGTCAGGAATTGGGGGAGGAGAAATTCTCTCTCATTTCTGAGAGTTAGATCAAGTTCTTGATATGTATGAATTCGTGAGTTGATGCTTTACATTTTTGATGTTATAAGTTTGTGCTAAAAATCCAAGAATCAGGATGTTTGAATCAAGCATGAGAAGCGCGCGTTTTTTGACAAAATATGGCTGGAGGTTGAAGAAGCTTGCTTTGGGCTGGGCCTGACTTGTTCTTTCTATTTTCACCACATTTCTTCACTTACACCCCCTTGACCCATTGTGTGTTATTTTTATCATTTTTGATTTTTTCTTTTTGTTTCTGACTCATTATTTTTTGTCAAAATATAAAAAATATTAAAAACATTTTTCCATCCATTTTTGCATTTTATTTGGATTTTATTTGCTTTATTTAAACTTGTGCATATAAAATAACGTATACCCTTTTTTATTCAAAATACAAAAATAATACAAAATACATTTTATTTTCTGATTTTATTTTATTTTATCTTTTGAAAACATTTTCTTAAAATACACTTTTTTTTTTATAAATATTAAATATTTTATTTTTTGTATATATTTAATATATTTAATACATAATATAAATACTTATATATTTATTAGAATATTTAGGATAAAAATACAAAATAATACATTTTTATTTTTATTAATATTTGACCTCAAAAATTACTTTTTTACAATATACTCCTCTTTTATTTATTTTTTGTATATTTAATAAATA
The DNA here is from genome assembly GCA_948472305.1 of Vicia faba. Classification (NCBI taxonomy): domain Eukaryota; kingdom Viridiplantae; phylum Streptophyta; class Magnoliopsida; order Fabales; family Fabaceae; genus Vicia; species Vicia faba. The sequence goes on along the minus strand of OX451739.1, from coordinate 1,142,620,025 downwards.
TTGTATATAATTCATAATAAATACTTTTTTTATTTACAAAATTAGGGTTTTGCCCTAAACTATGAAAATATCCAAAAATTAACCTTTTCTATTTTTATTCCACTTGTAAATAAATCACATACACTTACACAAATACATTTACACATACACATTTACTTATTCCTATACATTGATACATATTACATTTGCGATCGATTCGATTTGGTTGTAATTATTTGGACACTACTCTCCTATTAAGTCTCATCCCCATTTGAACATTTGTACCCCCACTCCCGGATACTTATTTGTAATAGCGTAGACTTTAAATTCCCGCAATTTATCGCTTTCAAATATACCATGGTTAGACCTAGGGTTTGTATGTACATAAAATCAAACGTTAGATAACCTAATACAAGACAAATACATGAAATCAATACACAATTCACACTTGCACCCCTAGGGTAATCCCACATGTTGCCTTCCAAAATGGGCCATGCTTGCACGTTGAGTTTCTTTGGTAAAACAAAACAAATCAAAATGATCATAGTCCCTCGATGACGCTTTCGAAAGTTGCCTATCAAAATGATCATAGTCCCTTCAAGCAAATTGCCAAAGACACTTGGCACCATTGCATTCATGGTCCATACGATGACCCGCGCCTGTCCCGTTAACATCCTAATACAAGATTGTCCACCAAATACAATGGTGGAACAAAATTGTTAAAAGGGTTAAAACATGAGAAAAACCGTTGAGTACAATAGGGTAGACAACTCTTAGTTACTTGATCAAACTTGCAAAACACACTTGCCTATTTTTCAAAACCACACTCCACAAACACTTTCAAAACAAACTTTCAAAAACATTTTGAAACATCTTTTCGAAAAGATACACACCTTTGTATATACTCAAACACGAGTCATTACAATGGTTGCCTAGACAAGGCCTCTTTTTCAAAACATTTTCAAAACACACACACCACAATTTCAAGCAATTGAAAATCAAAGGCAAGTGATCTAAAACCAAGTAACTAAGAGCCCATGGATAACCATGGATGAAAAGGGTGCTAATACCTTCCCTTTTCATAATCTACCCCCCGAACCCAAGAAAACATCTCAAAGGTTTTTGCTGTGCTTTTTAACCTTTCCTTAGGATAAAATAAAAAGTCGGTGGCGACTCTTGCTCAAGCGAAACATTTGCGAAAACAAACGCAAAACCTCAAGTCAATTCTCCCACCGTATCACAGAACTGGCGACTCTGCTGGGGAAAAATCTAAAAGTGGGGTTACCTTAGGGTTTAAATCACCTTTACATACTTGATTTGATTGCCTTGATTGCTTTACTTTTTTGGGTCCTTGTTTGGGTTTGTTGTAAATCCTACACCCGGATTTGGGGCACCTTTTTAGGTAAATAGCAAAAAAACTGTGAGGGAACTGTGCGGGGTATACCGACACGGTTGAAGCAGTAAGTTATGTTAGTGTGACATATTTGTGAGTACCGGTAACCCTTGAGTTCAATCAAGGAGAGTACGGGGCCGCTGAGTGATGTCGTGAAGCACTAACGAACTCTTAGAACCTTAATTGACCATCTTAGCCTTTTTAGGGGTAGTGAGATGACCGACTTTGGTGCAGTCCGAAGTTGGTAGATACTCGATACTACACTCATTGAGGGTTGTTTTCTTGGAATATTTTGGTCGCCAGTTAAGTTGCTAAACCAAAACAATGAACACAGAAAACAATCCAATGATATTGTGCTCCTTAGAACCCGGTTTCTATTTCTAGGACAGGATGAGCCAACTGACTTCAAGAGGGTACTTACCTACAAACCCCATGCAAGCCTAAACCTAAGGACTTGTTTGCTTTGTGTGAATATGATAGCCTGTATATACACTTACTTGCTTTTGCATGCATGTACATAACATCATACCATCATACCATTGCATACATCCTGCATAAGGACTAATCCATTTCAAGGATCTCAAGGGTTTGTGATGCAGTCATGATGAATCAAATGTCTAGCAAGGGGCAAAGGGGATTTATTTTCCTCTAGCCAAGGTTAATGACTTGAGTCAGGGGCTATGACCCACTTGACATGGTGAGCTTGATTCTTGTGGAAGGGCATCCACCGGTGCAAAGTTCTCCAATCAAAGATCGAAGTTCAACCTCTAACATTCTCTTGTGTTTACCCCAAGAGATCCTTGAAAACATTGCATATATATCACACATATCATTGCATAACAGGTTTCTCCCATACAGGTTTCCTTATCTTCTTACTGTTTATTTCAGTAAGATGGATATGGAACAAACGGTAAAGGATCTACAGGCTTAAAATGCTCAATTCCAACAAATGCTGCTGGCTATGGGTAAAGGGAAAGAGGATCTGACATATCTTCTTCTCAAAGACAAGAAGAAGAAGTCCAAGAAGGCAGCCCGCATCCTGAACTTGAGAAGAAGACCTAAGACCCTGGACCTTGCAACTCCATCCAACATAGGGGATAGTCTTGAAGAAGACCACAATGTGGAGATTGTTGAAGAAGAAGCTGACTACTCCGAGGAACAATACCCTCTCGCTGATGACAAGTACAAACAGTTGGAGGATCGCCTCAATGCTATGGAGATTCAACAAATACCTGGCTTGGATTTAGGAGACATGGGTTTGGTTCCTGGATTGGTCATCCCGTCAAAGTTCAAGGTCCCTACCTTTGCCATGTACGAAGGAGTTTCTTGCCCTAAGATGCACCTAACGTCTTATGTCCGCAAGATTCAACCATACGCAACTGATCCAAAGCTTTGGATCCATTTCTTCCAAGAAAGCCTGGTAGGGGCTCAACTTGAGTGGTTTTATCAATTGAAGAGTTCTCGCATCCACACCTAGGAGGACTTAGCTATGGCTTTTTACGAACAGTATCAGTACAATGCTGATCTTGCACCAACTCGTGTCCAATTGCAGAACATGACCATGGGTTCTGGCGAGAACTTCAAAGGATATGCTCAAAGGTGTAGGGATTTGGCTGGTAGAGTGCAACCCCCTTTAACTGACAGAGAGCTGATTGACCTCTTCATGGGAACTTTGACTGGGCCTTTCTTCAATCACTTAATTGGAAGCTCCTCAGCTGGGTTCACCGAGCTAATACTGACTGGCGAAAGAGTTGAGGCTGGCATCAAAAGTGGAAAGATCCAAGGAACTACATCCTCGGATACTCAGATAATCCCCTACAATGGGAAGAAAGAGTCCAATGCTGCGAACAGTCAAAAGGGTCGTCATGACCAACACGTAGGGTCAATCTTGATATCTAATCCTACGCCTGCTCAACAAAGGCAGGGGCATCAGCATAAGGAGGTCGCGCCTAAGAGACAGTTCACCAAGATCAACATGTCACTGTCTCAAGCACTGCAACACTTGTTGAAGAAGGATCTGATTACATTGAGGGCTCCCCTCCGGAACCCAAATACTTCTGCTCCTACCTATCATCCCAATGAAAGGTGTGCATATCACTCTGACAGTCCGGGGCATGACACCAACAACTGTTGGCCTCTTAAGAACAAGATCCAAGACATGATTGATGCCAAGGAGATCGAGTTTGACCCTCCAGAGACTCCAACATGATCACTGCTCCTATGCCAGCTCATTGAGATTGTGTTTGTTTCATTTTGAACTTTCAAAGTTGTAATCTTTTGTTATTCAAACAATTATCTTTTAATGTCAAACTCTGTTTCATTAATGCATTGCATATGCTTGTCTTGAATTCATACATTCATTTTCACTACTCTTATGCTTTCTTTATGACATTTAACTCTTGATAAAAAGCTGCAAGCCTTTAGAGGGAGGATGACGAAACAATACCATAATCTCATACAGTATGCTTTTGAACAGACCGTGCTGATGATGTACATGCATTTCTTTCAATTCCCAAACACTGGAGTTATAAGGAAGATAATCCCTAGTCAACCCCTTCGAGCCAAAGAAGTAGGAGTTTTTCTGTTCTAAACAATCAAAACCTTTGATATAAACCTGGGGCAGGATAGTCTCTCAGTTAATTCAAAAAAGTGCGCATTAAAGTCGTAAACTCTCAGTTCGTAACACAACGAACGACGTCAACAAAAAAGCATTCCTTTGGAATCACAAGACAATGATGGTTCCCTATCACATAGGCAGTCAATCTCTCAAAAAAAATAAAAAAATAAAAGCCCACTGAGCCAAAACCTATAAAGGAGGCTTAAGAAAGCTGGGGCATCCCGCTGACTGTAATCTCGAAAACGGGGACAGTCAGGCAAAAGTTAGGGATAACAAATCAAAATCAAAATAGAGAGGTCATTACAAATCCTCAACAACATGAAAAATGTTGAAAAAGAAAAAGGAGATGATGACTGTCTCCTAAATTCAATTGGTGAACCATCACCCAAAAGTCATTCCAAATTCGAATGGAGTTCGACGCACAAATTAACTGAGCTTAGGGTTGAAGAACATCACGAAGAGCGGGTGGGTACAAATATACTTTGAGCCTTTATCCTTTGTTTCTTAAACCGTGAACCAAGCCACGTTACAACCCTTCAAAAGTCCTAATTGAAGCATGGGTTAGTTCGAAAGCATACTGTTACAAAAGGTATCCTGACTCCTGTAAGGCTTTGCTCTAAAATCTTGTGTTGAACTTGTCTTATGAAAAGTTTTCTGCTAAAAAACGCATTTTTCAAAACTTCAAGACAGACATAAACTTTGCATTGCTTGAATATCACTATTTGCATTTGACTATTTGTTTGACAGCGAAGAAATTCATACAGCGAATGTTCGGAGGAACGAAAACTCTCTCAGTGAACAAAAATCACTTCAAAAAGGAACGACGCTTCCATTGGAAAATCTCCTATCAACAAGGGGGCATTGACATGTCACCATCCATTAACCTGGGGCAGTCCAATCAAGGTTTCAACAAGATCTTTCAAAGTTCAGTTAACCTGGGGCAGTCCAGTCAAGATTTCAAGAAATCTCTCAATTCGCAGAGTAATCTGATTCAAGACTCCGTCATCGTCACTTGGGGCATTCGAATGTCAAAAGTGTTCAACAATTCCTTCATCACCTGCTGGAGGTTACAACCACCAACAGAATAACGGACAATTGAAGCTCCTAAAAATCTGTTTCTCTCAAGAGTGAAGACTCTCATCCTTATCACCTCAGAAGATTGGTATACTCCCAATTTCTGACCCTTAACAAAATCATTCTAGAGATAGTTCAAGATGTGACCCAAGATTTGGCGATATTCCGTAACTTATTCCAGATTTCATTCTAGAAATAGTTCAAGATGTGACCCAGATTTGGCGACATTCTATAACTTATTCAGATTTCATTCTAGAGATAGTTCAGATGTGACCCAGGTTTGGCGACATTCTGATACTTATTCCAGATTTCATTCCAGAAATAGCTCAAGATGTGACCCAAGATTTGGCGACATTCTATAACTTATCCAGATTTCCTTCCAGAAATAGTTCAAGATGTGACCCAGATTTGGCGACATTCCGCAACTTATTCCAGATTTCATTCCAGATATAGTTCAAGATGTGACCCAGATTTGGAGACATTCTATAACTTATTCAGATTTGCTTCCAGAAATAGTTCAAGATGTGACCCAAGATTTGGCGACATTCTATAACTTATTCAGATTTGCTTCCAGAAATAGTTCAAGATGTGACCCAAGATTTGGCGACATTCTATAACTTATTCAGATTTGCTTCCAGATATAGTTCAAGATGTGACCCAGATATGGCGACATTCCGTAACTTATTCAAGATTTGCTTCCAGAAATAGTTCAGATGTGACCCAGATTTGGCGACATTCCGATACTTATTCCAGACTTGCTTCTAGAGATAGTTCAAGATGTGACCCAAGATTTGGCGACATTCTATAACTTATTCAGATTTGCTTCCAGATATAGTTCAGATGTGACCCAGGTTTGGCGACATTCCATAACTTATTCAAGATTCGCTTCTAGATATAGTTCAAGATGTGACCCAAGATTTGGCAACATTCCGATACTTATTCCAGATATGCTTCTAGAGATAGTTCAAGATGTGACCCAGAGATGGCGACATTCCATAACTTATTCCAGATCAACACCTGCAGCAATCAGAAGATTCTCGACTTCCCCAGCCAGAGAGCCTTCCAGAAGCTAACTCCCCTCAAAGTCAAGTTTCAAAGTCCCCAGTGGAGCCAAAACTGTCAATCCCCAGCAGAGCTAAAACTTCCAACTGTCATCCCCAGCGGAGTTCATCAAATGCCCCAACATAACATATCAGTGGAATCCCCAACGGAGCTCTCGTCAAAACCTCAGCGAAGTATATCTTCCCACAGAGTAATTCCCCGTAGAGTAATCTCTCCGACAAGTTTATTCCCCAACGGAGTCGTCTTTTCCTACCGGTTTGTTCTTGCAACCATCATCCCCAGCGGAAACGAAGAACTCTACTCTTCAACATCAGCCCAGGATTCCACAAACTCCCGGCACTCGTCAAGGATTTATGTTCCTAGACGAAAATACATTCATAGACATTTCACATTTTATACATCATGATGCATGCATATACGCATCATATCACACAATCTCATTTATTCTTCAAAACATCATGACCTCATGCATCTCATGCATCATGACATTGCATACAACTAATGTTTTTCCTTTTCAGGAAAAGGTCAATCCAAAGATGATTACTATTAACTATCGCAATTCCAGATTCGATACCTGTATCTAGCCAGGGCATATCTGTGAGTGATTGATTGTAGATTCGATACCTGTATCCAGCCAGGGCATATCTGCATGAATAAATTCCAGATTCGACACCTGTATCCAGCCAGGGCATATCTGTAGACGACAATTCCAGATTCGATTCCTGTATCCAGCCAGGGCATATCTGTAGACGACAATTTCCAAATTCGATACCTGTATCCAGCCAGGGCATATCTGTAGACGAAAAATTCCAGATTCGACACTTGTATCCAGCCAGGGTATATCTGTAGACGACAATTTCCAGATTCGATTCCTGTATCCAGCCAGGGCATATCTGTAGACGACAATTTCCAGATTCAATTCCTGTATCCAGCCAGGGCATATCTGTAGACGACCAATTCCAGATTCGATTCCTGTATCTAGCCAGGGCATATCTGTGAGTAACTGATTGTGGATTCGACACCTGTATCTAGCCAGGGCATGTCTGCATGAAGAGTTTAGATATTCGATTCCTATATCTAGCCAGGGCATATCTGTAGACGACAATTTCCAGATTCGATACCTGTATCCAGCCAGGGCATATCTGTAGACGACTAATTCCGGATTCAATTCCTGTATCTAGCTAGGGCATATCTGTGAGCGTTCGATTGTAGATTCGATACCTGTACCTAGCCATGGCATATCTGCATGAAGAGTTTGAAGATCAACACCTATAGCAAGCCAGGAAACCATCTTTCTTTCTCAAGTACGCAAGTTCTCGCTAAGGAATCTCTTACGCGATCAACACTTCCAAATGGCATCTATAAGCCCATTCCCGATAAGGTTCTGTCACGTCTCCAGATGGCATCTATAAGCCCATCCTCTTATCTATCATATCTCCAAATGGCATCTATAAGCCCATTCCCGACATCACATTGCTGATACTCCACTATGCGAGTTTAAATTTCTGGGCACTTTAGTGTTCAATCATCTTCCACCTTCGGATCACGAAAGGCACGCAAGCCAATCTACATCCTCAGGTCTAAGAAGATTGAACAGGGGCAACTGTTGTACCCCAAAATTTTCCCTCCCATTTCATCAATATTTTCTCACCACAAGACCCTTGGAGCTCAAGATCCAGTTAGGGTTTGCTCTGCTCAAGACTTCTCCTTGCACTGTTGACCCAAATTAGGGTTTGAGTTTGCACAAAGATGTTTTGACCTAAAATGCCTAAAATTACTTTCATGCTTCATGTTGGACTCACAAGTTTATCCATACCAAGTTTCAAGCCTTGATTCCAATCTTTGCCCAGTCAATTGGACATTTGACCTAGAAATCAGCTGTATTGGGGAAAAAGTCAACTGTGGTCAATTGATAGTCAAACCTCATGATTTTTGACCCACATCAACATTATGAACTCATATGAACCATTTGATCAAGTTTGGATCACAATTCCACAAGAAATTTGATCAGATCACCAAAAGGGCAAAATGGTCATTTTTAGGGTTTTGACTGCACAAAGGCAATTTTTGACTGTTTGACCTAGCCAATGGTAAACCAAGCTCACATATGGACTCAAGGACCCAATGGCATTGTCTTGACATGTTCAACAAATTCAAAATATCCCAAATGCACAAGATTGACAGATGAATTTTCCAGTCAACTGATCAAGATTTGACTGTATACTGAAAAGTCAAACTTTGACTTTTTGGTCAAAATCAAGTACCAAGATTCATTTTTCATCAAGACATGTCAAATTATGAAACTTGTTCTTCAAGGAATCAAAAATTACAAATTAGGGTTTGAAATGAAGAAATTTCATAACTTAGAAATTTTCTAAGTTATGAAATTTCCTAATTTTTTCCTAACTTTGTCCCATTTTTTCATCAAGATATATTTGGATTCAAGAAAAACTCAAAACATGAAAGTTATAGTCCATTGAAAAATCTACAACTTTGATTCACAAAGTTTCCTCAAAAGAATCTTGTAGCTCAAGTTATGATTTTTGGAATAGGGGTGCAAAACATTCTTAACTTAGAAAATTTTGACCTATTTTAGGCAGGATTGTTGCCCAACTTCATGACCACTTTTCACATGCTTCCACTTGGAATTTCAACTTGCATTACAAAGATGGATTGTAGTACACATTCCAAGATTTCCAAATTGTCCAAGAACTTCCCAAACACCCTTGTGGTTAGGGAGAATCGAATTTGTGAAGATGGGCAAAAGTCACTTTGTTCATAAGCCATTTACATGTTCATAAGTTTGCCATTTTCAAGTCAGCTTGCACAAGCTAGGTTACAGGCCTTTTATCTCATCCAAACTCAATAATTTAATGACAATCCTTTGTGTTCAAGCCTTATTTTGTGTGTTTAACCATTGCTTGCAAGATTAAGCCATATTTGGAAAAAGCATTTTAGCCATTTTTTAAAAGATCAACTTTATGTCAAAGTCCATATCTTTGAAGTACAAGGAAATCTCTGAGGCACAAGATTATGGACATATTCCACTGACCAAGGAGAGAAAGTGCAGCATGCTTGAGGGGCCTGTATGAGCCTATAACCTAACTTGACATTTTTATTTTTATTAATATTTGACCTCAAAAATTACTTTTTTACAATATACTCCTCTTTTATTTATTTTTTGTATATTTAATAAATATTGTATATAATACATAATAAATACTTTTTTTATTTACAAAATTAGGGTTTTGCCCTAAACCATGAAAATATCCAAAAATTAACCTTTTCTATTTTTATTCCACTTGTAAATAAATCACATACGCTTACACAAATACATTTACACATACACATTTACTTATTCCTATACATGGATACATATTACATTTGCGATCGATTCGATTTGGTTGTAATTATTTGGACACTACTCTCCTATTAAGTCTCATCCCCATTTGAACATTTGTACCCCCACTCCCGGATACTTATTTGTAATAGCGTAGACTTTAAATTCCCGCAATTTACCGCTTTCAAATAAACCATGGTTAGACCTAGGGTTTGTATGTACATAAAATCAAACGTTAGATAACCTAATACAAGACAAATACATGAAATCAATACACAATTCACACTTGCACCCCTAGGGTAATCCCACATGTTGCCTTCCAAAATGGGCCATGCTTGCACGTTGAGTTTCTTTGGCAAAACAAAACAAATCAAAATGATCATAGTCCCTCGATGACGCTTTCGAAAGTTGCCTATCAAAATGATCATAGTCCCTTCAAGCAAATTCCCAAAGACACTTGGCACCATTGCATTCATGGTCCATACGATGACCCGCGCCTGTCTCGTTAACATCCTAATACAAGATTGTCCACCAAATACAATGGTGGAACAAAATTGTTAAAAGGGTTAAAACATGAGAAAAACCTTTGAGTACAATAGGGTAGACAAATCTTAGTTACTTGATCAAACTTGCAAAACACACTTGCCTATTTTTCAAAACCACACTCCACAAACACTTTCAAAACAAACTTTCAAAAACATTTTGAAACATATTTTCGAAAAGATACACACCTTTGTATATACTCAAACACGAGTCATTACAATGGTTGCCTAGACAAGGCGTCTTTTTCAAAACATTTTCAAAACACACACACACACCACAATTTCAAGCAATTGAAAATCAAAGGCAAGTGATCTAAAACCAAGTAACTAAGAGCCCATGGATAACCATGGATGAAAAGGGTGCTAATACCTTCCCTTTTCATAATCTACCCCCCGAACCCAAGAAAACATCTCAAAGGTTTTTGCTGTGCTTTTTAACCTTTCCTTAGGATAAAATAAAAAGTCGGTGGCGACTCTTGCTCAACAGAAACATTTGCAAAAACAAACGCAAAACCTCAAGTCAGTTCTCCCACCGTATCACAGAGTCTGTTGTACCCTAAAATTTTCCCTCTCAATTTTTCAAAGATTCCCTCACAAAAAATCTCCATTGCTCAAAATTGCACAAGGTTTGATCAACTCAAGACACTTCTTTAACACTTGGCTCAAATTAAGGTTTGGGTTTGGACAATTACAATTGGACTTTTAATGCCCCATATAGTTTCCATGGATCGTATTGGGCTCTCAAGCATCAAGTTGAAGAAAGGAGGAAGAAGAAATTATTGAAAGGGCAAAGCAGATAAAAAGGAGTGCCTGCAAATAACAGTTCTAATTCAAAATCTAGTTCAGGTTGTTCGAATCACATGACAAATCAAAGAAGAGAAAGCTTACTTCGATCCACAAGCTTCGATTAAGAAATGGATATCTTCATGCTTGCTTCGATCCACAAGCTTCGATTGGGAAATTGCTATCTTCATGCTTGCTTCGATACACAAAGCAATGACTTCCTTCATGTTTGCTTCGATCCACAAGGCAATGGTTTCCTTCATGCTTGCTTCGATCCACGAAGCAATGGCTTCCTTCATGCTTGCTTCGATCCACAAAGCAATGACTTCCTTCATGTTTTCTTAGATCCACAAGGCAATGGTTTCCTTCATGCTTGTTTCGATCCATAAAGCAGTGACTTCCTTCATGCTTGCTTCGATCGACAAAGCAATGACTTCCTTCATGTTTGCTTCGATCCGCAAAGCAATAACTTCCTTCATGCTTACTTCGATCCAAAAGGAAATAACTTCCTTCATGCTTGCTTCGATCCAAAAGGAAATGGTTTCCTTCATGCCTTCTTCGATCCACAAAGCAGTGACTTCCTTCAAGCTTGCTTCGATCCACAAGGATAGTCAATTGTGGCATTTGAAGGTTGTGAATCTATATGATCAAAACGAAAGGGAGAAGTATTCGATTCAAGGAATCAAGTTGAAGACAGACTCCATAGGCGATGCTATATGATCTTGCTTTGCAGGCCTTAAGCTTGGGTTTCACTCCATAATTAATTGTTTACACAATTAAGCTCTTACCCAAGTGTTTAAAGTATTGTCCAAGCCAATTTTTCCTTAATGGCAAAAAAGTTACCATTGCCATTTTTAGAAAAGCAAGCTTTATGCAAATTGTCAATGCATTGAGCCTTGTGACCTTTATATCTGATTACAAGAAACATCAAAAGCATGAGTCAAATCTCATGCACCCAACAAACATCATGCCATGCTTGTACTTGAACTTTGGAACCATGAAAATCCATTCAACTGGATTTTTCATTTTCAACCAAACCATAATTTATCATCTTACAAATCTGGTTACTCCAACTTATCAAACCTTTTATTTATAAATAGAGAGGCCATTTGCAAGCTAAAGGGTCCAGATTCTTATGTGTTAAAAAATCCTCAAACACTCCCAAAACTCTCAAAAACCCAGAAAATGCACACAAGCACAAGGCTAAGCACAAAACTTGGCACATCCTGACTTTACACACAAAAATTTCAAACCCCTTTGTGCATTAGTGAGCCTTTCAATTCACTTCTGGCTTCCATACACCAACCTTAAAACACTCCGAAAGCGCTAAAAAAACTTCTCAAGGAAGGTAGTGATCCTTTCGATTCACTCCCAGCTTCCATATACCAACCTTTCGATTCACTCCCTGCTTTCATATACTAGTATTTCGATTCAGTGACTTTTAAAGCAAAGTAGTGATCCCACTAGCTCAAGGAAAGTCCAGGCAAGCTTAATCCAACATCAAATCATTTCTGGAAGTCATACAGAGCTCATTCAAATTGCACTTCAAGAGGTAAGATTTCTTAACTGTGATATCCTGATACAAGCATTTTCAGCACATACAAATAAAAGAAAAGATGTAGATATCATATCTAGGAAGTTGACCATGCTCTTAGTTTTGATTATCACTGCTTATACATTGAGAATTTCATATCTGATCAGTTAGGTTTTAGTTTTAGTACTGAACAAAATTCATGCTAACCTCTGATCCATAGCTTTCTGGAATTACATGGTTGGATTCGTATTCAGATTCTAGACAAGCTCGATGTTTACATCTTTCGATCTGGCTGAGAAATGAAGCTTTTCGAAGGTTAACGATGGAGTTATGCATCCCTGCGCGCGTGAAGGAAGAAGATGAAGCCATGTCCAAATTTTCAGAAATGAGTTCATTTTATATTTAGTACAAGCTGTATAACTAACAAATTAAACATACCACCCAGTGACACAAACAGCACGCGCGAAAGGCATTTATGTAGAAGGTCCTGGGTTCGAACCCCAGCGAGACCTTTTGTATGTATTTTGTCATTTTTTTCCAAACTGACATGCAGGTTTATAACATTTGAGTGTTGGCTGTTTTAAATGGAAGGTGTGGAGAACCTGGGTTCAAACCTTGGCAGAACCAAAACAAATTGTTATCACTTGTTTGTTTTCATTTTTTAACAAATTTCAACATTTTCCCAACCAATCAAAACAACTCCTTTTGAGTTGATTTTTTTGCACACTGTTTATTTACAATGTCTATTTTATTAACATATAAAAATATCACAAAAAATATTTTATTTTCATATTTATTTTAAAAAACCAAAATCCATTTCCTTTCCATTTCTATTCTTGTACATTATTTTATTTCATTTCTTGTACATTATTCAAGTTAAATATGGTTGTAATAGATAATTAGGATTTAATTTCTTGCAATCCACATTTGTAAATTTGTAGACCCCATCCCCAAATGATGTAATAGCGTAGTAAATCTACTTTCCGCAATTTATCGCTTTCATATAAAATGCTAGTAACTTAGGGTTTGTATGGAAAGATTAAATCAATGCTTAGAAAACACTAATCCAAGATAAATAAAGCATGAAAAACAAAAACTTTGCACACTTGCACCTCTAGGGTTAACTCAACTTGTTGCCTTATGAAAAATGGTCATGTCATGCATGTGAGACGTCTTAGCAAAAACAACAAAAAATACAAGTTCATAGTCCCTCGATGACGCTACGAATGTTGCCTTACAAATGATCTTAATCCCTCAGGAGAAATATTAAGATATCTCACAACATTTCTATTCATGATTATACGATGACCCACGCCCATCCCTTTATGTAATGCCCGTAATTTAATTAATTATTTAATTAAATTATTTTTGGAATATTTGTGAAGATGTGTTATGATTAATTGGATTTATTTTATTAAGTGGAGAAATAATATTAAAATTATAATATTATTGGATGTGGGCTTGTCTTTGAAGGAATAAAAGTAATAAGGGGGTGTATTAATTTGAGCCCAATAAGGAATAATGAAGAATATGGTTATTTTATTGTTGTTAGAAAGAAAAGAATATGAAGAAAGAAGCAGTAGAAGAATAAGGATTAAGAGGAGAACTTGCAAGTTGTTGGAAAAGTGGAAAAACGACAGAACAAGAATTCAACCGGGAATTGTAGAGAGACCTTCAATCCAAGGTAAGGGTGGGGTTCTGACTCTATAATTGGGTTTATGATGATAGGTATGTGGGGTTAGATATGATTGTTGTCTTGTTCTTGAATTGAAAATATATGATTGATGTATGATGAGAATTGATGAATTTTAGATGAATAATGATGTCATGATGTTGTTCGATTGATGTATTATTATAGGATGATTATGGGTGATGAATTGTCATGATTAGATTAATTTTAGGGCTTTAAGTATGAATCCTGTAGTGAGATGCAGGGAAGAATAACGCAGAATATTGCAGTGATGAAAAATGCAGAATTATGCGTGAAGGATATCAGAAGTTGCTGTATTAGAACAATGAATTAAATTGGAGATAAAGTTAGTCATATTGTTCTTAGTTAGATTGATATCTGGCTAAGAATTAAAATAGTAGGATTGGTAAAAAGTAGCAGTTCTGATGTTAGAAGTTGCGTTGGATTAGTAAGAAGTAGAAGTTCTGATGGTAGAAGCTATGTTGGTTAGAAGTTGCGTTGGATTATTAGAAAGTAGAAGTTCTAATGGTAGAAGCTATGTTGGTTAGAAGTTACGTTGGATTATTAGAAAGAAGAAGTTATGATGATAGAAGCTGTGTTGGTTAGAAGTTATGTTGTCAGAAGATTGTGTAATCAGAAGTTGTATTGGTCAAAAGTTGTACTGGTCAGAAGTTGGGTTGGTCAGAAGTTGTGTTGTCAGAAGTTGTGTTGGTCAGAAGTTGTGTTGTCAGAAGTTATGTTGTCAGAAGTTGAGTTGGTCAGAAGTTGTGTTGTCAGCAGTTGTGTTGTCAGAAGTTGTGTTGTCAAAAGTTGTGTTATTAGAAGTTGTGTTATTAGAAGTTGTGTTGGTTAGAAGTTGTGTTGTCAGAAGTTGTGTTGGTCAAAAGTGTGTTGGACGTTACGTTGTTTTCGTACATAATGATGAAGGTTAGATGCTTAGAGGCTTCTGTTTGAACTATAACAGTAGGATAGTGACGGTAATAACGTTAGAGTTACATAATAGCAATATTGATTTACTGTGGAATTAATGTACAACTGAGTTGTTAGTGAGAAGTTATTAATGATATTGTGTTGATGACTTATAATAAATAAATGACGTTTGATGAATTATTATGATGATATGAGATGTTGATGACGAGATGTTGAGATGCTTTTGAGATGCTTTTGAGATGTTGTTAATTTGAGACGCTTTTGAGATGTTGTTAATTTGAGATTTTGTTAACTTGGGTGTTGTTATTACATTCATGGTTGTGTCGCATACATTGCATTTTTGAGATGGCTTGTATTGGTGAATTTTGAGATGAAGGCTTATGCCTTGTTGATGACTATATTAATTGAAATTTTTTTGAGATGGGAGTTTTGCTCCAATGGTACCACATGAATTTGCATAGTATTGAGTCGCATTATATGATTTCATAAAGAGGTGTATTTTGATGTTGATGAATGTGTATATATGTTGTAATTATTGTTTATTATGAGATGAGAAGTGGTGATGTTATTGATCTAATTTAATATATTAATTATCATGCGCTTTATTATATTGTTAGATATCTTACCCCTTATGTTTGAATGTTGCCCTTATGTTGGTAACGTGCAGGTAATCGAGAGTGAAGGTTGTATACCTTCAGTAGTTCGAGTCAGTGTCATTGCTCTGATATGTAACACTCAGGGGGGATGAACGCTTGCTGTTTTTTATTGTTGATTTTTAATTGTTGAACTTTAAGTTGATTATTATTAAATGTGTGATGTTTTGAAGTTGTTGTTTTATTGTTAGAGATGTTATTAAGAATTCCGCTGCGTAGATGTTGAGTTATTTAATTAAAGATGTTAAGATGATGGTTCATCCGATATTTTGAAAGTGTTATATATCCACGATGAATGCAATGAATTTGATAGAAGAATTTGTGACGTCCCGATTTGTTTGCATGATTGAATTTTTATAACTCTGATTTATTTGTATAATTTCTTGGGGTAGAATTGGGGTGTTACAAAGTTGGTATCAGAGCAAAAGGTTGGTCTGACCTTGTCGTCGAGTCGTAGTTGTCTAACAATCAAGTATTGTTAATTTGAGTTCTAATCGTTGTTTATGTTGTTAGTGAAGAAGAAAGATGGAAGTATGAGACTTTGTGTTGATTATAGACAATTGAACAAGGTGACGATTAAGAACAAGTATCCGCTTCCAAGAATAGATGACTTGATGGACCAATTGGTGGATGCTCATGTGTTTAGTAAGATTGATGTGAGGTCGGGTTACCATCAGATTAAAGTGAAGGATGAAGATATTCAGAAGACGGCCTTCAGAACGCGTTATGGGCATTATGAGTATTCGGTGATGCCTTTCGGTGTTACTAATGCGCCGAGAGTATTCATGGAATATATGAATTGTATCTTTCATACTTATTTGGATCGGTTCGTAGTGGTGTTCATTGATGATATTTTGATTTACTCTAAGTCAGAAGAAGAGCATGCTAAACATTTAAGAGTAGTATTGCAAGTTTTGAAAGAGAAGAAGTTGTATGCAAAGCTGTCCAAGTGTGAATTTTGGTTAAAAGAGGTTAGTTTTCTTGGTCATGTGATTTCAGGTAGTGGCATTATTGTAGATCCATCGAAGGTTGATGCTGTGTTGCAATTGGAAACTCCAAAGTCAGCTACTGAGATTAGAAGCTTCTTGGGATTAGCTGGTTATTATAGAAGGTTTATCGAAGGATTTTCTAAGTTGTCACTTCTGTTGACTAAGTTGACTTGTAAAGGTAGAGCGTTTGTATGAGATGTTCAGTGCGAAGAAAGTTTTACATAATTGAAGAAGAGGTTGACGTCGGCTCCGATTTTGACATTGCCTAATCCAGGAGAGCCTTTTGTGGTGTATTGTGATGCTTATAAGATGGGTTTAGGATGTGTGCTTATGCATAATGGTAAGGTAGTTGCTTATGCGTCAAGGCAGTTAAGGACTCATGAGATGAACTATCCTACGCATGATTTAGAGCTTGCTGCAGTTGTTTTTGTGTTGAAGATTTGGAGGCATTATCTTTATAGTTCTAGATTTGAAGTGTTTAGTGACCATAAGAGCTTAAAGTATTTATTCGATCAGAAAGAGTTGAACATGAGGCAACGAAGATGGTTGGAATTGTTAAAGGATTATGATTTCGGTTTAAATTATCATCCAGGAAAAGCAAATGTGGTAGCTGATGCGTTGAGTCGAAAGACTTTACATATGTCAGCAATGATGATTAAAGAGTTGGAATTAATTGAGCAGTTCATAGATATGAGCTTAGTTTGCGAGGTTACTTCGCAGAGTGTTATGTTGGGTATGTTGAAGATTAATAATGAATTTTTAGACAGTATCGAAGAAGCTCAGAAGTTGGATGTGAAACTGGTAGATTTGATGGTTGGGATTGATCAGTCTGAGAACAATGATTTTAATATGGATGCGCAAGGTGTACTGAGCTTTCGTAACCAGATTTGTATTCCTGATGATGT
Source organism: Vicia faba (assembly GCA_948472305.1). NCBI lineage: Eukaryota > Viridiplantae > Streptophyta > Magnoliopsida > Fabales > Fabaceae > Vicia > Vicia faba. The sequence goes on along the minus strand of OX451739.1, from coordinate 1,142,602,534 downwards.
TGAGATGCAGAAAGTGATACTTGAAGAGAGTCATAAAAGTAAGTTGAGTATTCATCCAGGAGCTACAAAGATGTATCGAGATTTGAAAGGTTTGTTTTGGTGGCCTGGGATGAAGAGTTACGTGGCTTGGTTTATGTATGCATGTTTGACTTGTCAGAAGTCGAAAGCTGAACATCAGAAGCCTGCAGGATTGATGCAACCGTTGGAAGTTCCAGAATGGAAATGGGATATCATTTAAATGGACTTTGTGATGTGGTTTCCTAATACTTTAAGAGGACATGATTCGATTTGGGTGATTGTTGATAGGCTTATGAAGTCAGCTCATTTTATTCCTATTAACATCAGTTTTCCGGTGCCAAAGTTGGCTGAGATTTATATTAGTGTGATTGTGAAGCTGCATGGTGTTCCTTTGTGCATTGTGTGAGATAGAGATCCAAGATTTACTTCTGATTTTTGGAAGAGTTTGCAAGAAGCGTTGGGTTCTAAGTTGAGGTTGAGTTCAGCGTATCATCCTCAAACAGATGGTCAGACTGAACAGACTATTCAATCGTTGGAAGATTTGCTGAAGGCGTGTGTTCTTGAACAAGGAGGTTCGTGGGATACTTATCTTCCGTTGATAGAGTTCACTTATAATAACAATTATCATTCCAGTATTTGGATGGCACCTTTTGAAGCGTTGTATGGTCGAAGATGTAGAACTCCGTTATGTTGGCATGAATCTGGTAAAAGTGTAGTACTTGGACCTGAAGTTGTTCGTGAGACTACTGAGAAGGTGAAGTTGATTCGAGAAAAGATGAAAGCTTCCCAAAGTATACAAAAGAGTTATCATGACAAGCGAAGGAAGGATTTAGAATTTCAAGCTGGTGATCATGTGTTTTTGAGAGTTACACCTGTGACTAGTGTTGGGCGAGCATTGAAGTCTAAGAAGCTCACTTCTCATTTTATTGGACCATATCATATTTCAGAGAGAGTGGGGAATATTTTTTATAGAGTGGCTTTACCGCCTAATCTTTCGAAATTGCATGATGTGTTTCATGTGTCGCAACTTCGGAAGTATATTTCAGATCCGTCTCATGTGATTCATATGGATGATGTGCAAGTACGGGATAATCTTACGGTGGAGACGATGCCTGTATGGATCGCGGATCGTGAAATGAAGACTCTGAGGGGAAAATAGATTACCTTGGTTAAAGTGGTTTGGCTAGGAGCTGCTGGTGAAAGCATGACTTGGGAGTTGGAGAGCAAGATGCGAGACTCCTATCCTGAATTGTTTGATTGAGGTAAATTTTCGAGGACGAAAATATTCTAAGTGGGGGAGAGTTGTAACACCCATAATTTAATTAATTATTTAATTAAATTATTTTTGGAATATTTGTGAAGATGTGTTATGATTAATTGGATTTATTTAATTAAGTGGATAAATAATATTAGAATTATAATTTTACTGAATGTGGGCTTGTCTTTAAAGGAATAAAAGTAATAAATGGGTGTATTAATTTGAGCCCAATAAGGAATAAAGAATAATAGGGTTATTTTATTGTTGTTAGAAAGAAAAGAATAGAAAGAAAGAAGCAGTAGAAGAATAAGGATTGAGAGGAGAACGTGCAAGCTGTTGGAAAAGTGGAAAAATGGCAGAACGAGAATTCAACCGGGAATTGTAGAGAGACCTTCAATCCAAGGCAAGGGTGGGGTTCTGACTCTATAATTGGGTTTATGATGATTGGTATGTGGGGTTAGAGATGATTGTTGTCTTGTTCTTGAATTGAAAATATATGATTGATGTATGATGAGAATTGATAAATTTTAGATGAATAATGATGTCATGATGTTGTTCGATTGATGTAGTATTATAGGATGATTATGGGTGATGAATTGTCATGATTAGATTAATTTTTAGGGCTTTAGGTATGAATCCCGTAGTGAGATGTAGGGAAGAATAACGCAGAATATTGCAGTGATGAAAAATGCAGAATTATGCGTGAAGGATATCGGAAGTTACTGTATTAGAACAATGAATTAAATTGGATATAGAGTTAGTCGTACTGTTCTTAGTTAGGTTGATATTAGGCTAAGAATTAAAAGAGTAGGATTGGTAAAAAGTAGCAGTTCTGATGTTAAAAGTTGCGTTGGATTATTAAGGAGTAGAAGTTCTGATGGTAGAAGCTATGTTGGTTAGAAGTTGCGTTGGATTATTTGAAAGTAGAAGTTCTCATGGTAGAAGCTATGTTGGTTAGAAGTTGCGTTGGATTATTAGAAAGAAGAAGTTCTGATGGTAGAAGCTATGTTGGTTAGAAGTTATGTTGTCAGAAGATTGTGTCATCAGAAGTTGTATTGGTCAGAAGTTGGGTTGGTCAGAAGTTGTGTTGTCAGAAGTTGTGTTGGTCAAAAGTTATGTTGTCAGAAGTTATGTTATCAGAAGTTAAGTTGGTCAGAAGTTGTGTTGTCATAAGTTGTGTTGTCAGAAGTTGTGTTGTCAGAAGTTGTGTTATTAGAAGTTGTGTTATTAGAAGTTATGTTGGTTAGAAGTTGTGTTGTCAGAAGTTGTGTTGGTCAGAAGTGTGTTAGACGTTACGTTGTTTTCGTACAGAATGATGAAGGTTAGATGCTTAGAGGCTGTTGCTTGAACTATAACAGTAGGATAGTGACTGTAAAGACGTTAGAGTTACAGAATAGCAGTATTGATTTCCTGTGGAATTAATGTACAGCTGAGTTGTTAGTGAGAAGTTATTAATGATATTGTGTTGATGACTTATAATAAATAAATGACGTTTGATGAATTATTATGATGATATGAGATGTTGATGACGGGACATTGAGATGCTTTTGAGATGTTGTTAATTTTGAGATGCTTTTGAGATGTTGTTAATTTTGAGATGCTTTTGAGATGTTGTTAATTTGAGACTCTTTTGAGATGTTGTTAATTTGAGATTTGTTAACTTGGGTGTTGTTATTACATTCATGGTTGTGTCGCATATATTGCATTTTTGAGATGGAGCTTATGCTCGTTGAGATGGCCTGTATTGGCGAATTTTGAGATGAAGGCTTATGCCTTGTTGATGCCTCTATTAATTGGGAAATTTTTGAGATGGGAGTTCTGCTCCAATGGTACCACATGCATTTGCATAGTATTGAGTCGCATTATATGATTTCATAAAGAGGTGTATTTTGATGTTGATGAATGTGTATATACGTTGTAATTATTGTTGATTATGAGATGAAAAGTGGTGATGTTATTGATCTAATTTAATATATTAATTATCGTGCGCTTTATTATATTGTTAGATATCTCACCCCTTCTATTTGAATGTTGCCCTTATATTGGTAATGTGCAGGTAATCGAGAGTGAAGGTTGTATACCTTCAGTAGTTTGAGTCGGTGTCATTGCTCTGATATATAACACTCGGGGGGATGAACGCTTGCTGTTTTTGATTGTTGATTTTCAGTTGTTGAACTTTAAGTTGATTATTATTAAGTATGTGACGTTTCAAAGTTGTTGTTTTGTTGTTAGAGATGTTATTAAGAATTTCGTTGCATAGATGTTGAGTTATTTAATTAAAGATGTAAGATGATGGTTCATCCGATGTTTTGAAAGTGTTATATATCCACGATGAATGCAATGAATTTGATAGAAGAATTTGTGACGTCCCGATTCGTTTGCATGATTGAATTTTTATAACTCTGATATATTTGTATAATTGCTTGGGGTAGAATTGGGGTGTTACACTTTACATCTAAAGATAAGGCTTCTTACCAATCAAATGGAAAGATAGAAATATCGAAGGAAGGAAGAAATGAACAAAAGACTTTTGAGTAGGTAGAACGTTCTTAGTTGCTTGCTCACAACCCATCTTCAAAAAACAAAACATCTTTTCAAACATACCAAACACTTTCAAAACGTGAAATATTTTCAAAAGTCCAACACTTTGTATGCATTCTTATAGAAACGAGAATTATTACAAAGTTTTCCTAAACGAAGGTGCTTTTAAAAAATACTTTCAAAACCCACCACAAGCACATTTTTAAACAAAGCATTTTCAAGTGATCTAGCAAGCAACTAAGATCCCACAGATAACTATAGATACAAAGGGTGCTAACACATTCCCTTTTCATAATCTACCCCCCGAACTCAAGAAAACATCTCAAAGATCTTTCCTGTTATTTTCACCCTTTCCTTATTGGATAAAAGAAAAGTCGGTGGCGACTCTTGCTATCTGCAATAATTGCGATCAAATGCAAAACAACCAAGTCAGTTCTCGCACCGTATAACAGAACCGGCGACTCTTCTGGGGAATATTAAAAGTGGGGTTACCTTAGAGCTATATCAAATTTATTTTCTTTAATTATTTGATTTATTTGCTTTACATTTATGGGTCCTTGTTTGGGTTTTTATTGATCCTCTACCCGGATCGGGGAACACCATTTAGGTAAGTAGAAATAGATCGTGGGGACTGTACGACATATATCGACATGGTTGAAACGATGGCTACGTTAGTATGACACATTTGTGGGTACCAGTAGCCCTTGAGTTTAGTCAAGGAGAATACGGGGCCGCTGTGTGGTGTCATGAAGCACTAATTGACCTTAGAACCTTTAATTGAACAACTTGGCCATTAGGAAATAGTGAAATAGCCAGCTTTGGTTTTGACCAAAGATTGGTATATACTCGATTCTACGCTCATTGAGATCGGACTTTCGGGATATTTCGGCCTCCAATAAAGAGGCTTGCGCTGAAACAATGCCTGATGAAGAAAGATCAATGATATTGAGAGTCCCTAGAACCTGGTTACTTTCTAGGACAGGTTGGGCCTACTAAACTTCAAGAGGGTACTTACCAATAAAACCTAATGCAAGCCTAAACCTAAGGACTTGTTTGCTTTGCTTGTATATGATTACTTGTACATAAAATCATGACTTCATACCATAGCATTTTCAATAACCATTTCAAGGATCTCAAGGGCCTGTGATGCAGGGTCATGATGAACCAGACGTCTATAAAGGGGTAAGAGGATTTATTCTCCTCTAACTAAATGTTGTCAAAGACCAAAGCCCGATAACTTGAGTCAAGGGCTATGACCCACTCGACATGGTGAGCTTGATTCTCGTGGAAGGACATTCAACAATACGAATTTCTTCACTCAAAGCTACAGAAAAAGTTCAACTTCTAACATCTTCTTGTGTTTACTTCGCGAGATCCTTGAAAACATCACATTTTCATATCATGCATGTCATTATAACAGGTTTTCTCCATGCAGATTTCTCATCTGCTTATTGTTTATATCAGTAGAGATGGCTCTAGAAAAGACTATCAAGGACATTCAGACTCAAAATGCTCAACTTCAAGAAATGTTCTTGAAACTATCCAAGGGGCAAGAAGAAGTGAAAGCACTCCTCATTGAGAGCATGAACAAAAATAATCCTGACGACAACATGGATGACCAGTTGGAACAGTTACAAACTGAATAGGCAACAATGAAAATCCAGATGATGGGTCAGATGGTAGGTCAAATGGCTCTTATCCAAAGCTTAGCTCAGGGACAAAAAGAGTTGAGAGCCCTTGCAACAAGCATCATCAAGACGGATACAACCATATGGGACAAACAGCTAGAATTGGGGATCAAGGCATTAATCATCCTCCGATGAGACAAGAAGTTGGTTTGGTCGAATGAACACCCTTCAAAATGGCTACTATACCAAGAGTCCAACAATAACCTCTCCAACCACAACAGGGTGGTCAGCGTAAGCAAGATATTTTCAAAAGACAATTTACAGAGATCAACGTGTCTTTGGCTCAAGCATTGCATCCTATGTTGGAAGCCAAGCGGGTTACATTAAGGGAACCTCCTCAGAAACCTAAAACTTCTGCTCCCAACTACAAACACAATGAAAAGTGTGCATACCACTCCAATAGTCGGGGACACGACACTAACCACTGTTGGGCATTGAAGAACAAGATTCAAGACCTGATCAATGAAAGATAATTGGAATTCACACAAGATGGTCAACCGGAGTTTTTCTGTCATCCCTCAAAGACACACCATCTGAAGTGACAAATTTAGGTGGAGAAATTTTTGTTCATTTGAATTTTCAGTTGTAATTTCTTTGTTTGTTTAAACATTTGCCCTTATGTCAGACTTTGGTTATTCTCATTACTGCATTGCATATGTTTGTCTTGAGTTAATCCATTCTTTTTCACTATATTTAAACTATTCTTTTTACTCCTTTTTGTGATATTCAACTCTCGTTAAAAGTTGTAAGCCTTTAGAGGGAGGATGATGAAAAGAATGCCATAATCTCATATAGTATGCTTTTAGACAAACCTTGCTGACGATGTACATGCGTTCTTTCAATTCCTAAACAGTGGAGTTATAAGGAAGATAATCCATAGTCAACCCCTTTGAGCCAAAGAAGTAGGAGTTTTCTTTTTTGCACAAATTGAAACCTTTAATCATAACCTGGGGCATGGTAGTTTCTCAATTAATTCAAATGCGTGTTCAGTCGCAAACTTTCACTTCGTACACAACGAATGACATCAACAACGTCATTCTGAATCAAAATACGGCGATGGTTCCCCATAAAATAAGAAGTCATTATCTCTCAAAAGAAAATCCCACTAAGTAAAAACCTATGGAGGAGACTTAAGAAAAACTGGGGCATCCCGCTGACTGTAGTCACAAAATAAAACAAAAACTATCAGGAAAAAATCAGGGATAATAAATCAAAAAGAGGTCGTCACAAATCCTCGACAACATGAAAAATGTTGCAAAATGACTAACTTCTCCAACAAACTTAACTTGTCCAAACCATCACCAAAACGTCATTCCATACTCAATTAGGAATCAAAACACGTAATTAACTGAGTATAGGACTGGAGAACATCATGGAGAACGGGTTGGGTATAAATACACTTTGAGCCTTATCCTTTGTTTCTAAAACTGTGAACCAGGCCACACTATAACCTTTCAAAAGTCCTAATTGACGCATGGGTTAGTTCGAAAGCATACTATTACAAAAGGTATCCTGACTCCTATAAGGGTTACGGTAAATCCTGAGTCGAATTCACATTCTTAAACAATTATTTTACTTGCAAAAAATGCATTTTCAAAAACTTCAAGACAAACATAAACTTTACATTGTTTGAATATCACTGTTTGTATATAGCTATTTGTTTGACAACAAAGAAATTCACACGACGAATATCTAATAAATGGAAATCCTCTCAAGAAACAAAGTCACTTCAAATGGGAAGACACTTCCAATGACAAATCTCCCATAATCAAGGGGAATGACATGTTACTGTCTAACTCGTCTGGGGCAGTCAAGTCAAGATTCCAGGAAACCTCTCATAAAGTCTTGAATAGCCAGGGGAAGGTCTCCATCTGAATCACTTGGGGAAGTGAACATGAATTCCAGCAAAGGGTCACGTATGACCAAACACACATTTGCTGGCAGCATTATGAACAGTGACAAATCCCCAAAGTCCCTTTCATAAGGTGATCCCCGTTGAAGTCTCCAGAGCCACCTCTATAAGGTTATCCCCACAGAATAATCTTCACGGATTAGGGTACAAACCCCAGAAGGTCAAATTCATGGATATCCCCATAATGTTGGATCCATGCATTCCCCAGCCAGAGTTTCAGTCTATGGAAAACCTCTCCCCAGTTGATTTGGTCTCAAGAAAAATCCTTGAGGAGTTCTGCTAAAAGAAAACACCTCCCCAGCAGTTCATCAAATATTCTCTTCAGCATGGTTTATTTCCCCAACAAACTACAAATTCCCCATCTTGAGTTTGCCTCTCAGAATATTAAAAATTAAGGGATCATAACTACTAATCCCTAGTGAAGTCGCCAACAGTTACTAAAACCTGGACCCGACCAGATAACAATTTAATTCTTCAAATCACTAACAAAATTACTCTCCCCCAGTAGATTTTGCCACTATCCCCAGTGAGTTACTGCGAAGCCTGGAATCCGACCAAATAGCAGTTAACTTCATCTCCCCCAACAAGTTATTATGAAGCCTGGATGTCGACCAAATAACAGTTAACTTTCATTCTCCCAAACAAGAGATAATTCCCTACTAGAGCAACGGATAACTAAAACTCCTAAACTCTTTTCCCCAAGCAGAAATCAACACTCTCCATGGAGTTTCCTTCAAGCAAAGTCAACATTACCCAGTGGAGTTCTCATCAAACAACAGGGGAGTCCCCGACAGAAACATCCTAAAACAAGGTCTGAAGAGAAGCATACTCTTCATCCCGAGCAGCATTCTAGGATTTCATTTCCCAAGGCTCACCAGCATTTGTCAAGGATTTATTTTCCCAGACAAAGATACACTTCAACAATATTTTACATTTCATACGTCATAGCATATGCATACGAAACACATATAGCACAATCTCATTTATTTTGAGAACACCATTATGTAATGCATTTCATACATCATGACATTGCATACATCTAACTCTTTACCTTTTCAAGAAAGATCAATCAACAGATAGTTATCATCAAAAAATTTCAATGGGTCCAAGATTAGTTTCTAAAGCAAGACAGAGAAACTACCTACGTGACCAGATGCAGCTTCACACGGGTTCATCATGAAGAAATCTTACAAGGGTTCCTTATGACTTCCAAATTCAACTTTACACGGGCTCATCATGAAGCGATCTTACACGGATTCCTTCCCATCCTGAAGTGAAGTTTCACACGGACTCATCCTGAAGCAGCCCTACCTAGGCTCCTTCTCATATATTTCCAGATGAAGTTTCACACGAAATCATCCTGAAGCAACCCTACCCAGGTTCCTTCTCATAATTTCCAGATGAAGTTTCACACGAACTCATCCTGAAGCAACCCTACCCAGGTTCCTTCTCATAATTTCCAGATGAAGTTTCACACGAACTCATCCTGAAGCAGCCCTACCCAGGCTCCTTCTCATATATTTCCAGATGAAGTTTCACACGGACTCATCCTGAAGCAACCCTACCCAGGTTCCTTCTCATACATTTCCATATGAAGTTTCACACAGACTCATCATGAAGCATCCCTACCCAGGTTCCATCCCATACATTTCCAGATGAAGTTTCACACAGACTCATCATTAAGCAACCCTACCCAGGTTCCTTCTCATGATTTCCAGATGTAGTTTCACACGGACTCATCATGAAGTAGCCCTACCCAGGTTCCTTCTTATACATTTCCAGATGAAGTTTCACACGGACTCATCATGAAGCAGCCCTACCCAGGTTCCTTCTCATATATTTCCAGATGCAGTTTCATAGAAACTCATCCCAAAGCAGCCCTACCCAGGCTCCTTCTCATATATTTCCAGATAAAGTTTCACACTGACTCATCCCGAAGCAGCCTTACACAGGTTCCTTCTCATGATATCCAGATACAGTCCCACACGGATTCATCCTGAAGCAGTCTTACACGAATTCCTTCTAATACATTCTCGGACACGGCTTAACACGGGTCCGTTCCAGCATGTCAGTTAGAATTAAATCGACCAAATATTTATTCTGATACTTCTTCCAGTTACAGTCAAGCTTAGACTTAGTCTAATTTCTATCAACGATCACCTTTGGATGGGATCTATAAGCCCATCTCTGACAACTCTCCGTCATCTCTCCAAATGGAATCTGTAAGCCCATTCCCAATTCAACACCTCATCGAGGGAAAATTTCTAGGAACTTTAGTGTTCAATCATCTTTCACCTTCAAGTAACGAAAGGAAGATCTGCCAATCTCACTCTTCAGGTTCAAGGAGATTGAACAAGGGCAGCTGTTGTACCCTAAAATTTTCCCTCTCAATTTCTCAAAGATTCTCTCACAAAAAATCTCCATTGCTCAAAATTGCACAAGTTTTGATCAGCTCAAAACACTTCCTCAACACTTGGCTCAAATTAAGGTTTGGGTTTGGACAACTACAATTGTACTTTTAATGCCCCATATAGTTTCCATGGATCGTATTGGACTCTCAAGCATCAGGTCGAAGAATGGAGGAAGAAGAAACTGTCGAAAGGGCAAAGCAAATCGAAAGGAGTGACTGCAGATAATAGTTCGAATTCAAAATATGGTTTAGGCTTTTCGAATCACATGACAAATATAAGAAGAGCAAGCTTGCTTCAATCCACAAGCTTCGATTGGGAAATGTCTATCTTCATGCTTGCTTCGATCCATAAGCTTCGATTGGGCAATGGATGTCTTCATGCTTGCTTTGATCCACAAAGAAATGACTTCCTTCATGTTTGCTTCAATCCACAAGGCACTTGTTTCCTTCATGCTTGCTTCGATCCACAAAGCAATGGCTTCTTTCATGCTTGCTTCGATCCACAAAGCAATGACTTCCTTCATGCTTGCTTCGATCCACAAGGCAATGGTTTCCTTCATGTTTGCTTTAATCCACAAGGCAATGGTTTCCTTCATGCTTTCTTCGACCCACAAAGCAATGACATCCTTCATGCTTGCTTCGATCCACAAAGCAATGACTTCCTTCATGCTTGCTTTGATCCACAAAGCAATGACTTCCTTCATACTTGCTTCGATCCACAAGGAAATGGTTTCCTTTATGCTTGCTTCGATCCATAAAGCAACGACTTCCTTCAAGCTTGCTTTGATCCACAAGGATAGTTGGTTGTGGCATTTGAAGGTTGTGGATCTATGTGATCAAAACGAAAGGGCAAAGTATTCGATTCAAGGAATCAAGTTGAAGACAGAATCCATAGGTCATGCTACATGATCTTGCTTTCTATGCCTCAAGCTTGGGTTTCACTCCATAATTAATTGTTTACACAATGAATTAAGCTCTTACCCAAGTGTTTAAAGTAATGTCCAAGCCAATTTTCCCTTAATGGCACAAAGTTACCATTGCCATTTTTAGAAAAGCAAGCTTTATGCAAATTGTCAATGCATTGAGCCTTGTGACCTTTATCTCTGATTGCAAGCAACATCTAAAGTATGAGTCAAATCTCCTGCACCCAACAAACATCAGGTCATGCTTGTACTTGAACTTTGGAACCATGAAAATCCATTTAACTGGATTTTTGGTTTTCAACCAAACCATAATTTGTTATCTTACAAATATGGTTACTCCAACTTCCCAAACCTTTTCTCTATAAATAGAGAGGCCATTTGCAAGCTAAAGGGTCCAGATTCTTGTATGTTGAAAAATCCTCAAACACTCCCAAAACTCTCAAAAACTCAGAACCTGCACACAAGCACAAAGCTGAGCAAAAAACTTGGCACATCCAGACTTTACAAAAAAAAAATTTCAAATCCCTTTGTGCGTTAGTGAGCCTTTCGATTCACTCTGAGCTTCCATACACCAGCCTTAAAACACTCCCAAAGCCCTAAAAAAGACCTCTCAAGGAAGGTAGTGATCCTTTCGATTCACTCCCAACTTCCATATACCAACCTTTCAATTCACTCCAAGCTTCCATATACCAGCCTTTCGATTCAGTGACTTTTAAAGCAAAGTAGTGATCCCACTAGCTCAAGGAAAGTACAGGAAAGCTTAATTCATCATTGAATCATTTCTGGAAGTCATACAGAGCTCATTCGAATTGCACTTCAAGAAGTAAGATTTCTTAACTGTGATATCTTGATACAAGCATTTTCAGCACATACAAATAAAAGAAAATATGTAGATATCATACCTAGGAAGTTGACCATGCTCTTAGTTTTGATTATCACTGCTTATACATTGATAATTTCATATCTCATCAGTTAGGCTTTAGTTTTGGTACTGAATAAAATTCATGTTAACCTCTGATCGATAACTTTAAAAAATTACATGGTTGGATTTATATTCAAATTCTAGGCAGGTTTGATATTTACATCTTTCGATTTGGCTGAGAAATGAAGCTTTTCGAAGCTTAACAATGGAGTTATGCATCCCTGCGCGCGCGAAGGAAGAAGATGAAGCCATGTTCAAATTTTTCAGAAATGAGTTCATTTTATATTTAGTGCAAGCTGTATAACTAACGGATGAAACAGACCACCCCAGTGGTACAAACAACATGCGCGAAAGGCATTTATATATAAGGTCCTGGGTTCGAACCCCAACGTGACCTTTTGTATTTATTTTGTCATTTTTTTCCAAACTGACATGCAGGTTTATAACATTTTAGTGTTGGCTGTTTTGAATGAAAGGTGTGGAGAACCTGGGTTCAAACCTTGGCAGAACCAAAACAAATTGTTATCACTTGTTTGTTTTCATTTTTTAACAAATTTCAACATTTTTTCCATCCAATCAAAACAACTCCTTTTGAGTTGATTTTTTGAACACTATTTATTTACAATGTCTATTTTATGAACATATAAAAATATCACAAAAAAATATTTTATTTTCATATTTATTTTAAAAAACCAAAATCCATTCCCTTTCCATTTCTATTCTTGTATATTATTTCATTTCATTTCTTGTACATTATTCAAGTTCAATATGGTTGTAATAGATAATTCGGATTTAATTTCTTGCGATCTCCATTTGTAAACTTGTACACCGCATCCCCAAATGACATAATAGCGTTGTAAATCTACTTTCCCAAATTTATCGCTTTCATATAAAATGCTAGTAACTTAGGGTTTGTATGGAAAGATAAAATCAATGCTTAGAAAACACTAATCCAAGATAAATCAAGCACGAAAAACAAACACTTTGCACACTTGCACCTCTAGGGTTAACTCCACTTGTTTCCTTATGAAAAATGGTCATGTTATGCATGTGATACGTCTTAGCAAAAACAATCAAAAAATACAAGATCATAGTCCCTCGATGACGCTACGAATGTTGCCATACAAATGATATTAATCTCTCAAGAGAAATGCTAAGATATCTCACAACATTACTATTCATGATTATACGATGACCCACACCCGTTCCTTTACATCCAAATATAAGGCTTCTTACCAATCAAATGGCAAGATAGTAATATCAAAGGAAGGAAGAAATAAACAAAAGACTTTTGAGTAGGTAGAACGTTCTTAGTTGCTTGCTCACAATCCATCTTCAAAAAATAAAACATATTTTCAAACACACCAAACACTTTCAAAACATGAAATATTTTCAAAAGTCCAACACTTTGTATGCATTCTTATAGAAACGAGAATCATTACAAAGTTTTCCTAAATGAAGGCGCTTTTCAAAAATCTTTCAAAACCCACCACAATCACATTTTCAAACAAAGCATTTTCAAGTGATCTAACAAGTAACTAAGAGCCCATAGATAACTATGGATGAAAAGGGTGCTAACATCTTCCTTTTTCATAATCTACCCCTCGAACTCAAGAAAACATCTCAAAGGTCTTTTCTGTTCTTTTCACCCTTTCCTTATTGGATAAAAGAAAAGTCGGTGGCGACTCTTGATATCCGCAATAATTGCGATCAAATGCAAAACAACCAAGTCATTTCTCCCACCGTATAGCAGAGTCTCTAGAGGATCGAACTCAATCCCTTGTTGTCAATCATGTCCTGAATCTTGATCTTCAGGGCCCAGTAATTGTTGCTGTCATGACCAGGACTGTTTGAATGATAAGCACACCTTGCATTCAAATTGTACTTAGGAGAGGCGGTGTTGGGATTTGAAGGAGGATCCCGCAGTGAAATGATTTCGGCTTTTAGCAAGTGTTGTAGTGCCTGAGACAAAGGAATATTAATCTTGTTGAATTGCCTTATTGGAGTGTCTGGCCTTCGGAGGTTACCTTGTTGTTGCTGTTGTTAGGCAGGTGCCAGATTGCAAATCAAAACCGCTCCCACAGTCTCATGGCGGTTAATTTTGCTACGACTTTTATGGCCATAGAAAACACTAACTTCCTTTTTACCTCCGAATGGCTTCTTCACAGCACTAGAAGATGCAACCATCAGGATCTTCCCACTCTTGATACCGCTTTCAATCCTTTCCCCGGTCAAAATCATCTCTGTAAAACCAGATGAGGAACTCCCGATCAGCAGATTAAAGAACAGGCTTGTCAGAGTGCCCATAAACATGTCTACCATTTTCCGATCACTCAGAGGTGTTTATACCATGCCAGATAAATCCCTCCATTTCTGTGCATATTCCTTGAACCCTTCATTAGATCCCATGGACATATTTTACAGTTGTACTCGAGTTAGTGCCTGGTTAGCATTATATTGACACTGCTTATAGAAAGCAACAGCCAAATCTTTCCAGGTGTGGATATTGGTTCCCTCCAGCTGATAGAACCATTCCAGTTGTGTGCCAGTCAAAATTTCTTGGAAGAAATGGACCCATAACTTCCGGTCAGTAGTGTAAGGCTAGATCTTTCTGACGTATGACCTCATGTGAAGTTTAGGACAAGAGACCCATCGTATTTGGCAAAGACAGGGACCTTGAACTTACGTGGGATGACCACCCCTGGGACCAAACCTAGTTCATCGAAATCCAAGCCTGGTATCTGCTGGATTTCCATTTCCTAGAGCCTGTCCTCCAACTAATTATATGTGTCATCCGCAGGAGGATACTGTTCGTCAAAAAAGTCTTCGTCTTCAGGAGTATTCTTATAACCCTGATTGTTCTTGCCATCTTCATCATGGTTGTCATCTTCTTCATAGGAGTCATCTTCTACATAGACTGGTTGAGCAGGACCCTTAAACCTTCTCCCAATATTGAGGACATCAGTTGGCTTCTTGGTCTTCTTTTTCTTGGCGACGAGCGCCAACAGCTCCTATTGCCCTTGGGCTAGATTCATGAGATTTTCCTAAAACTGGGCGTGTTGAGCCTGGAGATCTTTTACGGTTTGTTCGAGGGCCATTTTTCTGCTGAATTAAACAACGATAAAATGAGAAATCTGTATGAAAAACCTGTTATGAAATGATGCATGATATGTAAATGCAGTGATTTCAAGGACCTTAGGAAATTTAAATTTGCTAACCAGGAGGAAACAAAAAATTTATTAGCAAAGTTCAAATTACAACTGCCTTTTAGGCTTACAATGATAAAAAAAGATCTCAAAGATAAAATAAAATTCCTAAAATACAAGAATAAAATCTCCCATGGACTTTTCCTCTTTGTACTAATGTATGCATTAAGACCCCGTTGCTCTTGAAGTTGTCTTGTGAGCTCAAACACCCTCTTCTCACTTGCATAGAATTGAGTCTCAAAGATGTCTTGTTCCTCCTTCAATTGAATCTAAGACTTCTGCAAATCTTCAAGGTCAGTAGGCATATCATGATGGAGAATGGTATAAGGAACATCCCCCTCAATAACAGGCTCCACAACTATTGGTAGGACGACTGGATACGACATCATGAGATTTTGAGTGTGAGATCAAACCCATTTGAGGTAAGGCTCCATAGGAATAGAGTTATTATGCCCCAAAGTCTTTCTATCAACCTTGTTTACCATGCCCCAATCTCGTGCAAACCTTTGATGATAACCTTGGACATCTTTCTCGTAGTCGAATACAATTCCTTGGATGAGTGCGTCATGAGGGCCATCTCTTCGGGCAAATCCAAATTACCGTAGTTCCAGAGAAGTGTTATAAGTAACGCCTCCCCTAATTCCCAAGAGTGGGACATTGGGGAACTCCCGACAACAGTCAATGATAGCAACATCCTCCAGAGATCGGGAAAACCAATAAATATCTGAATGAGAGAGCGACATCATCCTTTGAGACCACGTTAAGCCTTGTTCATTATTCAATATTGATCTAGGAAGGTGCGAAATTAACCACCTAGAGAGCAACAGAATGCAACACATAAGAGTCCCTCTCTTCCTCAAAGTACGAGTGTGAAAATAATGTAGTATGTCTCCAAGCAAAGTAGGCACAGGGTTACGAGAAAGAAAAACCTTGACATCACTCACATCTATGAGTTGGTCCGGATTAGGGAACAAAACCAAACCTTATATTAGAAGAGCCAAGGCATCTTCAAAAGCTTAAAAATCCATATCTTCCCAAAACAATTGAGCCTTCTCTAATAGAAACTTAGCTAGAAAACCCTCAACTTCACTCCTTGTTTCCAAATTAGCTACAATGTCAGATCTCTTCAAATGCAAGGCCTTGGCCATAAATTCAGGCTTTGGAGTTTCCTCTAAACCAGTGAATGGAATTTGATC
This sequence comes from Vicia faba, assembly GCA_948472305.1. Lineage (NCBI taxonomy): Eukaryota > Viridiplantae > Streptophyta > Magnoliopsida > Fabales > Fabaceae > Vicia > Vicia faba. Next base: position 1,142,586,460 of record OX451739.1, on the reverse strand, counting down.
AAGCACAAGCACTCCTAATAGTTGAGAGAACTCTTCCAATGTAGGCACCAATTGATAGTCGGGAAAGGTGAAACAATGATGCATAGGATCAAAGAACTGAAAGATCACACACATCATATCTTCTTGAAAGATGGAGGTAGCCAGATTGAGAAGTCGACCATATCTTTTAGTGAAGGGAGAATCTTCAAGAACCCTTGATGCTAACTCTTTGAGTTGAGGAAGCACTTTTGCGAAGCTGATTCAAATGGTATTTCGACGAATGGAAGCCATAGTCTGCAAAATAGAACAAAGATAAATTCCCTGGTCCTTGAAATGGTTAGGAGATGAAATGGTATAATGTCATAATGCTTATGATGTTATGAATAATTAATCACAAACAAGACACACAAAGACCTTAGGCTTAGGCTTGCATGGGGTTTTATAGGTAAGTACCCTATTGAAGTTTAGTTGGTTCAATCTATCCTAAAAGAAGTAATCAGGTTCTAAGGAATCTCAATATCATTAATATTTCTTCATAGGGCATTGTTTCAGCACATGCAATCTGTTTTTGCAACCAAAATATCCCGAAAGTCCGATCTCAATGAGTGTAGTGTCGAGTATCAACCAACTTCAGTCTTGCACCAAAGCTGGCTATCTCACTACTTTCTAATAGATAAGTTGTTCAACTAAGGTTCTACGGTCAGTTAGTGCTTCACGACACCACTCAGTGGTCCCGTATTCTCCTTGATTCAACTCAAGGGACACCGGTACCCACAAATGTGTCACACTAACATAGATATCGTTTCAACCATATTGGTCTACGCCGTACAATTTCCATGATCTATTGTTACTTACCTAAAATGCCCTAGATCAGGGTATAAGATCTTTACAAGAATACCCAAACAACCCTTCAAGAATAAATCATGCAAGTAAAACAAGGAAAGCGTTTAAAATATGAACTATCTCTAAGGTAACCTCACTTTTAGTATCAGTCCCCAACAAAGTCGCCAATTCTGTAATACGGTGGGAGAACTGAATTTACTGGTTTTTGCGCTTTATTGTAATTGTTGCGGTTAGCAAGAGTCCCCACCGACTTTTCTTTTATCCAATAAAGGAAAGGGTGAAAAGAACAGGAAAAACCTTCTAAAGATTTTGAGTTCGGGGGGTAGGTTATGGAAAGGGAAGGAGTTAGCAGCCTTTCCATCTATAGTTACCTACGAGCTCTTAGTCGCTAGCTCACTTTGAAAGTGATTTTTAGTGTAAGTGTATTTGAAAATATTTTTATAAATACGCCTTAGTGAGAAAAACTTTGTAATGATACTCGTATCATTGAGAATGCATACAAAGTGTTTTTGTCTTAGAAAAATATTTAGGAAAGGGAGTGTATGTGTGAGAAATTTGTTTTGTGAGACTGAAACTACAAGTTATCTACCTACTCGAAAGATCTTTGTTCTTTTCCTATTTTCCTTTAGATAGTGTTATCCTACCATTAGTTAGTAGGTAGCCTTATCATCGGATGTTTTAAGGGACATGCGAGGGTCATCGTACAATCATGAATGCAACTCGTAAGATATTTTAGCAATTACCCTAAGGTATCAAGATCATTTATCGAGGCAACATCGAAGGGTCATCGAGGGACTATGATGTCGTATCCAAAGGGTCTTTGCTAAAACTTCTCCCGTTCGAGAGACGTGATTGTTTGTTTTCCGAAGGCAACAAGTGGAGGTACCTTAGAGGTGCGCTTGTGTGAAGTATGTTGTGTTTCAATTATTTATCTTGGATATTTAGGTTTTCTACCGTTTACTTTTAAATCTTGTCTTGCAAACATATTAGAATACATCTAGCAGTTAAATATATATAGAAAAATAAATATGCGTGAATTAAACTACGCTATTACATCGCTTCTAGATGGGGGAGTACAAACCAAAATAGGGGGAAACATTTAAATGAATCCTAATTTTAACTATTACAACTTATGGGCAATTATGAAGAAAAAATAATGTGAAAATGTAAATAACGCGTGGAGAATGAAAAAAGAGGAAATATCTAAAACCCTAAAAATTTCTAAGTATAAAAAATATTTTTGTTATTTTTAATTTTAATTAGGAAAAAGACTTTGAACCTAATTCTAACTAATTTTAATTAACAAAATAATCTCAAAAATGATTTAAATTAATATATATTTTATTGTAAAAAAAAAAGTTAATTAATTAAACCCTAAATCTAATTTTTATTTGATTTTATGATTTTTTTTTTATCAAAAATTATTTATTAAGAGAAAAGAAAAGAAAAAATGAAAAAAAAAATATTCAAAATGGGTTGGGCTGTAAAACAAATATGAGAGGTGTAAACTGCAATTGAAATCCAGGCCCACTGAGCTAGCGCTGGATTCAGTTCATTGTCACTTCAGGAGTCCATCATGGAATCCGCGCTTGGAGACGTCAGATCAGGCCTGTGATGATCTAATGGTGAGAAGCATTGTGGCGTATGATCTGATGTTGGGGCGTGCTACACAGGATCCAGTAAAACATGAAAATATAGAGAAAAATACAAGGGGTAGGTTCGAACCCACACCCTTGTATACGAGCGACTTAGAGGCATGTACACTACCATTGGGCCAATTGTTCATTCGTTAATCCAGATACAAACAAATACATATATAATGAAACTATATCATTTGGATTTCAAAACACACGCATGCAACTTGATTTGAATGGACCATTAACAAAGTGACACATAGGCACCGGAGTCAATTTTCTGAATGTCTTCTCCGGTGGGATCAAAATCTAAACCTGCAAAAAAACAAAGATAGGATTCAAATCAGTCCTACCCCCTTAAAAAATCCCCCTGAGTCTGAATCAATGCTTATTTTTGGCCAAAACACATTAGAGCATGCACTTTGAGTCCAAATGCACAGATCGGAAGAAGAAATCGTATTCACTCATTTTGCGTGCATGAGGACATGTTAAGGGTCAAAACCTGTTCATCATAAGCTCGAAACATGTTAGCAATAATCATGAGGTTTAAAAACGTATGAAATGAAATATCATGAATTTTAAGAAATGTTATGCGATCGGAGATGCAAGCTATGCCTTTACTGTGTGTCTTAGACCATGGTATCTGGTCTAAACTCACCCTTCAACATCCAGGAGGAGAAAATGATTGGAATTACATAGTGAAAGGACCTGTGGACAGAATTTGAGACTCGAGGGCTTCTTGATAATTTTGTGTAATTTTGCTAGCTTTCTATGCGTCTGTTTTCTTGCCCTGCTTTTGGCATGCTTTGCTTCAGTATATATAGAGGAAGAGATGGCCTTCTGAATATGGTAATGTATCAACCATGAATGCTCCAATAAAACCAAAAATCAAACCATTTGTAAACTTGCCTTTTCCATCATTCCTTTCCCTTTTCGTTTTTTGCATGAATCTAGACACACTGCTTGCTTGCTGGAGTTTGTGATGGGTCTGCGAAGAGAGTAAACCTAAAGGCCTAAGTCTTCACACTCTATTTTCATTTTTATTCAATTTTATTCATTTTTAAATGAATAAAAATTCAAATAAAAGCAATAAAAATAATAATCATGTGTGAATGTTTTAGAGGTCTTATCACATCTTATAAACATGTTTGAATATAAAAAACTAGGCCCATCAGTTCAAAATTGCAATTTTGCTAAATTTGCATTTCATGAATTTCTTCAAAATCTCCTAACTTGTGCAACCCATAACTTGATCAATTTTCATATTTTGAAGATTATCTTTGACTTTTTAGAAAGCTTAAGATGTCCTCTACAATCTCTATGTTGATAATTTTTTCTTTTGATAACATTATCTTGATGTAAGTTGCCTTGATAAAAAAGTATCTTTTGTTGACTTTTGAAAATGTCCTATAATGTTTTAGGTCATATATTTCAAATGAAGCATTTTTTGGACTTGGTTATAAAAACAAAGTTGTAGGTAATTGAATCTTATCAAAATGATCTTTTGTTGGGAAAAATTTTATGAAGTATGTGAAAGTTATGCCTGGTCAAAGTTCAGTTGACTTCTCCTAAGGAAACCCTAATTTTACAATTCTTGACTTTTGATGATTTGAGAGATTTCCTTGGGGAATCATGATAAACCCTTGATCAAATGATGAATATAACTTCAAAATGTTGATGTTGACCAAAAATCTTGAAGTTTGAATGTATGTTGACCACAGTTGACTTTTTTATCAATATAGTTGATTTTCAATCATCTGAGCCATTGACTGAGCAAACTTGTGATGTAGGACTTGAAACTTGACATGAACCTTATTGAGGACCGATGGAGAACCATGAAAGCCACTTGAAACCTTTGAAAATTAAACTTATTTTAGGAAATCAAAACCCTAGTTGTAGACCCCTCGCTTAGGAGGAGGTTTGATTGGTCAAACCTTGTGTACCTTGAGTGTTTGAGAAGTTTAGAAGAATGTCTTGAGAAGAAAAGAGGAGGGAAAATTTTGGGGTACAATAGGAATTATGTCTTGTGATCTATCTTGAGTTTTGATTGATGTATTTCAAGTTGATTTGAATTCTTGCCCATAAATGTTTCTAATTGAGGATTAGGGCTCAACATAATAAATAGTAAGCACTCAAGAAGATTTTTACATTCTTGCAGTTGTAAATGAAACAAACAAAAATGTGGAAGGGTTATTTGTAAAGACAAAAAATAACATGTTGAAACAAATATGTTGTCAAGAAGATTTTCTTCAGTGCAGAAACTGAGCAACCCAATTTGTTGTATTTGGCTGCTATTGGGAACATGTGTAGGGTTGTTTGGAAGGACAAAAAAGAAATGTAGCTACACTGTCCTATTTAGCAAAGTTTAAGAACTACAACATTTAAGATCAAACATTTTCTTTATAAACATAAATGTGGAAGAAAGTGCTAGAGTGATTATTAACAAGTTGAAGATTGGGGTTATAGATAAGCTTGACCAAGGACTCTTAGAGCTGGTTTGTCATGTTACTTATTGATGACATTAGTGGTGAGAATAGGTGGTGCTTCATATTTAATCAGCAAAAGGTATGTGTAATGGTACATTGGTGGTTATTGTACTTACTTGTTATTATGTGTTTAGGGACTAGTGCAAGTATTTGAGGAAGGGTATACTGAATTTGGACACGGGTTTTGTCTAATGCATTTTTATGCTAACTTCATGAAGAAGTTTGGAGATGGTACACTCTTCAGAGGTCTCCTTATGGCTGCAGGAAAATTGATGCATTTATAGAGGCGATTCTCATATAGTTGAAGTTAATGTTTATTTGAAATTAAGTTGACTAACACATGATATTCACCGTGTTATTATTGAATAAGTTTACCATGATGTTAAACCATGCTATTACATAAACTTATATTATAATGTTGGACATATTAAAAATAATTTATATAATCAACTTCATTAATTGAATTGACCTCATCCACTGTTTTTCCAATTATCTCATTGATTTCATCCATTCCAATAGACAAGAGACTGAAAGAGTATTATAAAAAAAACAGTCTTTAGCATGTAATGAAATAGGATCTTTGAAGCATTGTTTGTAAAAATTAAATAAAATTATATATATTACTCGTTAGGAGTAGAATATGATATATTGAGAGATCTACAATATTTGAGAATGGAGATATTAGGGAAGGTTTATAATACAATTGGTGTAATTGGAAAGTTATGAATCACTCAATCTACTACATGTATATATAACCAAAGATAGGTTTGAGATTGCTTCTAAAAATTGGTTTCGTGTAATGGTTGATGTGATCTATATGAATGACTAATGAAGAAGATGGAGAATATGGCAGAAAGAATCAGGGTTAGTAAAAAGCGTCTAATCAGAACCAAATTAATGCTAAATTATCCAAACTTAAAAGAATATCCAAAATACAAACAATTTATCCACCAAACATGGAAAATCAACCAAAGTAATTCCAAATTATCCAAACTCAAAAAGATTAACACAAACAAAATATCGAACATACAACCCAATTAGAACAAAACCAACATAATGCACCATTATCCCAAACTTCATATTTTAACTAGTGCATTCCTTCTCTTTTCCTGAATATCCCAATACTTTGCAGCCTTTGACATAACTTGGTTCAACAAAACATTCTTAGATAACTTAACAAGATAAAGTGCACGTTCAATCCTTGTGGGAGTCACAACCTACATATAATTCCAAACATTTAGAATAATTATAAATATAATAAGAGGGGAAGCATTTAATAAATAATGATCACACATATTCAACTTACAGTTATTGTATCAAAACGACTGATGTACACATAATCATCCATTTAGCCACCCACACTCCACAATCATTTCTATGGCCAGTCATTTAAATGCATTAGTGTCATTTCAATAAAATAAAAATAGAGAAAGGGTTGAGAATATTTATGATTTGCGTTGCTGTTGTGGGGGCCCCCATGGTTGAACTACGTAAAATTTTGTGATTATATTGTCGGGACAATAATGTGAATAAAGTTCACCAAAAGAATCATGAAATAATATTTCTTCAAGAAATATGGCCTACCACAATAGTAAATATCATATTTAAATTAAAAATAACATACAATAGATCAGAAAGCATAACAAATAATAGATAACATACATACCACATATAAAATTGCATGATGTCTAAAATGATGTCTTTCGGCATAAGGCATAAAGTCCAACCAAACCAGTTCTCTATCAAATAAATCAACAACCAGCAGATACCGGTGCACATCTTGGTCGTTGATAGGAATAAAAATCTATAAAAAAAAACTAATATTAAGTTATATGAACCAAATTTTCAATTTTGAATGTAACAACTATTTTTGTAAAGTAACAGAAAATCACCCTGTTAACAAAAGATTTTGTTGTCGTGAACTTAGCTTGATACATTTTCCTCACATGGTCAGCTGAATATTGTCTGTTCAGAGCATATTTATTAAACAAAATGTAGTTTAAGTCAATAATTAATACTTAAGGATTGCAAATGTAAGAGTTGGAAATGAAAGTGGTAATCACTGCAAACTCGGTAGGCAAATATCAAACAGACTTCATTCTTCCTGTGGTATCCATCACCCAATTTTGTCTGTCAACGACTAGATTAATAATCTATATAGTCAAATAAAAATGATATTAGATCAAAATTTTACATTAACATGGAATTTTTTAATTCCAATCATATAAATATAACCTCTTTGTCAACAAGACAACTAGGCATCAAAGACTTCAGTGCTGCCCTATCCCCAGCTACACTTGATGTATATTTAATCAAAATCTCATCACTACAAAGAATAGATGTATGCACTGTCAGTTATCAGATTAAATGTGAAAAATAAATTTACAATTAGGTTTTAGCATGTGTATTAAAAATACATACTCATTTTGTTGCTCTTCATCAAGCATAAAGATATATGTCGCTGTATAAGCACTTATTTGATTTAAAATCATATTTGGGGTGGGTCTAAAAGTCATTGGTATCCACTATTGTTAAATACATATGAAAGAAAGAGATTTGTAAGTAATAAATTGATATTATGTTATATTAGGTTTTACTTAAAATAATTATTTAATACTTACTTCCAAAATAACAAACAGTATCAGAAGCTTCATATCCAATATTACTTGAGGTGTTGAAGCTTCATAGTTGTCACTGCCTAATATAGTAGTATGATGACTACTCAAATCATTTCAATAATCAGTTTACTAATAGTATAGAAACAGAATACAAAGTAAAGTTCCACAACATGTTATAACCAACATATACGATATTGAAAATTTGATTCTCAAATTGGAAAAATTATCAATCAAACACATGTAAGTCCTTGAATTTATGAATTTCATGACACGCTAAAATTTTGTTGCTAAGAAAATATAGTTCAGGACACACACTCTTATTTATGTTCTCAAGCGTTTTCAAATCAATTTGTGATGTATAAAGGGAAGAACCTTTTCATAAATATGAATGCAACTTTTCATATTGGTGAATTTTGAAGAAACTTTTCATATAAAATATTGGCACATACACATAAATTTAATGACGACTTCCTTATGAATTTTGAAGAAAGTTTTCATAGAAATGATTGAAAATCATCATAGAAGCTCACACACGCATACACATAGAAGTTTTATGACTACTATCCTTATGAAACAGTAAATGGTCCCTGTTTATTTATACTTATTAATGAGTTATTTGAAGCAACATAAAAATGAATGAAAATCATTGGTTACTAGTCCTTGACTTTAGAATTTCATGACACACTTTGTTGCTAAAACAATACTAGTATAGCTTAGTGCAGAGACACACACACACACACATACACACACACACACACACACTTACCGATGTTTTCATGCATTTCAAAACCATAATATATGAAGTATAAAGGGAAGAAAATGATGGACCGATAAAGTAGAAAATAGGAAAAAATGAGTTATTATCTGGATGATATCTCGATAATCTCAATTTTTAGGTGCTTCATGCGAGTCTAAGAGTACCTCTCCCTAATTTGTTTGGAATGAGTTGAAAAGTTTGAAGTCTTTTTTCTCTTCTTATATGTTGAATTCGTTTTAGTGTTGTTGCATTTTGTGCGTCTGTTTCCCATTGTTGGAGAAATTTGTTTCATTTTGATTGTTTATGAAGTTGTAATGTTTTGTGCTTCTACTTGCTGTATGAATGTAAATGTCAATGGATTTATGAAGTTGTGAGGTTTTGGAAGAGTAAGTTATTAGTTAAAATATTTTGTTAGTTGGGGTGTTTAAGTATGATTATATGGTTAGAATGTCAATAGTCATGTCAGATTTTGTGTCCTCAATGTACTTGAAAAATGCAACTGTTGGTGCAAAATTAATGTGAAAAATCCAAAAGAAATAATAATAAAGTTATATAAAAGTTAGTATAAATTAAGTTTCAAGGTAAAACTAAAACAAAATGGAAGAATTCATATTTAGTAAAAATTAGAAAGGAAAAAGAAATAATACTAAAAACAGTTTTTCTCATTAAAACTGTAAAATAAAAGTTGGAATTATTATAAAATAAAGGTTACTCACTTGATGGTATCAATTATTTAAATTTGATAGTGTAAAAATAGGTGTTATTTACAATATTTTTAATAATAAACAAGTTAAATCTTAAATTAGAATTATTAAGAGTAACTTTGTTTTGGTTTTAAAAAAAAAGAGTGTAATGATTTAAGGTATTGAAAAAGTCATGGCACTATTGGTGCACAATGCTGAATTCAAAACAGAGTGAGATTTTAGTAGATGATAGCAATTGATTAGAAAAAGTGTTCATACCTCATGTCTCTATCATCTTCAGATGAAATCAAGCCATGGCATCCAACCCTTGTGTTCTCCATTGTTTCTAAGCTTCAGCTTCTTCTGATTTTAGAGGATAGATTACTGGATAACTTCTAAACCCTTATAATTCTTAATATTTATTGGGTGTATGATATCAAGACACAGTGATGTGTGGTATATTTTCAATGACAACTCCCACTTTGAAATAAAAAATATTTAATGTTTATCAACACGTTACAAAAAAATTAAAATCCTATTTTGAAATATAACAATTTTTAATAATAGATAAAATTAAATCTCATTTTGATAATACAATGTCATTCGTAGTTAGTTAACTCATTACATTTCCTTTGATCACACAATTTCATTTATAGTTAGTTAACCCATTCTATTGAACTTGATCACACAGTGTGATTCATAATTGACTCATTCCATTGACTTTGATCACACGATGCCATTCGTATTTAATTAACCTAGTCTATTATTTTTTATCACACGATGTCATTCGTAGTTAGTTAACACATTCCATTGACATTGATCACACAATGTCATTCATAGTTAGCAAACACATTCCATTGAATTCGATCACACAAAGTCATCCATAGTTAGTTAACTCATTTCATTGAATTTGATAATACAATGTCATATGTAGTTAGTTAACCCATTCCATTGAATTTTATCACATGGTGTGATTCATAGTTGAACCTTTCTATTGACTTTGATAATACAATATCATTCATAATTGTCCCGTTCTATTAACTTTGATCACATAATGTTATTTGTAGTTAGTTAACTTATTCCATTGACTTTGATCATACAAGGTCATTCATAGATGTCCCGTTCGATTGAATTTGATCACACAAGGTGATTCATAGTTGACCCATTCCATTGAATTTGATCACACGATGTCATTCGTAGTTATTTAACCCATTACATTGACTTTGATCACACAATCTCATTGGTAGTTAGTTAACCCATTCCATTGAATTTGATCATACAATGTCATTCATAGTTAGTTAACCCATTCCATTGACTTTGATAACACGATGTCATTCGTAGTTAGTTAACCCATTCAATTGTCTTTGATTACATGATGTCTTTCGTAGTTAGTTGATACATTCCATAGACTTTAATAATACAATATCACTTGTAGTTAGTTAACCCATTCTATTGAATTTGATCACATAATTTAATTCATATTTAAGTGATCCATTCTATTGAATTTAATCACACAATGTGATTCATAGTTACTCGTTTCATTTAGTTTAATCACACGATATCATTCATAATTTTCCCGTTTCATTAACCTTGATCACACAATGTCATTTGGAGTTAGTTAACCCATTTCATTTACTTTGATCACACAATGTGATTCAAAGTTAGTTAACCCATTCTATTGAATTTGATTACACGATATGATTCATAGTCGACTCGTTCCATTGACTTTGATCACACGATGTCATTCATAGTTAGTTAACTCATTTCGTTGACTTTGATCACACAATGTCATTCATAGTTGACCCATTCCTTTGAATTTGATCACACTATGTGATTCAAAGTTTACCCATTCCATTGACTTTGATCACACAATGTAATTCGTAGTTAGTTAACCCATTCCATTACCTTTGATCACACATTGTCATTTGTAGCTAGTTAACCCATTCCATTGACTTTTGTAAGACAATGTCATTCATAGTTAGTTAACCCATTCCATTGACTTTGATCACAAGATGTCATTCGAAGTTAGTTAACTCATTCCATTAAATTTGATCATACGATGTGATTAATAGTTCACCCATTAGATTGACTTTGATCACACGATGTGATTCATATTTAACAAATTCCACTTATTTGATCATATTATATCATTTGTGGTTAGTTGACACTTTACATTGACTTTTATCATACAATGCCATTCTTAGTTAGTTAACTCATTCCATTGAATTTGATCACACGATGTCATTCTTAGTTAGTTAACTCATTCCATTAACTTTGATAACATGATGTCATTCATAGTTAGTTGACCCATTCCATTGACTTTGATCACACAATGTCATTCATAGTTAGTTAACCTATTCCATTTATTTTGATCACACAATGTCATTCTTAATTAGTTAACCCATTCCATTGAATTTGATCACACAATGCAATTCATAGTTGACCCATTCCATTGACTTTTATCACACAATGTGATTCATATTTAACCCATTCCATTGCATTTGATCAAACTATATGATTCATAGTTGACCCATTCCATTGACCTCGATCACACAATGTCATTCGTAGTTAGTTGACTCACTCCATTGACTTTGATCACACAAAGTCATTCATAGTTAGTTAACCCTTTCCATTTAATTTGATCACACAATGTGATTCATAGTTGACTCGATCCATTGACTTTGATCACACAATGTCATTCATAGTTAGTTAACCTATTTCATTGACTTTGATAACATAATGTCATTCATAGTTAACCCATTCTATTGAATTTGATCACACGATGTGATTTATAGTTTGACCATTCCATTGTCTTTAATCACACAATGTCATTCACAGTATACCTATTCCATTGACTTTAATCACACGGTGTGATTTATATGTTGACCCATTCCATTGTATTTATTCATATAATGTCATTCATAGTTCGTTAACCCATTCCACTCACTTTGACCATAAGATATCATTCGTAGTTACTTAACCCATTCTATTGATTTGATTAAACAATGTCATGAATAGTTAGTTAACCCATTCCATTGACTTTGATCAAACGATGTCATCCGTAGTTAGTTAACCCATTCCATTGAATTTGATCACATGATGTGATTCATAGTTGACCAATTTCATTGACTTTGATCACATGATGTGATTCATATTTAAGTCATTCCATTGTATTTAATCACACTATATCATTCATAGTTGACCCATTCCATTGACTTTAATCACACATTTTAACTCTTAGTTACTTGACCCATTCGATTGACTTTTATCACACAATGTCATTCATAGTTAGTTAACCCATTCCATATAATTTGATCACACGATGTGGTTCATAGTTTACTCGACCCATTGACTTTGATCACACAATGTGATTCATATTTAACCCATCCCATTGTATTTTATCAGACTATCTCATTCATAGTTGACCTATTCCATTGACTTTTATCACACAATATCATTCGTAGTTAGTTATATCATTCCATTGACTTTGATCATATGATGTGATTCATATTTAATCCATTCCATTATATTTGATCATACTATATGATTTGTAGTTAGTTTATCCATTCCATTGACATTATCATACAATGTCATTCATGGTTAGTTAACCCATTCCATTGAATTTAATCACACGATGTCATTCTTAGTTAGTTAACCCATTCCATTAACTTTTATCACACGATGTCATTCGTAGTTAGTTAACCCATTCCATTGACTGTGATCACACAATGCCATTCATAGTTAGTTAACCCATTCCATTGAATATGAATTGTGATGTGATTCATAGTTGACCCATTTCATTGACTTTCATCACATGATGGGATTGATATTTTTAATAATTTCACTTATTTGATCATACTATATCATTCATAGTTCCATTGACTTTGATCACACAATTTCATTTATAGTTGTTGAACCGTTCTTTTGAATTTGATCACACAATGTGATTCATATTTAACCTATTCCATTGCATTTGATCATACTATATCATTCATAGTTGACCCATTTCATTGACGATGATCAGACAATGTCGTTCGTATTTCGTTGACTCATTCTATTGACTTTGATCACACAATATCATTCATAGATAGTTAACCCATTCCATTTACTATGATCAGACGATGCCATTCATAGTTAGTTAACCCATTCCAATGAATTTGATCAAACAATGAGATTCATAGTTGACCCATTTCATTGACTTTCATCACGTGATGGAATTGATATTTAAATAATTTCATTGTATTTGATCACACTATATCATTCATAGTTGACCCATTCCATTGACTTTGATCACACGATTTCATTCGTAGTTATTTGACCCATTCCTTTGACTTTGATCACACAATATGATTCATATTTAACTCATTCCATTACATTTGATCACACTATATCATTCATAGTTGAACCAGTCCGTTGATGTTGATCAGACGATGTCATTCGTAGTTACTTGACTCATTCCATAGACTTTGATCACACAATTTCATTCATAATTAGTTAACCCATTCCATTTAATTTGATCACATGATGTGATTCATAGTTTACTCGATCTATTGAATTTAATCACATAACGTCATTCATAGTTATTTAACCCATTCAATTGACTTTGATTACACAATGTCATTCATAGTATACCCATTCCATTGACTTTAATCACACGGTGTGATTTATTTGTTGACCCATTACATTATCTTTAATCACACAATGTCATTCATAGTTCGTTAACCCATGCCACTGAATTTGACCATAAGATATCATTCGTAGTTAGTTAACCCATTCTATTGATTTGATTAAACAATGTCATGTATAGTTAGTTAACCCATTCCATTGACTTTGATCAAACGATGTCATTCGTAGTTAGTTAACCCATTCCATTGAATTTGATCACATGATATGATTCATAGTTGACCCTTTCCATTTAATTTCATCACATGATGGGATTGGTATTTAAATAATTTCACTTATTTGATCACACTATATCATTCATAGTTGACCAATTCCATTGACTTTGATCACACAATTTCATTCGTAGTTGTTGAACCGTTCATTTGACTTTAATCACACAATGTGATTCATATTTAACCCATTTCATTGCATTTGATCACACTATATCATTCATAGTTGACCCATTCTATTGACGATGATCAGACAATCTCGTTCGTATTTAGTTGACTCATTCTATTGACTTTGATCACACAATGTCATTCATAGTTAGTTAACCCATTCCATTGACTATGATTACACGATGGCGTTCATAGTTATTTAACCCATTCCATTGAATTTAATCAAACGATGAGATTCATAGTTGACCCATTTCATTGACTTTGATCACATGATGGAATTGATATTTAAATAATTTCATTGTATTTGATCACACTAAATCATTCATAGTTGACCCATTCCATTAACTTTGATCACACAATTTCATTCATAGTTAGTTGACCCATTCCTTTGACTTTGATCACACAATATGATTCATATTTAACTCATTCCATTACATTTGATCACACTATATCATTCATAGTTGACCCAGTCCGTGGATGTTGATCAGATGATGTCATTCGTAGTTACTTGACTCATTCCATTGACTTTGATCACACAATGTCATTCATAATTAGTTAACCCATTCCATTTAATTTGATTACATGATGTGATTCATAGTTTACTCGATCCATTGGATTTAATCACACAATGTCATTCATAGTTATTTAATCCATTCAATTGAATTTGATCACACAATGTCATTCACAGTATACCCATTCCATTGACTTTATTCACACGGTGTGATTTATATGTTGATCCATTCCGTTGTCTTTATTCACATAATGTCATTCATAGTTCGTTAACCCATTGCACTGACTTTAACCATAAGATATCATTCGTAGTTACTAAACCCATTCTATTGATTTTATTAAACAATGTCATGAATAGTTACTTAACCCATTCCATTGACTTTGATCAAACGATGTCATCCGTAGTTAGTTAACCCATTCCATTGAATTTGATCACATGATGTGATTCATAGTTGACCAATTTCATTGACTTTGATCACATGATGTGATTCATATTTAAGTCATTCCATTGTATTTAATCACACTATATCATTCATAGTTGACCCATTCCATTAACTTTAATCACACATTTTAACTCTTAGTTACTTGACCCATTCCATTGACTTTGATCACACAATGTCATTCATAGTTAGTTAACCCATTCCATATAATTTGATCACATGATGTGGTTCATAGTTTACTCGACCTATTGACTTTGATCACACAATGTGATTCATATTTAACCCATCCCATTGTATTTTATCAGACTATCTCATTCATAGTTGACCCATTCCATTGACTTTAATCACACAATATCGTTCGTAGTTAGTTATATCATTCCATTGACTTTGATCATATGATGTGATTCATATTTAATCCATTCCATTATATTTGATCACACTATATGATTTGTTGTTAGTTTATCCATTCCATTGAATTTATCATACAATGTCATTCATGGTTAGTTAACCCATTCCATTGAATTTAATCACACGATGTCATTCTTAGTTAGTTAACCCATTCAATTAACTTTTATCACACGATGTCATTCGTAGTTAGTTAACCCATTCCATTGACTATGATCACACAATGCCATTCATAGTTAGTTAACCCATTCCATTGAATATGAATCACGATGTGATTCATAGTTGACCCATTTCATTGACTTTCATCACCTGATGGGATTGATATTTTAATAATTTCAATTATTTGATCACACTATATCATTCATAGTTGACCTATTCCATTGACTTTGATCACACGATTTCATTCGTAGTTATTGAACCGTTCCTTTGACTTTGATCACACAATGTGATTCATATTTAACCCATTCCATTGCATTTGATCATACTATATCATTCATAGTTGACCCATTCCATTGACGATGATCAGACAATGTCGTTCATATTTAGTTGACTCATTCTATTGACTTTGATCACACAATGTCATTCATAGATAGTTAACCCATTCCATTGACTATGATCACACGATTCCATTCATAGTTAGTTAACCCATTCCAATGAATTTGATCAAACGATGAGATTCATAGTTGACCCATTTCATTTACTTTCATCACATGATGGAATTGATATTTAAATAATCTCATTGTATTTGATCACACTATATCATTCATAGTTGACCCATTCCATTGACTTTGATCACACGATTTCATTCGTAGTTATTTGACCCATTCCCTTGACTTTGATCACACAATATGATTCATATTTAACTCATTCCATTACATTTGATCACACTATATCATTCATAGTTGAACCAGTCCATTGATGTTGATCAGACGATGTCATTCGTAGTTACTTGACTCATTCCATAGACTTCGATCACACAATTTCATTCATAATTAGTTAACCCATTCCATTTAATTTGATCACATGATGTGATTCATAGTTTACTCGATCTGTTGAATTTAATCACATAATGTCATTCATATTTAACCCATTCAATTGACTTTGATCACACAAAGTCATTCATAGTATACCCATTCCATTGACTTTAATCACACGATGTGATTTATATGTTGACCCATTCCATTATCTTTAATCACACAATGTCATTCATAGTTCGTTAACCCATGCCACTGACTTTGACCATAAGATATCATTCGTAGTTAGTTAACCCATTCTATTGATTTGATTAAACAATGTCATGAATAGTTAGTTAACCCATTCCATTGACTTTGATAAAACGATGTCATTCGTAGTTAGTTAACCCATTCCATTGAATTTGATCACATGATGTGATTCATAGTTGACCCATTTCATTGACTTTCATCACATGATGGGATTGGTATTTAAATAATTTCACTTATTTGATCACACTATATCATTCATAGTTGACCTATTCCATTGACTTTGATCACACAATTTCATTCGTAGTTGTTGAACCGTTCCTTTGACTTTGATCATACAATGTGATTCATATTTAACCCATTTCATTGCATTTGATCACACTATATCATTCATAGTTGACCCATTCTATTGACGATGATCAGACAATGTCGTTCGTAGTTAGTTGACTCATTCTATTGACTTTGATCACACAATGTCATTCATAGTTAGTTAACCCATTCCATTGACTATGATTACATGATGGCTTTCATAGTTATTTAACCCATTCCATTGAATTTAATCAAACGATGAGATTCATAGTTGACCCATTTCATTGACTTTCATCACATGATGGAATTGATATTTAAATAATTTCATTGTATTTGATCACACTAAATCATTCATAGTTGACCCATTCCATTAACTTTGATCGCACAATTTCATTCATAGTTAGTTGACCCATTCCTTTGACTTTGATCACACAATATGATTCATATTTAACTCATTCCATTACATTTGATCACACTATATCATTCATAGTTAAACCAGTCCGTTGATGTTGATCAGACGATGTCATTCATAGTTACTTGACTCATTCCATTGACTTTGATCACACAATGTCATTCATAATTAGTTAACCCATTCCATTTAATTTGATCACATGATGTGATTCATAGTTTACTCGATCCATTGAATTTAATCACATAATGTCATTCATAGTTATTTAACCCATTCAATTGACTTTGATCACACAATGTCAATCATAGTATACCCATTCCATTGACTTTAATTACACGATGTGATTTATATGTTGACCCATTCCATTATCTTTAATCACACAATGTCATTCATAGTTCGTTAACCAATGCCACTGACTTTGACCATAAGATATCATTCGTAGTTAGTTAACCCAGTCTATTTATTTGAGTAAACAATGTCATGAATAGTTAGTTAACCCATTCCATTGAGTTTGATCAAACGATGTCATTCGTAGTTAGTTAACCCATTCCATTGAATTTGATCACATGATGTGATTTATAGTTGACCAATTTCATTGACTTTGATCACATAATGTGATTCATATTTAAATCATTCCATTGTATTTAATCACACTATATCATTCATAGTTGACACATTCCATTGACTTTGATCACACAATTTCACTCTTAGTTACTTGACCCATTCCATTGACTTTGATCACACAATGTCATTCATAGTTAGTTAACCCATTCCATATTATTTGATCACACGATGTGGTTCATAGTTTACACGACCCATTGACTTTGATCACACAATGTGATTCATATTTAACCCATCCCATTATATTTTATCAGACTATCTCATTCATAGTTGACCCATTCCATTGACTTTGATCACACGATATCGTTCGTAGTTTGTTATCTCATTCCATTGACTTTGATCATATGATGTGATTCATATTTAATCCATTCCATTCTATTTGATCACACTATATGATTTATAGTTAGTTTACCCTTTCCATTGACTTTATCATACAATTTCATTCATGGTTAGTTAACCCATTCCATTGAATTTAATCACACGATGTCATTCTTAGTTAGTTAACCCATTGCATTAACTCTTATCACACGATGTCATTCGTAGTTAGTTAGCTCATTCCATTGACTATGATCACACAATGCCATTCGTAGTTAGTTAACCCATTCCATTGAATTTGATCACACGATGTGATTCATAGTTGACCCATTTCATTGACTTTCATCACATGATGGGATTGATATTTAAATAATTTCATTTATTCGATCACACTATATCATTCATAGTTGACCTATTCCATTGACTTTGATCACACGATTTCATTTGTAGTTAGTTGAATCGTTCCTTTGACTTTGATCACACAATTTGATTCATATTTAACCCATTCCCTTGCATTTGATCAAACTATATCATTCATAGTTGACCCATTCCATTGAAGATGATCAGACAATGTCGTTCATAGTTAGTTGACTCATTTTATTGACTTTGATCACACAATGTCATTCATAGTTAGTTAACCCATTCCATTGACTGTGATCACACGATGCCATTCATAGTTAGTTAACCCATCCCATTGAATTTAATCACACAATGAGATTCACAGTTTACCCATTTCATTGACTTTCATCACATGATGGGATTGATATTTAAATAATTTCATTGTATTTGATCACACTATATCATTAATAGTTGTCATATTCCATTGACTTTGATCACACAATTTCGTTCGTAGTTAGTTAACCCATTCCTTTGACTTTGATCACACAATGTGATTCATATTGAACTCATTTCATTACATTTGATCACACTATATCATTTATAGTTGACCCAACCCGTTGATGTTGATCAGACGATGTCATTCATGATTACTTGATTCATTGCATTGACTTTGATCACACAATGTCATTCATAATTAGTTAAACCATTCCATTTAATTTGATCACATGGGGTGATTCATAGTTTACTCGATCCATTGACTTTAATCACACAATGTCATTCATAGTTAGTTAACCCATTCAATTAACTTTGATCACACAATGTCATTCATAGTATACCCATTCCATTGAATTTGATCACACAATGTGATTTATATGTTGACCCATTCCATTGTCTTTAATCATAGTTCGTTAACCCATTCCACTGACTTTGACCATAAGATATCATTCGTAGTTAGTTAACTCATTCTATTGATTTGATTAAACAATGTCATGAATAGTTAGTTAACCCATTCCATTGACTTTGATCAAACAATGTCATTCGTAGTTAATTAACCCATTCCATTGAATTTGATCACATGATGTGATTCATAGTTGACCAATTTCATTGACTTTGATCACATGATGTGATTCATATTTAAGTCATTCCATTGTATTTACTCACACTATATCATTCATAGTTCACCCATTCCATTGACTTTGATCACACAATTTCACTCTTAGTTACTTGACCCATTCCATTGACTTTGATCACACAATGTCATTCATAGTTAGTTAACCCATTCCATATAATTTGATCACACGATGTGGTTCATAGTTTACTCGACCCATTGACTTTGATTACACGATGTGATTCATATTTAACCCATCCTATTGTATTTTATCAGACTATCTCATTCATAGTTGACCCATTCCATTGACTTTGATCACACGATATCGTATGTAGTTAGTTATCTCATTCTATTGACTTTGATCATATGATTTATGTTGTACCCCAAAGTTTTACCTCTCATTTATCAAAAGATCATCCTGGACTCTCAGGTTTGCTTCTATCAAGTTCCAAGTCTTGAATTACAACTTTTCAAGAAAATCATCCACAAGGGCAAAATGGTCAAAAGCACATTGTAAAGTCAAACTTGGACTTTTAGATAAAAAATCAAGTTTGAACAATTATATTTCATCTAGAAATGAAATTGGTGCATTAAAAAATCAGAAGTCAGAAGTTACTTTGAAAAATTCAAATTTCTAAACATTTAGAAAATTTTCTAAGTGTCAAGAGAATATGATATTTCAGAACTTCTGAGCCAGCCTCCATGCAAGTGCAGTCAAAATTTGAAAACACGGTTCAGAACATGATGCTTCAATCAGAACATGTAGAAGCGATGCTCTTTGGTCAGAACATGATTCTTCATCATATGAAGGCTATAATCAACGCTTCGGTCAGAACATCACCCTTCAAGTCTCATTCTGGTCTTCTGCGATCATAACATCACCAAATCCCAAGACCTCGTTTAAACAACCTGCTACACTACTACAACACAGTACTCTAACCATCAACTAATCCAGTCCACGCCTGGATTTTTCCAAATCCCATATTTGCACCAAATACAAAAAGCTGTGATAAAAAAGCAATGGAACAGTGTACCAAAAAAGTTTAAATCCCATTTGTTTTTCCCTCCAAAACCACAACAAATTCACCTATAAATAAGTTGCTCCATCACACTTTCAGAGGGCTGGTTTTTTTGAGAGAGAAAATTATCAAAAGAGAGAAAAGAAAACTGTGAAACCTTCATAAAAAAATCCAGAATTCCCAAACAGAAAACAAAACATTTGTTCTTCCCTTTGAATCAAAGAACTTGGCATTTTCTCTCCTATTGCTCTTGCTGACTCCAGAAAATTTGAAGGCAGCAGTTCAAGTTCCAAGCACACGCTCCAGATTCAAGGTAAGTCTTTCTGACTTTGCATCTTCTCATTCAGAACATCATTAAATATGTAAATATCACAATATTAATGTTGTCCATATCATTGCATAAGTAGGAAAACTGTGGATCAGAACTTCTTGATTAAGGCTAGGCTCAGAATTAGGATTAGAACTTCTATAAATTGTTGTGCTTTTATCCTCCTGATTTGCTGTTAAGGATTGAATAAATTGCTGATGTGCTGATTAATATGATGAAAGAGTTGAAATGTAACACAAAACTTCTGTTTTTCATTCACCATTTTAACACACAGAATTTCTAGGATTTTCTCACTGTTTAAGCACGCAGAACTTCTGAGTTCTCTTTACCATTTTAACACACAAAACTTCTGATGCTCACTCACTGTTTTAGCACAGCACAAAACTTCTGAGTTCTCCCTACACGTTAAACACACTAAACTTCTGATGCTTCCACTCGCTGTTTTAACACTCAGAATTTCTGATTTTCCTCATGCCGACAACACACTAAATTTTTGATGTTCACTCACTATTTTAGCCTAATACAGAACTTCTGACTTTTGGCTCATTGTCTGAATACCACCCAAAACCTCTATTTCCTTTCCCTCTGACGTTTCTTGCAGGGCCTTAGACCGTATCAATCCAGAACTTCTGATTCCACAGACATTCCTTTCTGAGTCACCACGCGCCTGGCTTCAGAACTTTTGATCCTTGCTGTTTTGCTTGCAGCAGCACGCTGTTTCTATCTTTCATTTATTTTCCTTTTTATCATTTTCAATATTAATCCTTTTTTTTATAAAAAGACATCAAAAATATTTTCTTCTATTAAATAATTATTTTCCTTTTAATTTATTAAGACAAAAAAACCATTTTCTAAACAAGTCTTTTTTCTCTCTTGCATTGTACATTTCAATACGGTTGTAATAGTTAAATAGGATTTAAATTCTTGCAACCCCTCATTTGTAAATATGTACCCCCCCCCCCCCCATCCCTAAAATATTGTAATAGTGTAGAACTTTTATATTTCCGCAATTTAATGCTTTTCAAAATATAAAATGCTAGTAATTAGGATGTGTATGGCAAAATATGAAATCAACGAATAGATCACCCTGATCAAGACTAAAATGCATGCTGTGATACGGTGGGAGAACTGACTTAAGGTTTTGCGTTTGTGTTTGCAAATGTTTCGGTTTAGCAAGAGTCGCCGCTGACTTTTTATTTTATCCTAAGGAAAGGTCAAAAAGCACAGGAAAGACCTTTGAGATGTTTTCTTGGGTTCGGGGAGTAGATTATGAAAAGGGAAGGTGCAAGCACCCTTTTCATCCATGGTTATCCATGGGCTCTTAGTTACTTGTTTAGATCACTTGCTTTTTCTTTTCAATTGTTTGAAATGGTGCTTTGTGTGTGGTTTTGAAAAATGTTTTGAAAAGAGGCCATCATTGTGGCAACCTTTGTAATGACTCTTGTTTGAATGTGTACAAAGATGCATTGTCTTTTGAAAAGATTTCAATGTTTGAAAGTTTGGTTTGGGAAATATTTTGAAATTGTGTTGTGAGATGTGTTTGAAAATAGCAAGGATGTTTTGCAAGCTTTGATCAAGTAAATAAGAGTTATCTACCCTATTTTACTTAAAGATCTTTCCTATACGTTTTTAACCCTTTTGACAGTGTTGTTTTACCATTGAATTTGGTAAACAACCTTGTATTAGGATGTTAAACGGGACAGGCGCGGGTCATCGTATAGACCATGATAGCAATTGGGTTAAGTATCTTTAGCAAATTTTTGAGGGACTTGATCATTTTGTTTAGGCAACCAAGATAGCATCATCGAGGGACTATGATCTTTTGTTTTGTTTTTTTTTTGCCAATGTACCCAACATGCATAACATGGCCCATTTTTAAGTCAACAAGTGGATGTAACCCTAGGGGTGCAAGTGTGCATTGTGTATTGATTTTCATGCATTTTTGTCTTTGTATTAGGTCAAGCTACTTGTTAATTTTGGATTTTTGCATACAAACCCTAATCTCTAATCATGGCATAATTGAAAGCGTAAATATGCAAAATAAATCTACCACTATTACAATATGATTATGGGGAGGGGGATACAATTTTTGAATGGGGATTATTTGACAAGAAATTAAAACCCTAGTTTTACTATTACATCCAAATTGAATCAAATTGCATAAATAACAAATGAATAATATTTAAATAAACAAACTAGGTAAATATACAAAATAATATGAATATGCCAAAAAGGTTTTGTTTATTTTTATGTATGTAAAAATATTTAATGTAAAAAGAAAAGAATAATAAAAAAAGGATTATTATTATATTATTAAGGGTAGACCCTAATTTTTAAGAATATAAATATATTGAATATATTATTTATATACAATAAAATAAAATGGTGTATATACAAAAATAAAATTTATTTAGAAAAAGTATTATTTAAGTGTAAATAATAATAAAAACAAAAGTATAATATGTTTATGTTTTTATTCTAAAGTATCTATTAAATAAAATAAAAGTATGTATATATATTAGTTATATTAAATATGTACGATAAAAAAAAAATATATATATATATATACAAGACAAAAATATATTTAGAACAATATTTTTTGGTGTAAATAAAATAAAGAAAAAAAATAAAAGTATAATGTTATTATTTTTAAGTTTTCAATAAATAAAACATATACTAATTAAATTGTTTTCATGTTGGAAAAAATAAAAGTCAAATACAAAATAAATGTAAAAAATTTATTAAAATATATTTGGGTATTTTTTATATTTATAAATAATAAAATAAAATCAGAAATGAAAAAAAATACAAAAATATAAAATATAAAGAAATTGGGCCAGGGGGTGCATTCAGCAAAAGGGGGGTGTCAAAATCAAAAGAAGCAAAGCCCAGCCCAAGCCAGACTTCATCTTCAACCTTGGCTCAAAATTTCGCGCGCCCTGTACCAAACTTGAACAACCTGCATACGAGCTCTAATGCAAAAAACACATAACATCAAAGTTGTAGGGTTTTCCAAGACGAATTCAACCATATAAAAAACTTGTCCTAACTCTCAAAGACCCAAGAGAATTTCTCTGGCCCTAAAATCTAACCTAATTTTTTCAGGATGTTCATGGACCAAATTCTCTTAGCATGCTTAATTAAAATGAAAACTGAGCATATGTACAGCTTCATGGCTATGAATACTACATTTCTTATTGACAAACCTAAGTCTGAATGTTCCTAAATAGAGAGATAGGAAGTTGATAAAAACCTGTTTCAGCTGAGATCGTGTATGGCAATGTGGAGCTTTTCAACAAGGCCTGAGATGTCTGGGAGCTTGCTTGAACTTCACTTGACCTTCTCCAATGTCTAACTTGCCTTGAATGTACTTGAACAAGCCTGCAGAACTCAACCTGCACAAGCTCAAATAAAAAATGGCAAACCCTGTTGTTGTACCCCAAAATTTGCCCTCCCATATTCTTCAAGATTTGCAAAGAGCATGCTTCAAAATCTCCCCAAGGGTTGCACAGTTCAAGGGCCTCCTAACAGTCAAAAACTAGGGTTTTGGGTCTGTCAAAGAAATTGAAGTTTTCAAGGGTCCAAACAAGTCCCACATGCCTACAAACATGGTCAAGCATCCTCATGCCAAGTTTCAAGACTTACAGCACAAAATTGCACAGTCAAGAACCCTAATTGCTCAACAGTCAACTGCAGGGGCAAAATGGTCATTTGACAGTCAAAAGTTCAAATTTTTGGTCAACATATTATTTTGAAGCCACAAACATCATTTGATAAATTCTTGATCATGATTTTCAAGGTATGGCTCAAAAAGTCTCAAGATGCAAAAGTTTCCATATTTGGATAGTTGAAAAATTCAACTGTAACTTGACCAAGGCATAACTTCCACATGGTTTATCAGAAAAATTCCATCCAAAGCTCATTTTGAAGAGAAATACATTTCCTACAACTCCTCTTCACACTTCAAGTCCAAGAAATGCTCTCACAAAAAGTTATCAATTTCAACATTATAGGTCATTTTCAAAAGTCAACAAAAAGGGACTTTAAGTCAAAGACCATAACTTGATATTGGTAAATCAAAATGACATGGGACCAAATGAATTGGTTAGAGGACTTCAAGACCTTTCCAAAATGTCCAAGAACATGATCAAAGCTTAATAATTGAGCAAGATATGCCTTGTGGAAGTTGGGAAATTTTTGGGAATTTTGAAAAGTCAACTTTGCTTCAAATGCCTCAAAATTGCTAATGGGCCACATTTTCTTCCAAGATTCATCATCCAAAGGCTATGCAAGACCATTTGGCCCAAGGGGAGTCATTTCATCATTTTTTATTATTTATTTGAATTTTTAATCACCATTAATTCATTTAATTAAATAAAATATGAAAAAAAATACTCATCCATGCTTTTCAAATCTTTTTGTGCATAGAATACCTTCAAGATTTCGTGCACTATCTAATTTGGAAAGAATCAAGGTGATTTGGTCATGATTGGCATCAAAACACATGAAAAAGATTTGAAGAAATATGCCATTAAAATCAAATATTTGGTTCATGATTACAAGGGTTTTTGGATTCAAAATTCAACCCTAATCCATTGGCATACATATACTGATCAAAACCTAATGCACAAGAACCAAAAAAAAGCTGCGCCCAAAACCTCTTATGCACTTTGCAATTTTTGTGAAAAAATCAAAAACTGAAAACACCATTCCAAAGCGATTCAAGGCTTCTAACCAATTGAAAAAGCTTCCTAAGACGTCAAGGAACCTAACTGAATCCTTTTCCACGCTTCCAGCATCAAGAATTGGTATATGGAGATCAAACTGTGTCAAACTTTTTGCATATTTGTGTCTCATGATTCATGCGTTGTTTTCAATTTTTAATGATTGATTTGTGTTAATTTATTCATTCTGAAGCTAACCATGTACTTTAATTGAGTTTTCATGCTTTAACTGTGAATCTGCCATGGAAGCTTGCTAGGTTTTCAAGGTTGTGAAATTAGGGCTTCCTTTTTCAGGAGAAATTGAGACACGAAACCCACGCCATTGAAACCAGAAGCTTATGACCAATTGATTCCATACCTCGCGCCTAATTTATGAACCACGATGACCTATTCGCTATTTTTATGTTCATCATTTAGTGGGGGTTTAAAACCCCCGCTATTTAGTTGTTTTTTCAGGCAAAAGTGAAGCACAAATGGAGAAGACGATGCGTGGAGGATGGTGATTGGCGCATTTGAATTTCGCGCGAAATTAGCCACTAACCAGTGTTTTGCATTATATTGTTTATTTGTTATATTATATACAAAGCGTGTAAATGGCTGAGTGGCAAGGCGTTGATGTGGTAAACTCTGGGACCTGGGTTCGATTCCCAGGTCCCCTCCTTTCTCCATATTATTTTTCTTTCTATGCTAACATGTAGCGTTCCCCTCAGAAGACTACCATACGTCCACAATCCAAGCGTGCCACATGGCTCAAAATCTCAATCCAAGGGCCCTGATCTGATGAACACCATACTCGTTGGTCAACGTTCCACACGCCAGCATGAAAAGTCAAAAAAAGCCAAAGTTCTATTGGGCCTGATTGCTACCACATGACCTCCAAATTGGGGTCAACACCCCATGGGTTTGCTTCCTTTCCTTCTTTTTATTTTCTTTCTATTTTATTTGTTTTTAATTTAATTCTTTACATTGATTTGTTTTCTTTAACATAAAAATAGAAAAGACAAAAAATATAAATATATTTCATTTAAACATTTTTTGTAAATAAAATCTTATCAATTAATTTAGTTTTAAATTCTAGGTTTAATTTTAAATATTTTTCTTAATAAATTAAAAAATGTAGAAATAAGGTTTTGTACTTTTATCCTTTTTTTCTTTTTCACCATATTAATTATTAATTATTATTTTTTGTAAATAAATTACCATATAAATAATTAGGTTAATTTTAGGTTCAATTTTAACATGTTTTTTTTAATAAATTAAAAATAGTTAGAATTAGGTTTAAATTCCATTAATTCTCATTAAAATCCATAAATACAAAAAACTCAAAAATAATTTCCTTTCGCATTTAATTTAATTAATTTCATAATTGTAATTTAATTTCCTAAAAAGGGTCCAACGCCCTCGCATTCCCGACTTTAATTCTCTTCGCATTTTTATTTCTTTTTGTGAATATTCATGTAATTCTCCCAAAGCCATGTAATAGACTAATCAGATATTTATCTTCGCACTTTATTTTATTTCAAATCGGGTCCTGGATTAATTTGGCGATGTGGACCCGCGCCTTTGTAATAGCGTAGGACTTTTGATTTCCGCATCTTTTTAACTGTTAATTAATTCGCATGAAAGAATGAATGTCAAAATAAAAGCAACGCGTAGATCACCAATGCATGACAAGACAAAAATAAATGAACATGACACACAAATCACACACCACCCCTAGGGTACGCCTCACTGTTGCCTTGCCCCTCGAAAGGTGATCGTCGAGTAGAGGACGTTTCAGTAAGTCCTCATGTCCATGAACATGGCATGAGGGTAGCTTCTAAGGTGTCTTCCTATTGCTCTGGTGATCACCATGTCCCGAACCTTCGAATTGACCCGAACACCTCCAACGGTGGTGCTACCTACCTCTCAATGGTGGGATGACACTACTTTAAGGACATTTACACAGACGAATTCCTTAGGGTAGGTAGACGACTCTAGATACTTGCTCTAATTTCAAAACAAAAATCAAAAATACTTTTCACACCGACACCTTTTCAAAAAGCTTTCGAAAGCAACTTTTCAAACACTCTTGAGGACTGATACAAGAGTCGAACTGAAATTTTCAAAGAAACTTTTTAAAACCCACAGTCGAAAAGCAAACAAACCATTTTTGAAAACACAATGAGCAAGTATCTAAGAGCCCATGGATAACCATGGATAGAAAGGGTGCTAACACCTTCCCTTTCTATAATCTACCTCCCGAACCGAGAGCAATCTCTATAAGGAATTTTTCTGTGCTTTTGTCCTTTCCATTTAGAGAAAATAAAAGACGGTGGCGACTCTTGCTTCCACGACATTTCGCGAACCAGCGTTAAACAGTCAGTTCCAGATCCACCGATCACAGAACTGGTGAATCTGCTGGGGAATAAGAAGAACTTAATAAGTGAGGTGTACCTTAGGATTAGTTCATAACTGTGTTTTCAATTGTATTGATTTTCTTGCTTTAAATTGTGGGACTGTCTTGGGAGTTCTATAGATCCTAACCCGGATCTGGGGGATACCTTCTTAGAAAGTAGCAACAAGACTGTGAGGGAACTGTGCGGGGTATACCGACATGGTTGAAACAGTCTGCTACGTTGATGTGGCACTTTGGTGTGTACTGGTAACCCTTGAGTTCAGTCAAGGAGAGTACGGGGCCTCCGCGTGGTGTCGTGAAGCATCAACTGACCTTAGGAACCTTAATTGAACTATCTTGGCCTCTTTAGGGTAGTGAGATAACTGACTTTGGTGCAGTCCGAGGTTGGTTGATACTCGATACTACACTCAATTGAGGGTTGCTTTCCTGGAATATTTCGGTCGCCAGTTCAGTGGCTAAATCGAAACGATGAACAATGAAAGCAATCCAGTGATATTGGGACCCTTAGAACCCAGTTACTTCTAATAGGACAGGTTGAACCCACCAACTTCAAGAGGGTAATACCCAGACCCCATGCTGGCCTAAACTCTAAGGGCTTATCTTGTGTGACTTGTGTGCCTTACATGTTTGCCTTTGTAAATATCTGTGGTGTGTTTAATCATAGCATCATAACATCATCCAGCATCATATGCATTGGCTAACCATTTCAGGGGTTTGAATCTTCATCTTTGTTCTTGTTTTGTAGGACATGGAAATTGTTCGCAGAAAGACAATTCAAATCAGCCTTGTAAAGATCCCTCCTCAGCTTAAGGAGCTTATATCCAGGATTCCCGAGAGCTCTTCATTCAGTGAAAGACATGGAAGACTCATCAACTTGGTCAATACCAACATTGAGGAAGATATGATAAAGGTCCTGTTCCAGTTCTTTGACCCTCTGCATCATTGTTTCACCTTCTTGGATTATCAGCTGGTACCTACATTGGAGGAGTTCTCCCGGCTTCTGAAGATCCCTATCCTTGATCAACTACCCTACAACGGTACGGAAAAGGAACCCAGGCTTGAAGAGATTGCTAAAGCCTTACACCTACAATCATCTGACCTCAAGGGACATTGGGAAGTTAGAAGTGGTATCAAAGGGTTCTTAGCCAGGTTTCTGTTTGAAAAGGCCCATGAATGTTGGAACTCCCTTGACTTACAAGCTTTTGAAGAAGTTGTGGCCCTCCTTGTCTATGGTTTGGTGTTGTTCCCTAACCCAGATCAGCTTATAGATATCAGTGCTGTCCAGATCTTCATGTCCAGGAATCCTATACCTACGTTGCTGGGGGACATCCTTCACTCATGTTACACTCGAACCATGAGAAAAAGAGGTGTCCTTATGTGTTGCACTCCTCTCCTGGGAAGGTGGTTTATTTCGCACCTTCCACAATCAGTTTTGAAGAACGAGCGGGGTTTGAGATGGTCACAACGGTTGATGACTCTTACACATGCAGATATACATTGGTGCCCTAGGTCCAGAGAGGATGTCACTATCATTGATCGTTGCAGGGAGTACCATAATGTTCCTTTACTTGGAATTAGAGGAGGTATTACTTACAACCCGTGCCTGGCTTGGAGACAGTTTGGTTATGCTCGGAGGGATGGCCCTCATGACATGTTAATTCCTGACATAGTTTTTGACTTCGACAATGATGCACAAGGACTTCGCCAGAGATTTATCAGAGCTTGGAGGATGCCAAGTAGGATAGACAGTAAGACACTGGGGCACAGGAACTCCATCCTGTTGGAACCTTATCTCAAGTGGGTACACGCCCGCTCCCAGAAGTTAATAATGCCTTATCCTCATGTGCTCCCTGTGATCAAAGAGCCAGTCTTGGAAGGAGGAGTGTCCTACACTATTCAACATCCTGACATGCCCACATCCTGGGAAGAGATGCAGAAGAGCTGGATCCAGCTTAAGGAAGAACGGAATTCTCTTGAGACCAGTCTACATGCTAGTGAAAAGAAGGTCTTGGAGCTCACCCGCCTATTGCATGAGGAGAGGAATCTCAACACCTACATAGCTCCAAAGAGGATGCGTAGTGTCTTTTGGGATTGATTTGCTTTGTAATATGTGCCCATGAGGCTTTGATGTACTGAACAATTATTTCCTTAATGATAACGTGTGTTCCTTTTTGTCTACAACAAATTTGAACTTTCGAACCCTTGAATGCATTGCATAAACACATATCATTCATCATGTGCATAGCAGGTTTTCTTCTTTTCAGGTTGCTTACTGTTCTTCGCTGTTTATTTCAGCATCATGAATCCTGACTCATCATCAACCGAGATGTCTATCAAGGCTCTTCAGGCGCAGAACGCGCAATTTCAGGAACTGATCATGGGTTTGGCTCAGGGCCAAGAAGAGCTGAAGGCTATGCTCCTGAAGAAGGAGAAGAAGAAGAAGAAGAGAACTGTTCTTTTTAACTCGGGCCGAAGGTTTGGCAACACTCTGCAGAATGAAGAGGCTGGTTCTTCTATAGGCAAGAGTAGTCCCCAAGGGGGAAAAGGTCCTAGTCCGGTAGTCTCTGACAACGAGACTGACTTTGATGAGGAGCAGTATCCTCCGGCTGAAGACCGGTATAAGCAGTTGGAAGACAGACTGAATGCAATGGAGATCCAACAAGTACCTGGGCTGGATTTCGGAGACTTGGGCTTATCTACTGGTGTGATTATTCCTCACAAGTTTAAAGCACCATCCTTCACCAAGTATGACGGGGCGTCTTGTCCCAAGCTACACCTCAGATCTTATGTGCAGAAGATCCAACCGTACTCAGTGGACAAGAACTTGTGGATCCACTTCTTCCAGGAGAGTCTTTCAGGGACTCATCTCGAATGGTTCTATCAGCTGGATGGGACCAAGGTTCATAACTGGGAGGAGTTGGCTACCGCTTTTTATAAGCAGTATCTATATAATGCCGACCTTGCTCCTACACGTACCCAACTCCAGGGTATGTCGCTAGGGTCAAGCGAAGGTTTCAAAGAGTATGCACAGAAGTGGAGGGATCTGGCTGGCAGAGTGCAACCTCTGTTAACTGACCGGGAGTTGGTAGACATGTTCTTGGGGACCCTATCTGGGCCATTTTTCAATTATCTTATCGGTAACTCATCTGCAGGGTTTACTGATCTTATTCTGACTGGAGATAGAATAGAGGCTGGGATGAAGTCTGGTAAAATTCAGAAGGGTGCATCTGCAAGTTCTGAGAAGAAGCCCTTTAAGAAGGAGGCCAGTGCTGTATATGGGTCTAGAAGACAAGAGAAACCTGAGCGCCGCCAGTCTGTCAACGCGGTGATGATTGCTAAGCCTGCTGCCGCTCCTCGGCAAACCAATCCTCAAAGGGCTGAAAGACCCAGGAGAGAGTTTACCCGTTTGAGTATGACCCTATCGCAGATCTTGCCGCAGTTGCTGTCCACCAACTTGGTGACTGTCAGGGAGGCCCTGAAAGTGGTGAATACTTCCTCTCCGAAATACAATCCAAATGCCCGCTGTGCTTATCACTCCGATATCCCATGGAATTCCACTGATGACTGTTGGGCCTTAAAGAATAAGGTGCAAGACCTTATTGACGCAAAAGAGATACAGTTTGAAGCGCCTGAAAGGCCAAATGTGGTGACTGCTCCTATGCCCCAGCATGGAGTGAATGTCGTTGATGAAGAGGTATATGCCGTTTCTGTGAATGATGTAGATACTCCCTTGATGACTGTTAAGAGGAACCTACTGCTGGCCGGTTTATTTTCGGGTTGTAGTGAAGGTTTCCTTTTCTGTGCTGTTTCCCTTTCTGGTTGTCCTTTGCTGAAGTTGGGCATCCAAAGCCTAATGGACAGCAAAGAGATTCTGTTCAAGAAGACTGCTGTTCAGTTGGTTCCGGTAGAAGAAGTTTCTGTTGTTATAATCTTTAATAATCCGATCAAGGCTCTCCCAAGGAAGCCAGTTAAAATCTTAACTGTCGCACCCGTTGTTATTACTGTTCCGGGGCCTCTCCCCTATGAATCTGATAAGGATGTCCCCTGGCATTATGGGGCAGACGTGTATGTACATGGAATCAAGCAAGAGTTCAACACTGGCACCAGCATCAGCAATATTACTGGTCCAGCCAAGGTT
Source organism: Vicia faba (assembly GCA_948472305.1). NCBI lineage: Eukaryota > Viridiplantae > Streptophyta > Magnoliopsida > Fabales > Fabaceae > Vicia > Vicia faba. The sequence goes on along the minus strand of OX451739.1, from coordinate 1,142,554,117 downwards.
ACCCGCAGTGGCAGGCTCTTCTCGCCTGACATTACACCACCAACTATTCGAAGACCCCTCACTATAACACCTACAAGTGTACCTGTTCCCAGTTCTGATCAAGTTGTTTCCCCTGTTGCCGAGTCATCTAATGCTCGGGGCAAAGGGATTGAAGATGAGCCTGCCCGGATAGAGGCGCCAAAATCTGTGAATGCTGAGGCCTCCCAACAAGAGATGGAGGAAATTCTGAAAATAATCAAGAAGAGTGACTTTAATGTTGTTGAACAGCTGGGGCATACCCCCTCCAAGATCTCTATGCTCTCCTTGCTACTGTGCTCAGAGGCCCATGCTAAGGCCTTGATTTCATTTCTCAAGACGGACCATGTGCCACAGGAGACATCTGCAGTCCAATTTACTGATTGCGTAGCCAATCTGACAGCCGACAACGGTTTGGGTTTCTCAGACGCTGACCTTACGGCTAAGGGAAAGGACCACAATGACGCCCTGCATGTCTCTATTGAATGCAGGGGCACTACTCTTGCGCACGTGTTGGTAGACACTGGTTCTTCCCTGAATGTGCTACCCAAGAAGGCCTTAGACCATTTGGATTGCGAAGGCCTGGAGCTGAAACCTAGCAATATCATCGTCAGAGCCTTTGACGGTTCTAAAAGGATGGTTCATGGAGAGGTAGACATTCCTATTCGTGTGGGTTATCAAGTATTCGACTCTACTTTCTATGTGATGGATATCCGTCCATCTTATTCTTGCTTACTGGGTCGACCTTGGATCCACAAAGCTGGGGCAGTAACCTCTACCCTGCACCAGAAGCTCAAGTACCCCGTCAGAGGGAAGATTGTCACTGTGCAGGGAGAGGAGGAGTATATGGTGAGCCATTTGAATTCCTTCAGGTATATTGATATGGACGGGGAGTTTATTGAAACCCCCTTTCAGCATTTCGAAGAGGTACCTCCAACATTGGCAGCAGCGGAAACAGTGGTCGAAGAGGATGTTCCCTTGAAGATGGCTTCCTTGAAGGATGCCCGGGTTGTGATCAAGAAAGGTGAATGTGCTAATTAGGGCAGGCTCCCTGACTTTACACAAAAAACTGACAAGTTTGGACTGGGTTTTACTGCAGAGGGTCAGAAGGCTATGCGCAAGGCGAAGACCAGAAGACCTCCTGTGCTCATTACCAATCCAGGAGTGAATGATGTGGGGGATGAAGATGAAGTAGGAGAGTTAGAGTTCAATAGCTGGATCTACCCGACGACTGATAGCGGATTGACCAATTGGATTGATAAGGATCATACTCCTGTTACTTTTGTTACGCAGTAATAAACTCCTTTGCTTTGTTATCTGTAATAAACAATTAAAACTCTATGGCCCGGTGTCTTACCCGAGGCACCGTGGCTTCGTTTGTGAGGGCATATAAATTGTCATTTCATATATCATGAATAAAGACCTTGGACGTTTTCTCGCATTTCAAATCTTATGCTCCTTTTCTTTCTTTCCTTTCTTTATATATTGCAAAACAGCTGTATTTACACACACTCACTCATACAGGTTTCAATCCACTCTGGATCTCACTGGTAACGACTCTGCTACTGCCAGTTATGACTTCGAAAATCCGATCAACTTAGCCGAAGACGAAGGTGAAGATGATTGCGAAGTTCCTGGAGAGCTTGCAAGACAGTTACTCCAGGAAGAGAGGGAAATTCAACCACATGAAGAGCTAGTGGAAACAATAAATCTGGGTACTGAGGCAGACAGAAAGGAGGTAAAGATTAGTGCCAACCTAGAGCTCAGCGTGAAGCAACGGTTGACTCAAATTTTACATGATTATATGGAGATCTTTGCCTGGTCCTACGAAGACATGCCCGGGTTGGATACCGATATTGTGGTCCATCATTTGCCTACTAAGTCAGACTGCCCTCCGGTCAAGCAAAAGGTCCGCCGTATGCGTCCAGAGATGTCTGAAAAGATCAAAGCCGAGGTTATGAAACAGTTTGATGCCGGGTTCCTTGCAGTGACTTCTTACCCTCAGTGGGTTGCTAATGTGGTACCAGTACCTAAGAAGGACGGTAAGGTCAGAATGTGTGTTGACTACAGGGATCTGAACAGGGCCAGCCCCAAAGATGACTTCCCTCTACCTCACATTGATGTCCTTGTTGACAATACTGCTCAGCATAAAGTGTTCTCTTTCATGGATGGTTTTTCAGGGTATAATCAGATCAAGATGGCTCCGGAAGACATGGAAAAGACTACATTTGTTACTCAGTGGGGCACCTTCTGCTACAAGGTCATGCCTTTTGGACTGAAAAATGCTGGGGCAACCTACCAACGTGCCATGGTTGCCTTATTTCATGACATGATCCATCATGAGATAGAAGTGTATGTTGACGACATGATTGCAAGGTCCCAGACTGAGGAAGAACACCTTGATCATCTGCAGAAATTGTTTGACCGACTGAAACTGTACAAGCTGAGGTTGAACCCGAACAAATACACCTTCAGGGTAAGATCTGGAAAGTTGCTAGGCTTCGTTGTAAGTGATAAGGGTATTCAAGTGGACCCTGCCAAGGTCAAAGCTATTCAAGAGATGCCAGTTCCTAAGACAGAGAAGGAGGTCAAAGGCTTTTTAGGACGCCTGAATTACATTGCTCGGTTCATCTCACACCTGACCGCTACCTGTGAACCAATCTTCAAGCTACTGAAGAAAGATCAGGTAGTACGTTGGAATGATGAATTTCAGGCTGCTTTTGACAGAATCAAGGAGTATCTCCAAGAACCACCCATTCTTATGCCACCGGTTGAAGGGAGACCTCTGATACTATACCTAACAGTGCTCGACAATTCAATGGGGTGTGTGCTGGGGCAGCATGACGAGTCTGGCCGAAAAGAGTATGCCATTTATTACCTTAGCAAAAAGTTTACCGACTGTGAGACCCGATACTCACTGCTCGAGAAAACTTGCTGCGCTTTGGTATGGGCTGCTCGCCGGCTGAGACAGTATATGCTGACTCACACTACCTTGTTGATCTCAAAGATGGATCCTATAAAGTACATATTTGAAAAGCCTGCTCTGTCTGGGAGAATAGCAAGATGGCAAATGATCTTGACGGAATACGACATTCAGTACACGACCCAAAAAGCCATCAAAGGAAGTGTATTGGCAGACCTCTTGGCACACCAGGCAGTAGACGACTATCAGTCAATGAACTTCGAGTTTCCAGACGAGAGCATCATGATTGTGACTGATTGTGAAGTACCTGGACCGGATGAAGGACCTGAGGAAGGATCCCGATGGTCTATGCACTTTGACGGAGCCTCCAATGCTTTGGGTAACAGTATCGGCGCTGTAATCATATCACCTCAAGGCACTCATACTCCACTCACTGCCCGGCTATGTTTCAACTGCACCAACAACATGGCAGAGTATGAGGCATGCATCATGGGTCTCCAAGCTGCGATCGACTTAAGGATCAAGTTTCTGAGTGTCTTCGGAGATTCCGCTTTCGTGATCAATCAGATCAAAGGAGAGTGGGATACGAAACATCCGAATCTTATTCCTTACAAAGAATGTGTGTTGACCTTGATCCCCCACTTCACAGAGATAACCTTTGAACACTTTCCGAGAGAAGAGAATCAGTTGGCGGACGCGTTAGCTATGATGTCTTCTATGTTCAAGGTCAAATGGGACAATGAGGCTCCTCAGATCATTATCTGGAAACTGGACGAACCGGAATACTGTTGTGATCTCGAGACTGAGTTGGTGACTGAGAAGCCTTGGTACCATGAGGTGAAGAGATACTTGGAAGCTCAGGAATACCCTGAAGGGGCCTCTGTCAATGATAAGAAGTTTCTGAGAAGGTTCGCAGCAAAGTTCTTTCTTAGCAACGGCATCCTGTATAAGCGAAATCATGATTCGACCTTACCGCGTTGTGTGGACAAGACTGAAGCAGAAAGGATCATGGAAGAGCTACATGAAGGGACCTTCGGAACACATTCCAGTGGACACACTATGGCGAAGAAAATCCTTCGGGCAGGGTATTTCTGGTCCACAATGGAAGCTGACTGCTACCAACACTCTCGGACATGCCATAAATGCCAGATATACGCAGACAAGGTGCACGTTCCTCCAGTTCCTCTAAATGTTCTAACTGCGCCTTGGCCGTTTGCAATGTGGGGTATAGATATGATCGGTGAGATTAAACCTACGGCATCCAATGGGCGTCGCTTCATCCTGGTAGCGATTGATTACTTCACAAAGTGGGTTGAAGCAGCTTCCTACGCTACGGTAACCAAGACTGTTGTGGCACGGTTCATTTGGCACAATCTGATCTGTCGATACGGCGTCCCAGAAAGAATCATTACAGACAACGGTACCAATCTTAATAACAAGATGATCACTGAGCTCTGCGAGCAGTTTAAGATACAGCACCACAACTCTTCTCCTTACAGACCGAAGATGAATGGGGCTGTAGAAGCAGCAAATAAGAACATTAAGAAAATCGTGCAGAAGATGACAGTGACTTATAAAGATTGGCACGAGATGCTGTCGTTCGCTCTACATGGGTACCGTACCTCAGCCAGGACGTCAACCGGGGCAACTCCTTTCTCCTTGGTCTACGGTATGGAGGCAGTCTTACCGATCGAAGTGCAAATACCCTCTCTCCGGATAATGAAGGACGCATATCTGAATGAAGATGATTGGATCCAGACACGACTTGATCAGCTAAACTTAATTGATGAAAAGAGACTTGTTGCTATCTGTCATGGTCAGACGTATCAAAAACGGATGATCAGGGCATTTAACAAGAAGGTCCGACCACAAGAATATCAAGTTGGGGATCTGGTAATCAAGCGAACCATCCTTCCTCAGAGTGATCCAAGGGGCAAATTGACCCCCACGTACGAAGGGCCATTTGTGGTTAAACATGTGTTCTCAGAAGGAGCCATGATTCTAACCAACATGGATGGTGACGACCTTCCTCACCCCGCCAATGCAGACATAGTAAAAAGATACTACGCATAATAAAGACCCGCTAGGTTGACATACCTAGGCAAAAATTAGGGCTTCCCGGCGAACCAAAAGGGTTCGGGCAAAATGAAGGGATGAAATGAAAAAATCTGTACACCCGGCAAGTCGAAAACCTGAAAAGGCGGCTTGGGCAAAAATGGGTATTCCGGTGGACTGAAAACCCGAAAGGGCGGTCCGAGCAAAAGTTAGGGATAAAAGCGTAATACTATGTCTCATTGGATCACTTTGCATCCAGAATCCGGTATCAACATCAAGTTCAGACGGCATCGATCAGTCAGCTTCACCTTCAACTAAGGTCATCAAGTGATGAGATGCTCGGAGATATAAAGGCAATAGCAGAGGTGAAACCCAGTGGATCATTCATTTCACACAGCTGTTTTATTTTCTCTTGTATAAACTTGTATAAATTCTTTTGTTCGGCGGCGTTCTCTTACTAGGACGTCAACCTCTTGTACATAAACGCCTATTTTACAGGCAAATTCAAAAATCAATACAAATATACTTTTCAGCTCAAATTGCCATTTGTTTTTCCTTTTTCTGTTTTGTTTTGCGAAGAACGTCCAAGGTTCAATTTGTGATATATGCATTGACAATAATTTGCTAACTCATGAATATTTTCATACGAAACAAAGGATTAATTACAGGTAACATTAGAAACAGGGGCAATAAAGAGTTGTCTAAGCAAGCTAATTGTTCTGTCCTCCAAGGTATCAAGGGAGGTTCAGCTGAAGAACATAACCAGATATCTTAACTCCCCAGAGAGTAAGCCAGCAAGTCAATACACTCTCCTCAAGCAAAGCTATTATCAGCCTTAAGGAAGTTGGGTATCCTCCAGCAGATCTCAACATTCCCCAACGCAGCATACAGACATTCTTAACAAGCATCCCCGGCAGTCTTGACCTAAAGATTGTTCCCCGGCGGTATATCAAACATTCAGTGGAGTTACTTCTAATACATCTCAAAATTTCCCCAGGAGCGTCCAATCCAGTTTCCCCAGGAAAGTTGGAATCCATCTCCCCAAGCAGTAAGCTTATCCCCAGTAGATTCTGGAAGCTTATCCCCGCAGAGCATGAACGCGTCTCCCGACTTTATTCAAAGAGTTATTTCCCTACCAGGATATAACTGGGTTATCCTCAGCCAAAAGCCACGAGAAGATCGTCCTCGGCGAAGTCTTCTTATCCCCAGCGAAGTCTATTAACACTTCCAACATAACAATGGTATCCCAAGCGGAGTTATCATCATCACAACAAAGTACACCTCTCTCCCCACAGAGTATTGTTTCCCAGCAAGATCGTTAGAGTACCTTGTCTCCCCGCAGAGTAATCCATTCGTCAAGTTTATCCCCCAATGGAGTTATCTTCTCCTACCGGTATTCTTGCAACTAGCCTCCCCAGCGGAAACAAATATCCTTTTCTTCAAACACCAGCCCAGGATATGACTTCCCGGCACCCGTCAAGGATTTACTTTCCTAGACAAAAGCATACGTTCATAAACATCGCATTTCCATACATTATAGCATGCATATACGCATCATATCTTACAAATCTCATTTATGTTGAGAACATCATCGCTTGATTCATATCATGCCTTGCATATGACTGACCTTTACCTTTCAGGAAAAGATTCAGTTAAATTCTCAGCTATGTTCAATACCTTGACCGGTTCAGTTAAATCGACCCTAAGATTTTTCTGTTTCTTATCCAGTCAAAGGCCTTCTCTGGTTCAGTCAGATCGACCCTAAGATCTCCCTGTTTCTTATCCAGTTGAAGATTCCAAGACCTAGCCTGGTTCAGTTAAATCGACCCTAAGATTTTCCTGTTTCTTATCCAGTCAAAGGCCTTCTCTGGTTTAGTCAGATCGACCCTAAGATCTCCCTGTTTCTTATCCAGTTGAAAATTTCAAGACCTAGACCGGTTCAGTTAAATCGACTCTAAGATTTTCCTGTTTCTTATCCAGTCAAAGGCCTTCTCTGGTTCAGTCAGATCGACCCTAAGATCTCCCTGTTTCTTATCCAGTTGAAGATTTCAAGACCTTGTCCGGTTCAGTTAAATCGACCCTAAGATTTTCCTGTTTCTTATCCAGTCAAAGGCCTTCTCTAGTCCAGTTAAATCCATCCCTAAAAGATTTTCCTGATAAAGACTCAGTAGAAGACATCCAAGATTCTCTCAGCGTTCCTGTTGAGGTAGTAATCGCCCCAGATTCTCTCAGTGTTCCTGTTGAGGTTGAAGTCGCCCAAGATTCTCTCAGCGTTCCTGTTGAGGTAGTAATCGTCCAAGGTTCTCTCAACGTTCCTGTTGAGGTAGTAATCATCCAAGGTTCTCTCACCGTCCCGTTGAGGTAGTAACCATCCCTGGTTCATTCATCACCTTTTTGAAGCTCCAGACTCAACTCATGTAACCAGTCAGGGCGCATCTATATAAGAGTTTGAAGACCAACTCCTGTAACAGGCCAGGTAATCATTTTCTTTTCAGGTACGCAAGTTCTCGCTAAGGAATCTCTTACGCGATCGACATACAGATGGCATCTATAAGCCCATCATCCTATCCATCAATCTCCAAATGGCATCTATAAGCCCATTCCCCACATCACACTACTATGTGAGCGCAAATTTCTAGGCACTCTAGTGTTCAATCATCTTCCACCTTCGGATTACGAAAGGCACATCAGCCAATCTGCATCCTCAGGTCTAAGAAGATTGAACAGGGGCAACTGTTGTACCCCAAAATTTACCCTCCCATATTCTTCAAGATTTGCAAATAGCATGCTTCAAAATCTCCCTAAGGGTTGCACAGTTCAAGGGCCTCCTAACAGTCAAAAACTAGGGTTTTGGGTCTGTCAAAGAAATTGAAGTTTTCAAGGGTCCAAACAAGTCCCACATGCCTACAAACATGGTCAAGCATCCTCATGCCAAGTTTCAAGACTTACAGCACAAAATTGCACAGTCAAAAACCCTAATTGCTCAACAGTCAACTGCAGGGGCAAAATGGTCATTTGACAGTCAAAAGTTCAAATTTTTGGTCAACATCTTATTTTGAAGCCACAAACATCATTTGATCAATTCTTGATCATGATTTTCAAGGTATGGCTCAAAAAGTCTCAAGATGCAAAAGTTTCCATATTTGGACAGTTGAAAAAGTCAACTGTAACTTGACCAAGGCATAACTTCCACATGGTTTATCAGAAAAATTCCATCCAAAGCTCATTTTGAAGAGAAATACATTTTCTACAACTCCTCTTCACACTTCAAGTCCAAGAAATGCTCTCACAAAAAGTTATCAATTTCAACATTATAGGTCATTTTCAAAAGTCAACAAAAAGGGACTTTAAGTCAAAGACCATAACTTGAGATTGGTAAATAAAAATGACATGGGACCAAAGGCATTGATTAGAGGACTTCAGGACCTTTCCAAAATGTCCAAGAACATGATCAAAGCTTAAAAATTGAGCAAGATATGCCTTGTGGAAGTTGGGAAATTTTTGGGAATTTTGAAAAGTCAACTTTGCTTCAAATGCCTCAAAATTGCTAATGGGCCACATTTTCTTCCAAGATTCATCATCCAAAGGCTATGCACGACCATTTGGCCCAAGGAGAGTCATTTCATCATTTTTTATTATTTATTTGAATTTTTAATAACCATTAATTCATTTAATTAAATAAAATATGAAAAAAAATACTCATCCATGCTTTTCAAATCTTTTTGTGCATAGAATACCTTTAAGATTTCGTGCACTATCTAATATGGAAAGAATCAAGGTGATTTGGTCATGATTGGCATCAAAACACATGAAAAAGATTTGAAGAAATATGCCATTAAAATAAAATATTTGGTTCATGATTACAAGGGTTTTTGGATTCAAAATTCAACCCTAATCCATTGCCATACATATACTGATCAAAACCTAATGCACAAGAACCAAAAAAAAGTTGCGCCCAAAACCTCTTATGCACTTTGCAATTTTTGTGAAAAAATCAAAAACTGAAAACACCATTCCAAAGCGATTCAAGGCTTCTAACCAATTGAAAAAGCTTCCTAAGACGTCAAGGAACCTAACTGAATCCTTTTCCACGCTTCCAGCATCAAGAATTGGTATATGGAGATCAAATTGTGTCAAACTTTTTGCATATTCGTGTGTCATGATTCATGCGTTGTTTTCAATTTTTAATGATTGATTTGTGTTAATTTATTCATTCTGAAGCTAACCATGTACTTTAATTGAGTTTTCATGCTTTATACGTGAATCTGCCATGGAAGCTTGCTAGGTTTTCAAGGTTGTGAAATTAGGGCTTCCTTGTTCAGGAGAAATTGAGACACAAAACCCACGCCATTGAAACCAGAAGCTTATGACCAATTGATTCCATACCTCGCGCCTAATTTATGAACCACGATGACCTATTCGCTATTTTTATGTTCATCATTTAGTGGGGGTTTAAAACCCCCTCTATTTAGTTGTTTTTTCAGGCAAAAGTGAAGCACAGAAGACGATGCGTGGAGGCTGGGGATTGGCGCATTTGAATTTCGCGCGAAATTAGCCACTAACCAGTGTTTTGCATTATATTGTTTATTTGTTATATTATATACAAAGCGTGTAAATGGCTCAGTGGCAAGGCGTTGATGTGGTAAACTCTGGGACCTGGGTTCGATTCCCAGGTCCCCTCCTTTCTCCATATTATTTTTCTTTCTATGCTAACATGTAGCGTTCCCCTCAGAAGACTACCATACGTCCACAATCCAAGCGTGCCACATGGCTCAGAATCTCAATCCAAGGGCCCTGATCTGATGAACACCATACTCGTTGGTCAACGTTCCACACGCCAGCATGAAAAGTCAAAAAAGCCAAAGTTCTATTGGGCCTGATTGCTACCACATGACCTCCAAATTGGGGTCAACACCCCATGGGTTTGCTTCCTTTCCTTCTTTTTATTTTCTTTCTATTTTATTTGTTTTTAATTTAATTCTTTACATTGATTTGTTTTCTTTAACATAAAAATAGAAAAGACAAAAAATATAAATATATTTCATTTAAACATTTTTTGTAAATAAAATCTTATTAATTAATTTAGTTTTAAATTCTAGGTTTAATTTTAAATATTTTTCTTAATAAATTAAAAAATGTAGAATTAGGGTTTTGTACTTTTATCCTTTTTTCTTTTTCACCATATTAAGTATTAATTATTATTTTTTGTAAATAAATTACCATATAAATAATTAGGTTAATTTTAGGTTCAATTTTAACATGTTTTTTTTAATAAATTAAAAATAGTTAGAATTAGGTTTAAATTCCATTAATTCTCATTAAAATCCATAAATACAAAAAACTCAAAAATAATTTCCTTTCGCATTTAATTTAATTAATTTCATAATTGTAATTTAATTTCCTAAAAAGGGTCCAACGCCCTCGCATTCCCGACTTTAATTCTCTTCGCATTTTTATTTCTTTTTGTGAATATTCATGTAATTCTCCCAAAGCCATGTAATAGACTAATCAGATATTTATCTTCGCACTTTATTTTATTTCAAATCGGGTCCTGGATTAATTTGGCGATGTGGACCCGCGCCTTTGTAATAGCGTAAGACTTTTGATTTCCGCATCTATTTTAACTGTTAATTAATTTGCATGAAAGAATGAATGTCAAAATAAAAGCAACGCGTAGATCACCAATGCATGACAAGACAAAAATAAATGAACATGACACACAAATCACACACCACCCCTAAGGTACGCCTCACTGTTGCCTTGCCCCTCGAAAGGTGATCGTCGAGTAGAGGACGTTTTAGTAAGTCCTCATGTCCATGAACATGGCATAAGGGTAGCTTCTAAGGTGTCTTCCTATTGCTCCGGTGATCACCATGTCCCGAACCTTCGAATTGACCCGAACACCTCCAACGGTGGTGCTACCTACCTCTCAATGGTGGGATGGCACTACTTTAAGGACATTTACACAGACGAATTCCTTAGGGTAGGTAGACGACTCTAGATACTTGCTCTAATTTCAAAACAAAAATCAAAAATACTTTTCACACCGACACCTTTTCAAAAAGCTTTCGAAAGCAACTTTTCAAACACTCTTGAGGACTGATACAAGAGTCGAACTGAAATTTTCAAAGAAACTTTTTAAAACCCACAGTCGAAAAGAAAACAAACCATTTTTGAAAACACAATGAGCAAGTATCTAAGAGCCCATGGATAACCATGGATAGAAAGGGTGCTAACACCTTCCCTTTCTATAATCTACCTCCCGAACCGAGAGCAATCTCTATAAGGAATTTTTCTGTGCTTTTGTCCTTTCCATTTGGAGAAAATAAAAGACGGTGGCGACTCTTGCTTCCGCGACATTTCGCGAACCAGCGTTAAACAGTCAGTTCCAGATCCATCGATCACACCTGTTAATGGAGTTACAGTCAGTATTTAAGGGTTGGGATAGTTTGGATATGTTGTATGGAAGGTGCTTGAAACATTTTGAGACAAAACGCACGAGGGATTTGAGTTGTGGCAATCAAACTGCAGGGAGTGCCCTATTTTGCTAAATGAAGATGATTTTGTGCTATGGGAGGTTTGAGGGCTCAAAGGGTCGTGTTTCTGGCTCAAGGGTATGTGAGAAAATTGTCTCAAAAGCTTGCACAAGTTGGTTTTCACAGATGTTCAAGTTCTTAGTGTTTTGGACATGTTTCTTGTATTTTAAGCCAAAATGCACAATGATGTAATACAAGCCTGTACAGGCTATCTATCAGCCTGCTTCTTCTAATCTTGGCCCCTCAAGTTGATGGATATGCTTTGCTGTACAAGATTTGGCTCTATGCTCAAGGATTGTGGTTTTGACATAAAGCAAACTTTGGCAAAAATGGTAATGTACCTTTTACCATTTAGGGATTAATCTTGTATGCAATGCCCTAATGACCAAAACAATGCCTTAGACCAGTGGATTTGCATTTAATTATTGAGTGTGGAATGGTTTTGAGGCCTGTAATCTAGTGCAAAGCAAGCTGATTTGAATTTGCAACTTGTATCGATATGAACATGCCATGGATGAAAAGTGAGTTTTTGCCAACTTCAAGCCTTAGATTCTCCCTAACCACAAATGATCTTGGAGAGTTTTTGGACATTTTGGAAATCTTGCAACATGATCTACAATCCATATTTGAAATGAAATTTGAGATTCCAAGTGGAACTATGTGAAAAATGGCCATGAAGATAGGTCAAAATCCTGCCTAAACTAGAGCAAAATTTCACTAAGTTAAAAGTTTCATGGACCCTTGTTCCAAAAATCATAACTTGAGATCCAAGCTTCTTTTGGGAAAACTTTGTGAATAAAAGTTTTAGACTTTTTGGAGGAATACAACTTTCATGTTGGAATTTTTGTTTGAATCCAATTTTATCATGGTGAAAATGTTGGGCAAAGTTAGGAAAAATTAAGAAAATTTCATAACTTAGAAAAATTCTAAGTTATGAAAATTTTCAACTTTAAACCCTAATTTGCAAAAAATGGGTTTCTTGATGAACAAGTTTCATGCTTTGACACATCTTGATGAAAAATGACCCTTGGCACTTGATTTTGACCAAAAAGTCAAAGTTTGACTTTTCAGTGTATAGTGAAATTTTGATTAGTTGACTGAAAAATTCATCTGTCAATCCAAAGCATTTGAGATCTTTTGAACCTTGTGAATAGGTAAAGATGATGCCATTGAGTCCTTGAATCCATGCTTGAGCCCAATTTTCCATTGGCTAGGTCAAAAATCAGAAATTTCCTTTGTGCAGTCAAAACCCTAAAAATGACCATTTTGCCCTTTTGGTGATCTGATCAAATTTCTTGTGGAGTTATGGTCCAAACTTGGTAAAATGGTTCATATGAGTTCATAATGTTGATGTGGATCAAAAATTATGAGGTTTGAATGTAAATTGGCCACAGTTGACTTTTTCCCCAATACAGCTGATTTATAGGTCAACTGTCCAATTGACTGGGTAAAAATTGATTCAAGGCTTGAAACTTGGTATGGACAAACTCATGAGTCCAACATGAAGTATGAAAGTCACTTTGAGTATTGAAAGTCCAAAAATCCATGTGCAAACTCAAACCCTAATTTAGGTCATCAGTGCAAGGAGATGTCTTGAGCAATGCAAAACCCTAATCCTGTATGGAGTTCAAGGAGCCTTGAGGGGAAATCTTGATAAAATAAGAGGGAAAATTTTGGGATACAACAGCTGCCCCTGTTCAATCTTCTTGAACCTGAAGAGTTAGATTGGCGAGTTTGCCTTTCGTGACTCGAAGGTAAAAGAGGATTGGACACTAGAGTGCCCGTAAATTTGCACTCGTCAAAATGTAGCTGAGGGAATGGGCTTAAAGATGCCATTTGGAGATGGTAGAATCTTGCTGGAGATGGGCTTAGAGATTCCATCCAAGACTGTTTGTTGAAAATCAGGAGAATGAACACCAGAATGGTATCTGTATCTGGAATGTATCTGAGTTGTATCTGGAGATTGGATTCGTATGAGCAAAGGAATGGCGTCCGTGTCTAGAGCGTATCCGAGCTGTAACCGTATTTGATTCTTGAATGAATATCAGAATGACTGCCGTATCCGGAGTGTATCTGTATTGTATCTGAATTCTGAATGGGCGGCAGAGAAGCATCTGTGTATGGAGCTTCTTTGGGCTAGGGATAAATTCCGAGCGAGTGACAGAATGGCAACCGCGTCTGGTGCGTATCTGGACTATATCTGAACTTGAAGTTGATAGTTGAATCTTGAAATTCTGGTGTATGCCAGTCTTCAGATGTTATACTCAATATCTAGACATCTGATATGACATAATAAATACACTGCAAGGTAGATACCCAATTTTTCGTGATTCAGTACTAAAGAATAACAGAAGCACAGTTTTATCCAAGCTGCGCCAGATATACTTTGAAGGTGCAGAGGATAGAACACACGATGTACCTAGTTCTGTTCATCTGTTGCACATGATCAGTAGAGAGCAAACAACCTTCACAGTTCTGTTTCTCCTGCACAGATATCAGCATGATGTCTTAACATGTTCTGAGACATCATCTGTTACAACATTACAACTTTACCTTGATATATAACAGACAGAATTATAAAGTGTTGAAGGTAAAAACACAAATTAGTTGTTGACCCAGTTCGGTGAAACACACCTACTCTGGGGGCATACCAAGCCAGGAAGAAGATCCACTATCAGCAATATTAATTCAGGACTAAACTTCACAAGTTCCCATCCCTCACTTAATCATTTACCCAGTGCAACCTATACCTAGGAACTCCTAGATAGAAACCTACCAGTTTCCATTCCTATTGTCGCAACAACAGAAGTCTTACTCCTACTCAAGAAGTAGTGCCCTCCCACTTGGTTTCCTACATTACAATGAATAAAAAATACTTAGACTTGCTTCACAGCTTCGTCCAAGAACACTCAAACTCTTACCTACAGGTATCGAGTTATACACATGGTAACCTTGCCACAGACCGACAGGTTTACCTAACAGAACACCCCCAATATTACATTATATGAGGCTTACAAACCCTAGGTTACAATCTGCTATTTATAACCTATTACCCAACTGGATTTGGGCCTTCAAAATCGCAGCAAGCTTTTCTCCTTGCTGTTACAAAACAGCAACAAACTTCTGCTACAATCAAGGTCTTCAATCTTCTAGTTCCTAAAATATCTCCATATTTAGAAACAACATTTTCTTCACATATTCTGATTGATTCTTGATTGATCTTCAGATTCTCCATAAGAAACGCCACATATATTCTCAGAATATTTAAGTACCAGAACTGTAACTGAATTACCAATTCCGTTGGCGTGATGTCTAGTCAGATGTCATGACATTACATCTAACATGTTGTCCCAGATGTTGAACTTCTTCAATACAACATGTTTAGGAGAACCACGCTCATTTGCTGATACAACAAATAACCTCTTTCATAAATTAGATCACTTAAAACAATTAGGTTACAAGTCATAGCTGTTACAAACATTCAACATATAACATAGTTAACTAATATTAACTTAATTTCAGGCGCGATGTCATATGCTGATGTTGTGACATCTTACATAACATGTTGGTCCAGATGTTGAACTTCTTCAACCCAACATATTAAAACAACAGAGAGAATATGGGTAAACTTGCTTTCTTATTTGTTTTACAAATGAAGCCAACTCTCCAGCCAGGGCACTTACAATCTCCCCCTTTGGTAAATTTTGGCTAAAACAAATAAGTGCAAGTTGCATATTGGGACCAGGCCACAACACAGTTGAGATGTTACAACATCTTGTCCAACATCTTCTTTGCAGAGACTGATGTCCTTTGAGCAAACAACAAACCTCTATCCCTCATCTGTGAGCCACTCCAAGCCATCGATGGCCCAAGAGGATTTCTTTTCTCTCAATTATTGTTGATAATCTTGATACTGATTACATAGATCATGTAACTCAGATCACAAGTCACAACTATCCTCTTAACTCAGAACACAAGACACAAACAAAGTCACTTAGTTAGAGCGTTCCATTCAGCATGTTGGACATTGCCGTCTGTTGCTTTCACCTGAGTCTCGCCTGAGTCTGGGTCCCTATCTTTCTCCCCTTTTTGGCCAGAATTTGACAAAGACTGCCCATACAGATCCATACCCATGCACAATTTTCCCAAATGCTAACAAACTTCATATTGCTGAAACCCTCTGATGAAGAGAAAGAATAGAGAGAGTCTTCATAAATAATGCAACTTTGGCATAGATAGTAACGACCTTGGTACTTTACTCTGACAGTTTCAGTACCCTAGGACTGGTTTTAATGCAGGTACCTACCCTTGGGTTTGACCCTTTGACCATGTCAGGATGAAGTATGTCTTGCCCTTTTAAAACAGACATTTGTCTTTTAGAACAGACTACTCCCTTTATGTACTTGTCTTAGGATCCCCTTTCCAAGAAACATCGTTGGCATATTACACTCTGCCTCAGTTATATAATACCTTTATTAGATGACAAGTTATCACCTAAACATTCCAGCTCACTAAACTGCTTCATAATGAGACACAACCGCCCTGTTTTCTTAGCAGATGAAAACATGCTCAAATCCTATGTCGTCATACATTCTGCTATTTTCATATTAGCAGCTTGAAACCATTCCATTTTCACAAAGAGGATGGTTACTCCCTCTGAGTCATACAACTGTACACACATGGGTTTATTAATAATAATCCACACTTCATCCAATTTTCCTCCTGTCTGTAGTTTTAGAGGTAATTAGGAACAATGTCATTAGGCAATGTGATGACATTCGGTCAGACATAGTCCTCTTCAGTCTTGAACACATCATCCCAATAGTGCCACACTTTATATCCTACGAGTTTGATGAAGACTTTTCGTACAAACCAATACTCCCCCTGTTAGGGACAATCACTTCTCCTCATGGAAACAAGTAGGTCACATTCAATACTCAGTTGGACCTTCAAGACAACTTCTGATTCAAAGTAAATAAGACCCCTTGATGAATGGAAAACATAAGACGCATCTTCATGTCTTTAAGAGCTTACCCTCTGTTCAACAATATTGGTTGAACGCATTCATACTCTGAATCAAACTTTCTCGATAATAATCAGCTGCCACATGTTGATTATCTTGATTCTCTGAATCCACTGCTGAGATAGACCAAATGCCACTGTTTGATTATCTCCTTCATGAATCCTCATATGAAAAAAAATCAAATGCCACCTTTTGACTTCTCCATGTTTATCAGACTTCTCCCAAAGATATTCTGATCTTCCAATTGAAATTTGAACTTCAAGCTACAAGTTATCAGAAAAGGCTTAGATACACTAAGACAGGAACATGTAACATCTTCTCCAGCCAACAAATCCAAAGAGCTGCAAAGAGACAATCTTTTTGAAGTATCCAATCTTCAACTTCGTAGATCATCCTATCTTAAGTTGATGTGCCACTTCACCAACCAAGAATCTAATGTTGAACCAAATGTCACAACATTATGTTATAACATCTAGTTGTTGAATTCAGCTCCTTCTCTAATTTACTTCCTTACCTAGATCAGAACCAGACTGATCCAAGTAACCATCATCAAGATTATGATGTCTTCTTCTTCTTGTAGCTTCAAGTCTGAACACGTTTCCAGGAAACCTTTTCAAGGATCAAATGATTTTGCTGTCACCAAAGAGATAGCTCTAAAGCATCACTCTTCCTGTGATTCTTCACAGGGTCTAGAAGAAGGAATGTTCCCACATCTTTAAGAACATCAGTTATCTTGAACTCCAAGGATAATCAATTAAATACTTGTACTTGTCACAAATAGAAATTGATCATAAATCCTTCCCATTATTCTGTAAGATACTTTCACCATTTGAATACTTTGACATACTCTTCGTGTGTTAATATCTTCTTCTTGCAAGCACTTTCTTTGAGAGACCAAAGAGTTGAGATATCTAGGTTGCCACCCTTGACTCAAGTAAATAGAATTTTCTCTGAACAAACTCTACTCACCTCAACAGATTTGAAACTCCTACCAGATCAGATTCATCCTTAGGAATGAGAGAGATGAATCCTTCCTTGCAAATATGTCACACAACACCCAGAACCCATGTGACATAGGTCAACAGCCAGCTAAACACCAGGCTGAACTAATGTGAGGAGGTTAACCAAATCTCCCCCTCAAACTACCAATCATGGAAGCTCCACACAAAATATCCATGCATTGTACACAAATGTCTCGACATGACATATGACATCCCTACCAGATTCAAGTAACTCCAAGAGTTATACCTGTTCATACTCCAATCACACCAATAAGACTTCAGCTGACCTTAAGTACTTCAGAGAAGACAACAACACCAATCATCAGCAGATATGTATTTCCAGAACATACTACCTTAACCAAATTCTGAGTCTTCAAATTCTCACATCTTGAAAGATCTTCCACTTCTAATCATGATGTTTAAATGACAAGACTCATGATCCCAATCTACTTCTATGAAGGAGCAATAATGCTGCACCATCATTGGCTTTTATTAACCAATGAGCTTGTCTTTCTTCACACTATAGTACTCCAGGGAACAACTGCTCAGCCCTGATCAATGTCACATCTCAACCAGCTTCACTTCTAGAGTTCTGACTCCTAAAAGTAACCTTCGGGAGCACACAGACATAGTTGACTCTACCATTGTTAACTTTGCACACACAGATGTCTCCTCTTCCAGGTCAGGAGTAGGTTCCAAACAAAAGTATCCCTTTGTTTGACACCCAAAACATATGCTCTTTAACTAGTAGCTGCATACTTGTTCCACCATCACATAGAACATCAGTTCCATCACCTTGGAACAAGGCCCTCCTTGAAATTCTTCAAGGTCTTCGTATAACACTAATCCGTGATTATGTGATTCTTACCATCCTGAACGAAGAACGTCTTCATGAGTGGACTTGAGAGGACTCAAGTATCTGTGACATCTTCAATAGCTTATGTTGAATTCTTGAATACAGTAGCCTTCAATCCACAAGAGGGGAAACACATCAGAGCTTGAGTTTTGCCAAGTATTACACAGCGGAAGAACATAATACAACTAAATCTTTTCACACACACTTTAGGCGTACACAAATCCTAGGTTTGAAAATAAATCAAACCTAGAGCAGCTACCACACAACCAGGCCAAATGCCAATCACCAAAGACAGGTACACACAGTTCCTGTCATGAATAGTCCATCCTCCCACTTTAAGGGACCATTCAGGGAAATAACAAACCTTTCCAGGTTATAATCTCCAGTACTAAGATTGACCTTGCAGATACCAGAAAGTATCACCCATGGATCTCATCCAGAAACAGAACAGGATGCCTGCTCTGATACCAATTGAAATTCTGGTGTATGTCAGTCTTCAGATGTTATACTCAATGTCTAGACATCTGATATGACATAATAAATACACTGCAAGGTAGATACCCAATTTTTCGTGATTCAGTACTAAAGAATAACAGAAGCACAGTTTGATCCAAGCTGCGCCAGATATACTTTGAAGGTGCAGAGGATAGAACACACGATGTACCTAGTTCTGTTCATCTGTTGCACATGATCAGCAGAGAGCAAACAACCTTCACAGTTCTGTTTCTCCTGCACAGATATCAGCATGATGTCTTAACATGTTCTGAGACATCATCTGTTACAACATTACAGTTTTACCTTGATATATAACAGACAGAATTATAAAGTGTTGAAGGTAAAAACACAAATCAGTTGTTGACCTAGTTCGGTGAAACACACCTACTCTGGGGGCATACCAAGCCAGGAAGAAGATCCACTATCAGCAATATTAATTCAGGACTAAACTTCACAAGTTCCCATCCCTCACTTAATCATTTACCCAGTGCAACCTATACCTAGGAACTCCTAGATAGAAACCTACCAGTTTCCATTCCTATTGTCGCAACAACAGAAGTCTTACTCCTACTCAAGAAGTAGTGCCCTCCCACTTGGTTTCCTACATTACAATGAATAAAAAATACTTAGACTTGCTTCACAGCTTCGTCCAAGAACACTCAAACTCTTACCTACAGGTATCGAGTTATACACATGGTAACCTTGCCACAAACCGACAGGTTTACCTAACAGAACACCCCCAATATTACATTATATGAGGCTTACAAACCCTAGGTTACAATCTGCTATTTATAACCTATTACCCAACTGGATTTGGGCCTTCAAAATCGCAGCAAGCTTTTCTCCTTGCTGTTACAAAACAACAACAAACTTCTGCTACAATCAAGGTCTTCAATCTTCTAGTTCCTAAAATATCTCCATATTTAGAAACAACATTTTCTTCACATATTCTGATTGATTCTTGATTGATCTTCAGATTCTCCATAAGAAACGCCACATATATTCTCAGAATATTTAAGTACCAGAACTGTAACTGAATTACCAATTCCGCTTGCGTGATGTCTAGTCAGATGTCATGACATTACATCTAACATGTTGTCCCAGATGTTGAACTTCTTCAATACAACATGTTTAGGAGAACCACGCTCATTTGCTGATACAACAAATAACCTCTTTCATAAATTAGATCACTTAAAACAATTAGGTTACAAGTCACAGCTGTTACAAACATTCAACATATAACATAGTTAACTAATATTAACTTAATTTCAGGCGCGATGTCATATGCTGATGTTGTGACATCTTACATAACATGTTGGTCCAGATGTTGAACTTCTTCAACCCAACATATTAAAACAACAGAGAGAATATGGGTAAACTTGCTTTCTTATTTGTTTTACAAATGAAGCCAACTCTCCAGCTAGGGCACTTACAAATCTGAATGAGAAATAGAATGGCTTCCGTATCTGGAGTGTATCTAGTCTGTATCTGATTGTTGAACTCTGAATAAGTAATAGAATGACCTCCGTGTCTGGGGTGTATCCATACTGTATCTTGAATTTGAAATTCTGAATGAGTAGTAGAATGACCGTCGTTGTCTGGGGTGTATCCATACTATATCTGAATAAGAGATCTGAATGAATAGCAGAATGACTTCCCTGTCTGGGAGTGTATCCATACTGTATCTGAAATCTTTAAACATTTGTTAAAGGTAACTTCTAATCTTATCCTGAAAAGGGTAAAATGTTAGCTAAAACACAAAGTTATGTTTCATGGCATGTATGATGCAATAAAATGTGTTCTATCAATATTTATGATATATGAATGTAATGGATGCGCAGGTAAGCTGATTAGCTGCCTTGCTTGAGGAAAATAAATCCTTGATAACTGGAGATAATGAAATCTTTGACTCCTTCCAGGGAAAATAAACCCTTGACTGCTGCTGGAGATTCAAAACCTTTGATTTGTTGAGACTGAGAACATCCTTTGGACTACTGCTAAGGATTGAAAATCTTTGGTGACTTATGGGGATTAACAAGAGATTTGGAAACTTTTGTGGGGAATTGAGAATCCTTCATGACCTTCCTGGAAGATGAGGAAAATTCTGACGATCTCTACTGGGGAATTAAAACCTGGGAGGCTTCAACCAGAGAAATGAGGACAAGAATCTTTATTCTGTTGGGAAATAACTCTGTGGGGAAAATACTTATCCTGTTGGAGAGTTTTCAAAAGCTTGGGTTGTATGCCAATCTATTGAGGAAGCAAGAATGAGAATCTTCATTCAGGCGTTTGGGTCAGGAGATTGGGTGTATGCCAATCTTCTGGAATTTTAAGAACCAGAATCTTCATTCTGTTAAGGGTATCAGGAGGTTGGGAGTATGCCAATCTTCTAGGGTATTATCCTTGGTTGGGGATAAAACAAAAGTTAATTGTTATCTGGTTGATTTACAGGTTTTAAGATAACTTGCTGGAGGATCCGGAGAAACCGGATGGTTTCCACTGTGGTTTAGAGGTTGAAGTTTTAGACTCCGTTGGGGAAGAAAGTTTCATCTTCACTGGGGATTGGTAGTTCAAAGTCTTCTGGCTCCGCTGGGGATATGTATTTCAAGGTTTTAGCTCTGTTGAGGATCTGAATGACATACTGCAGGGGATTTCCTCTAGAATAGCATAAAGACGTCTTCCTATACTTTCAACCTATCAGTAATTATCCTTTCTCATTCCGCTTTATTTATAAGCAGTGATTATATTCAAATGCATATGCTCATTTAATAAATCATTGGACGTTTTCAAATAAAACACAAGTGTAAAAAGAAAGAAAAGGCAAACAAATTTATGCACTTTGAAGTATCTTTATATTAACTTTGTGTAAGTATTTTTGTACAAAGGAGACAGAAATCCTAGTAAGAGAATGTTGTCATAAAAAATGAGAAAATTTATACAAAGAAAGATGGCTATGTGTAACAATTCCATGGGCTTCCCATTCTACTATAGCCTTCGTAACTCTGAGTATTTTGTCCATTCGTTGCCTTGTTCGACGATGATTAAGTTGATCAGAAGCCTGGAGCTTGTCTGTGAAGAGATTGTCCTTAAAGTGATCTGACGAGACTTAGTCATACGCTTTAATTCCCTAACTTTTTCCTGGACCGCCCTTTCGGGTTTTCGATCCACCGGGAAACCCTTTTTTGCCCAAGTCGCCCTTTCGGGTTTTCAACTTGCCGGGTGTACAGATTTTTTTTATTTATCCCTAATTTTTGCCTGAACTTCCCTTTCGGGTTTTCGATTCACCGGGATGCCCATTTTTGCCCAAGTCGCCCTTTCGGGTTTTCAACTTGTCGGGTCGTTTATGCGTAGTATCTTTTGACTATGTCTGTGTTCGCAGGGTGCGGCAGGTCATCGCCGTCCATGGTGGTCAGGATCATTGCCCCACCAGAAAAGATGTTTTGGATCACAAACGGTCCTTCGTAAGTAGGAGTCCATTTGCCCCTGGGAACACTTTGCGGCAAGATGATTCACTTGATTACAAGGTCCCCAACTTGATATACTTATATCTTGACTTTCTTGTTGAAGTATTTGATCATACGTTTTTGATACGCCTGACCATGGCAAACAGTAGTAAGTCGCTTTTCGTCAATCAAGTTAAGTTGATCAAGCCGGGTCTGAATCCAATCGTCTTCATTCAAACCAGCATCCTTCAAGATTCTTAAGGAAGGAATCTGAACTTCCATAGGCAAAACAGCTTCCATGCCATATACCAAAGAAAAGGGGGTTGCCCCTATTGAAGTGCGTGTCGTGGTACGGTACCCGTGCAGAGAAAACATCTCATGCCAGTCCTTGTAGGTGACTGTCATCTTTTGAATGATTTTCTTGATATTTTTGTTTGCAGCTTCAACAACACCGTTCATCTTTGGCCGATAGGGAGATGAATTGTGATGTTGAATCTTAAACTGCTCGCACAGAGCGGTAATCATAGTATTGTTCAAATTTGTACCGTTGTCCGTAATGATCCTGTCGGGGATACCATACCGGCATATGAGGTTCTGCTTGATGAAGCGGGAAACCACATTCTTTGTAATGGAAGCGAAAGAAGCTGCTTCGACCCACTTGGTAAAGTAATCAATGGCCACCAGGATGAAACGGTGTCCATTGGGCGCTGTAGGCTTGATCTCTCCAATCATGCTGATTCCACATATCACGAATGACCAAGGAGCTGTTAAGACATTGAGAGGAACTGGAAGAATATGTACCTTGTCAGCATAGATTTGGCATTTGTGACAAGCACAAGAATATTAATGACAATCAGCTTCCATGGTAGACCAGTAGTAGCCTGCCCGTAGAATATTATTAGCCATCGTATGACCGCTTGAGTGGGTGCCAAAGGTGCCATTATGTAGTTCAGCCATGATCTGCTCATCTTCAATCTTGTCTACGCAACGGAGTAGGACACAATCAGGATTGCGCTTGTATAGGATACCATTGCTCAGAAATAACTTGGCAGGGAATCTCCTTAAGAACTTTTTTTCGTTGACTGAAGCTCCTTCAGGGTACTCTTGTGCTTCGAGATACCTTTTGACATCATGAAACCAAGGTCGGTCCACCACTTCTTCGGTATTAATCTCGTGACAATGTGTTGGTTCGTCCATTCGTTCGATGGTGATTTGAGGTGCCTCATTATCCCAGTTAAGTTTAAACATGGATGACATTGTAGTTAGCGCATCTGCTAGCTGATTCTCTTCTCGCGGGAAGTGCTCGAAGGTAATCTGCTCGAAATGTGGTAACAATGTCAGGACATTTTCTTTGTAAGGGATGAGGTTAGGGTGTTTAGTCTCCCATTCTCCTTTGATTTGACTGATAACCAAAGCTGATTCCCCAAATACGATCAAAGATTTGATTCCTAAGTCAATAGAAGCCTTGAGACCAAAGATACAAGCTTCATACTCGGCCATGTTGTTGGTGCAGCTGAAGCAGAGTCTAGTAGTGAAAGGTGTATGGAAACCTTATGGAGAGATAAGTACCGCGCCGATACCGTTTCCAAGTGTATTTGAAGCACCATCAAAGTACAGGGTCCATCGGGATCCTTGTTCAGGTCCGTCATACGGTCCGTTACCTTTAATATTGTCCAATGTCATAATATCCTCGTCAGGGAAGTCGAACCTCATATATTGGTAATCTTTGACGGCTTGAGGAGCTAGATGGTCATCTAATACACTCCCCTTTATAGCTTTTTGGGTTGTGTACTAGATATCATACTCAGTCAAGATCATCTGCCATCTAGCGATTCTTCCGGATAAAGAAGGTTTCTAGAAGATGTACTTGATCGGATCCATTTTAGAAATCAGCAAGGTGGTATGTGTCAACATATACTGCCTTAGCCGGCGAGCAGCCCATACCAAAGTGCATCAAGTTTTCTCGAGCAGTGAGTAGCGAGTCTCACAGTCGGTAAACTTTTTGCTAAGGTAACAAATGGCATGCTCTTTTCGGCCAGACTCGTCATGTTGGCCCAGTACGCACCCCATTGAGTTATCCAAAACAGTCAGGTACATGATTAAAGGCCTTCCTTCGACGGGTGGCAACAAGATAGGAGGTTCCAAAAAATACTCCTTAATTTTATCAAAAGCAACTTGACAATCATTGTTCCATTCAACCACCTGATCTTTCTTCAACAGCTTGAAGATTGGCTCACAGGTAGATGTTAGGTGAGAGATGAACCTTGCAATATAGTTTAGGCGTCCCAAGAAACCTATGACCTCCTTCTCAGTGCGGGGGGCAGGCATTTCTTGTATAGCTTTGACTTTAGCAGGATCAACCTCAATACCTTTGTTGCTGACGATGAATCCTAAGAGTTTACCAGACCTAACTCCGAAATTGCACTTGCTATGGTTCAGTCTGAGCCTATACTCCTTCAATCTGACAAACAGCTTTTGCAGATGGTCAAGGTGTTCTTCTTCTGTTTGTGAACGGGCTATCATGTTGTCTACGTAGACTTCAATTTCATGATGTATCATGTCATGAAACAAAGCTACCATGGCTCGCTGATAGGTTGCCCCAGCATTCTTCAGTCCGAATGGCATCACTTTATAGCAGAAGGTACCCCATTGCGTAACAAAAGTAGTCTTCTCCATGTCTTCGGGGGCCATCTTGATCTGGTTGTACCCTGAAAATCCGTCCATGAAAGAGAATACCTTGAGTTGAGCTGTGTTGTCAACGAAGATGTCAATATGTGGTAGTGGAAAATCATCTTTAGGGCTAGCCCTGTTTAAATCTCTGTAGTCCACACACATTCTGACTTTTTCGTCCTTATTAGGCACGGGCACAATGTTAGCAACCCATTATGGATAGGAAGTAACATCCAGAAAGCCAGCATTGAACTGCTTCATCACTTCAGCTTTGATCTTTTTAGACATGTCAGGCCTCATTCGGCGGACTTTCTGTTTGATTGGTGGAAAGTCTTCTCTTGTAGGGAGACGGTGAACCACAATATTTGTATCCAGTCTCGGCATGTCTTCATAGGACCAGGCAAAGATCTCAACATATTCATTCAACAGCTGAACTAAGCGCTTTTTGACATTTGGCTCTAGGTTGGCACCCACTTTAACCTCTTTTCTGTCTTCGGCAGTACCCAAATTGATAGTCTCTAACAACTCTTCATGGGGCAGAATATCCCTTTCTTCCTATTGCAAAAGTCTAGCCAGCTCTCCAGGCACTTCATAGTCTTCATCACCTTCGTACTCGGCATGATTGACCAGATCTTCAGAGTCACTGAAGGCCATAGCAGAATTGTTACCCATGGAATCCGGGGTGGATGGGTACCTGCATTTTATGAGTGTGGGTGTGTGTAAGGGATAGCCATCTTCAAACAAAATAAAATGTAAAAAGAAAGAAAATGAACACAAAAGTTTATAGATGAAAACGTCCATGATTCATTAAAAATGGCATATGAAAATAAGGAATCAAAACCCTTACGAATGGACCTATATGCCCCGGGTAAGGCATAAGGCGAAAAGAGTGTACGAATTGTTTAATAATTATTACAGACCAAACAGGAAATGTTCAAAAGATAAATTACTGATTGATGAAATTAATGGGAACGAAGTCTTTCGCCTCCCAGTTGTTCAGTCCTCCTTCAATTGTTGGAAAGATCCAATCTTCAAAATTGCTTCCTTCTTCATCATCCTCTAAAGCATGAACTCCGTGATGAGTGATTTTCAGTGGCGATCCTCCAGCCCGGGAGCGACGCACAGCTTTCTGGCTAGCAACAGTGAAACCCAATCTGAACTTATCCATTTTGTAAGGAAAATCTGGCAGTTGACCCCACATTGTACTTCCTCCTTCCCTGATTACAGCCTCCGCATCTTTAAGGGATGACATCTGGGAAACAGGCTTGGTAATGATGGGTACATCAGTCATTGTCTTGGCTACCACGACTTCAGGAGAAACCTCTTCAAAGTGTTGGAAAGGTGTTTCTATGAATTCACCATCTAACTCCACGTAGCGGAAAGAGTTAAGGTGGCTTATCATATACTCCTCCTCACCATGAATTGTTATGATTTTACCCTGGAGTGGGTATTTGAGCATCTGGTGTAGAGAAGAAGTGACTGCCCCAACATTGTGGATCCATGGCCTTCCCAACAAGCATGAATATAAAGGACGGATGTCCATCACATAAAATGTAGAGTTGAAAATTTCCGTTCCCACCTTAATTGGGATGTCTACTTCTCCGTGAACCATCCGCTTAGAACTGTCAAAGGCTCTAACAATGATATTATTGGGCTTTAGGGTCAAACCCTCACAGTCCAATTTGTCCAATGCTTTCTTTGGTAGAACATTTAAAGATGAACCGGTATCAACCAGAACATGAGCAAGTGTGGTCCCTCTGCACTCTACTGAGACATGCAGCTCATCATTATGCTTTCTTCCCTTATACGTCAAATCGGCATCAGAGAAACCAAGACCATTGTCGGTTGTAAGGCTAGCCACGCACTCTTGAAACTGGTCTGCAGAAGTTTCTTGAGGCACGTGTGCCGTCTTCAGAAATTTGATCAAGGCTTTGGCATGAGCCTCGGAGCAGAGCAATAGAGCCAGCATAGATATTTTTAAAGGGGTTTTCCCCAGCTGCTCTATAACATCATAGTCGCTCTTCTTAATTATCTTTAAAATCTCCTCCATCTCCTTTTGGGTGGTCTCGGGGATAACCAAAGTCTGAGCCCTCGTCCTGACGGGCGCTTCTTGGATCCCCTTAACTTTATCAGCAGTAACAACAGAGGGTACAACCTCGAGAGTAACAATTTCTTCAATCACTGAACTTTGCACAAATATCTTGACAGGCACAGGAGCACTTGAGGGTCCGAAGACTTCCCGTGGAGGAGCAATCTCCGGAGAGAAGATTCTTCCACTACGAGTGATCTTACTTGTTCCCACAATATTCCCCACATCAGGAGTCTCTTCATCGGAATTTTCTTCAACTGATTCGATCTGTTTCACACCGTGATAGAAGATCTCTCCTTCATAATTCCACGGTATTGTCTTATTGGACTTATATGGGATAGGCCCCGACATGGTAATCTTCAGTGGTACAAACTTTGGATCTGGTGTAATCTTAACAGGCCTTTTGCAGGCCTTGGAAAGATTGTCAGAAATGGTGATTATAGCAACATCATTGATTGGAGTAACAGGAGTAACATGAGTGATAGTAGCAACAGGAGTTTTCTGAAAGAGGATCTCTTGAGTATCCATCAAGCGTTGAATGCTTGACTTCAACAGTGGACAGTTGGATTGCACGGTTGAACAAAAGTAACAATCTTTTTCACAGCCCGGGAAGATCCTGGCTTTCAATAGATTCATCTTGATCATTGGCAACGGAGTCATTAAGTCATCAACTGTGATAACATGAAGATCTTATACAATAGCATGGACATTATGACCGTGTTTTGGAATAGGAGCGGATATCACATTAGGTTTTTCGGGAGCATCAAACTCCACCTCCTTGGCATCTATTAAATCATGGATCTTGTTTTTAAGGGCCCAACAGTTGTTGGTGTCGTGCCCCACACTGTCCGAATGATATGCACATTTCACATTGGAATGATAATAAGGAGAAGAGGTATTTGGGTTTTTCGGCGCTTCTTTCAAGTTGGTAAGGTTTAACTTTAACAGATGAGGGAGGACCTGAGCCGGTGTCATATTAATCCGGGTGAATTGTCGTTGTGGCCTTTCTACCCTTTGCTGGTTAGCTATGGGTTTACTGCTTCGAGGTTGATCGACTGAGGAGTTTTGAATCATCACAGCCCCCACCGCTGGTCAGCGCTCTATTCTCCCTTGATTTCTCTGGGTGTGAACAGCATAAACTTCCTTCTTGGCTGGGAAGGTCTTCTTGATAACAGTGGAAGCGGAGGCATCCTTCTGAATTTTATCACTCTTAATGCCAGCTTCAACCCTTTCACCCGTCATAATTAATTCGGTGAACCCTACAGATGAGCTCCCGATCAAGTGATTGAAGAATGGACCTGACAGGGTCCCTAAAAACATGTCAACCAGCTCTATATCTGACAATGGTGGCTGCACCCTTCCAGCCAAATCCCGCCACTTCTGGGCATACTCCTTAAATCCCTCATTAGAGGTCATACCCATACTCTGTAGTTGAGTACGAGTAGGCGCTAAATCTGCGTTGTATTGGTATTGTCGGTAGAAAGCAGCAGCCAAATCTTCCCAGTTATGAACATCAGATCTGTCAAGTTGATAGAACCAATCCAATTGCATACCCGACAAACTATCTTGAAAAAAGTGGACCCATAGATCCTTATCAGAAGAGTGAGGTTGGATCTTTCTGACGTAGGACCGCAGATGCATCTTTGGACAGGACAAACCGTCGTATTTAGCAAATGTAGGCACTTTGAACTTGGGAGGAATGACGATCCCAGCAACCAACCCTAGTTCTTCGAAATCCAGCCCAGGTACCCTTTGTACCTCCATGGCTGCCAACTGATCCTCAAGATTCTTATACTTATCATCCGCCAGAGGGTACTGCTGTTCGGAGTAATCTTCATCCTCTTCCTCTTCTTCTTCTTCCGCTTCAGACTCGGAGGGCATTGCAAATCCCTTTCCTTTACCAACCCCTTCGTCAGACGTCGAGGGGAAATCCAGAACTCTCCTAGCCTGATTCTCAAATCTTCTTCCCATAGTGGCCACACCGATTCTTTTCTTTTTCTTCTTTTCCTTTTCCTTCTCTTTCTCTAACAGTGCTTTAAGATCCTCTTGACCCTTTGCCAAGGTCATGAGGAGTTGTTGTAATTGCGAATTCTGTACTTGCAGATCTTTGACCGTCTGCTCCATATCCATCTTACTGAAATAGACAATAGAAAGATAAGGAAACCTGGTGCGAAGACCTGTTTATGCATATGATGAATGATACGTTATTCATGTAATGCATTCAAGGATTCAGAAATTCAAATTTGTTGCAAACAAAAAGAACACACGTCATATTAATAAGAAGAAATTTGTTAGTACATAAGTGCCCCATGGGCAAAGTATTACAAAATTTCTTAATGTAAAAAGACGTTGCGCATCCTCGTTGGCGCGATGTAAGTGTTAAGAGTCTCCTCTTCGTGAAGTCGTAGGGTAAGTTCCAAAACCTTCTTTTGACTAGCATAGAAGCTAGCTTTAAAAGTGTTATGTTCTTCCTTGAGCTGTATCTAACTCTTTTGCAAATCTTCCAATGATGTTGGCATGTCTGGATGTAGGAGGGTTTATGGAACCTCTCCTTCCATAACAAGCTCTTTGATCACGGGGAGAATGTGAGGGTAAGTCATCACAAGACTCTGGGCGCGGGTTCGTACCCACTTGAGATAAGGCTCAAGGGGGATGGAATTCTTGTGCCCCAGTGTCTTACTATCCACTTTGTTGGGCATCCTCCAAGCTCGGATAAACCTTTGTCGAAGTTCTTGAGCATTGTTGTCGAATTCAAAAACCAAGTCAGGAATCAGCATGTCATGAGGGCCATCCCTTCGAGCATATCCAAACTGCCTCAAAGCTAAACAGGGGTTGTAGGTAATTCCTCCCCTAATGCCAAGTAGTGGGACATTAGGGAATTCTCTGCAACGATCAATGATGATGACATTTTCTCTAGACCGAGAACACCAGTGAACATCAGAATGTGTGAGGGTCATCAACCGTTGTGACCACCTTAAACCCTGCTCATTCTTCAAGACTGATTGGGGAAGGTGAGAAATAAACCACCTTGCTAGAAGAGGAGTACAACACATGAGAACACCTATTTTCCTCATTGTTCGTGTGTGAAATGAGTGTAAGATGTCCCCAAGAAATGTAGGCACAGGATTCCGAGATATGAAAATCTTGACAGTATTCACATCTATAAGCTGATCAGGGTTTGGGAACAAGACCAACCCATAGATGAGGAGTGCTACAATATCTTCAAAAGCTTGCAGATCTAGACAATTACCGTAGTCTTGTGCCTTCTCAAACAGAAACTTTGCCAAGAAACCCTTGACACCACTTCTGGTTTCCCAATGACCTTTGATATCAGATGGTTGCAAGTGTAAGGCTTGAGCAACATCTTCAGGCTTTGGTTTTCTTTCTGTACCGTTGTAGGGTAGTTGATGAAGAATATGAATCCTCAGGAGTTGAGAAAATTCCTCCAAAGTAGGTACTATTTGGTAATCAGGAAATGTAAAGCAATGGTGTAGGGGGTCAAAGAATTGGAAGAGGACTTTCACCATGTCTTCTTCAATTTTGGAGTTGACCAAGTTGAGAAGTCTACCATGTCTTTCACTGAAGAGATAATTCTCTGGAATCTTGGAAGTAAGCTCCTTGAGTTGAGGAGGGATCCTTACAAGGTTGACTTGGATTGTTTTCCTGCGAAGAGATTCCATTACCTACAAAACAAGAACAAAGATGAAGATCCAAACCCTTGAAATGGTTAGTGGATGCATATGATGCTTTATGATGTTCATGATGTATGCACAAGTATATGTACAAGCAAGTCACACAAAATCCTAGTTTCAGACTTGCACGGGGTTTCATAGGTAAGTACCCTCTTGAAGTTAGTTGGCTCAATCTGTCCTATCAGTAGTAACCGGGTTCTAAGGAGCTCAATATCACTAGATTATTTTCTGTGTTCATTGTTTCAGTTTAGCCACTTAACTGGCGACCGAAATATTCCAAGAAAACAACCCTTAATGAGTGTAGAATCGAGTATCTACCAACTTCGGACTGCACCAAAGTCGTTCATCTCACTACCCCTAATAAGGCCAAGATGGTCAAGTAAGGTTCTAAGAGTTCATTAGTGCTTCATGACATCACTCAGCGGCCCCATATTCTCTTTGGTTGACTCAAAGGCTACCGGTACCCACAAATATGTCGCACTAATATAGCTATTGCTTCAACCATGTCGGTATACCCCGCACAGTTTCCACAACGTATTGTTATTTACCTATGAATGTTTCCCACAAATCCGGGTGGAGGATTTCAAACCCAAACAAAAGAACCAAATGTAAAGCAATCAAAGCAAACAAGATAAGCGTGCAAAGGTGATCTAAACCCTAAGGTTACTCCACTTTTAGAATTCCCCAATAGAGTCGCCAGTTCTGTGATACGGTGGGAGAACTGACTTGAGGTTTTGCGTTTGTGTTCGCAAATGTTTCGGTTTAGCAAGAGTCACCACCGACTTTTTATTTTATCGTAAGGAAAGGTCAAAAAGCACAGGAAATACCTTTGATATGTTTTCTTGGGTTCGGTAGTAGATTATGAAAAGGGAAGCTGCAAGCACCCTTTTCATCCATGGTTATCCATGGGCTCTTAGTTACTTGTTTAGATCACTTGCTTTTTCTTTTCAATTGTTTGAAATGGTGCTTTGTGTGTGGTTTGAAAAATGTTTTGAAAAGAGGCCATCGTTGTGGCAACCTTTGTAATGACTCTTGTTTGAATGTATACAAAGATGCATTGTCTTTTGAAAAGATTTCAATATTTGAAAGTTTGATTTGGGAAATATTTTGAAATTGTGTTGTGAGATGTGTTTGAAAATAGCAAGGATGTTTTGAAAGCTTTGATCAAGTAACTAAGAGTTATCTACCCTATTTTACTCAAAGATCTTTCCTATACGTTTTTAACCCTTTTGACAGTGTTGTTTTACCATTGCATTTGGTAAACAACCTTGTATTAGGATGTTAAACGGGACAGGCGCGGGTCATCGTATAGACCATGATAACAATTGTGTTAAGTATCTTTAGCAAATTTTTGAGGGACTTGATCATTTTGTTTAGGCAACCAAGATAGCGTCATCGAGGGACTATGATCTTTTGTTTTGTTTTTGTTTTGTCAAAGTACCCAACATGCATAACATGGTCCATTTTTAAGTCAACAAGTGGATGTAACCCTAGGGGTGCAAGTGTGCATTGTGTATTGATTTTCATGCATTTTTGTCTTTGTATTATGTCAAGCTACTTGTTAATTTTTGATTTTGCATACAAACCCTAATCTCTAATCATGGCATAATTGAAAGATTAAATGCGCAAAATAAATCTACCACTATTACAATATGATTATGGAGAGGGGGATACAATTTTTGAATGGGGATTATTTGACAAGAAATTAAAACCCTAGTTTTACTATTACATCCAAATTGAATCAAATGGTATAAATAACAAATGAATAATATTTAAATAAACAAATTAAGTAAATATACAAAATAATATGAATATGCAAAAATGGTTTTGTTTATTTTTATGTATGTAAAAATATTTAATGTAAAAAGAAAAGAATAATAAAAAAAATGATTATTATTATATTATTAAGGGTAAACCCTAATTTTTAAGAATATAAATATATTGACTATATTATTTATATACAATAAAATAAAATGGTGTATATACAAAAATAAAATTTATTTAGAAAAAGTGTTATTTAAGTATAAATAATAATAAAAATAAAAGTATAATATTTTTATGTTTTTATTCTAAAGTATCTATTAAATAAAATAAAAGTATGTATATATATTAATTATATTAAATATGTACAATAAAAAAATAAAATAAAAATATATACAAGACAAAAATATATTTAGAACAATATTTTTTGGTGTAAATAAAATAAAGAAAAAAATATAAAAGTATAATGTTATTATTTTTAAGTTTTCAATAAATAAAACATATACTAATTAAATTGTTTTCATGTTGGAAAAAATAAAAATAAAATACAAAATAAATGTAAAAAATTTACTAAAATATTTTTGGGTATTTTTTATATTTATAAATAATAAAATAAAATCAGAAATGAAAATAAAATACAAAAATATAAAATATAAAGAAATTGGGTCAGGGGGGTGCATTCAACAAAAGGGGGGGTGTCAAAATCAAAAGAAGCAAAGCTCAACCCAAGCCAGACTTCATCTTCAACCTTGGCTCAAAATTTTGCGCGCCCTGTACTAAACTTGAACAACCCGCATACGAGCTCTAATGCAAAAAACACATAACATCAAAGTTGTAGGGTTTTCCAAGACAAATTCAACCATATAAAAAACTTGTCCTAACTCTCAAAGACCAGAGATAATTTCTCTGGCCCTAAAATCTAACCTAATTTTTTCAGGATGTTCATGGACCAAATTCTCTTAGCATGCTTAATTAAAATGAAAATTGAGCATATGTACAGCTTCATGGCTATGAATACTACATTTCTTATTCACAAACCTAAGTTTGAATGTTCCTAAATAGAGAGATAGGAAGTTGATAAAAACCTATTTCAGCTGAGATCGTGTATGGCAATGTGGAGCTTTTCAACAAGGCCTGAGATGTCTGGGAGCTTGCTTGAACTTCACTTGACCTTCTCCAATGTCTAGCTTGCCTTGAATGTACTTGAAGAAGCCTACAGAACTCAACCTGCACAAGCTCAAATAAAAAATGGCAAACCCTGTTAATGGAGTTACAGTCAGTGTTTAAGGGTTGGGATAGTTTGGATATGTTGTATGGAAGGTGCTTGAACCAATTTGAGACAAAACGCACGAGGGATTTGAGTTATGGCAATCAAACTGCAGGGAGTGCCCTGTTTTTCCAAATGAAGATGATTTTGTGCTATGGGAAGTTTGAGGGCTCAAAGGGTCGTGTTTCTGGCTCAAGGGTATGTGAGAAAATTGTCTCAAAAGCTTTCACAATTTGGTTTTCACAGATGTTCAAGTTCTTAGTGTTTTTGACATGTTTCTTGTATTTTAAGCCAAAATGCACAATGATGTAATACAAGCCTGTACAGGCTATCTATCAGCCTTCTTCTTCTGATCTTGTCCCCTCAAGTTGATGGATATGCTTTTCTGTACAAGATTTGGCTCTATGCTCAAGGATTATGGTTTTGACATAAAGTAAACTTTGGCAAAAATGGTAATGTACCTTTTACCATTTAGGGATTAATCTTGTATACAATGCCCTAATGACCAAAACAATGCCTTAGACCAGTGAATTTGCATTTAATTATTGAGTGTGGAATGGTTTTGAGGCCTGTAATCTAGTGCAAAGCAAGCTGATTTGAATTTGCAACTTGTATAAATATGAACATGCCATGGATGAAAAGTGAGTTTTTGCCAACTTCAAGCCTTCGATTCTCCCTAACCACAAATGAGCTTGGAGAGTTCTTGGACATTTTGGAAAGCTTGCAACATGCTATACAATCCATATTTGAAATGAAATTTGAGATTCCAAGTGGAACTATATGAAAAATGGCCATGAAGATAGGTCAAAATCCTGCCTAAACTAGGGCAAAACTTCACTAAGTTGAAAGTTTCATGGACCCTTGTTCCAAAATTCATAACTTGAGATCCAAGCTTCTTTTGGGAAAACTTTATGAATAAAAGTTGTAGAATTTGTGGAGGACTACAACTTTCATGTTGGAAGTTTTGTTTGAATCCAATTTTATCAAGGTGAAAATGTTGGGCAAAGTTAGGAAAAATTAAGAAAATTTCATAACTTAGAAAAAATTCTAAGTTACGAACATTTTCAACTTTAAACCCTAATTTGCAAAAAATGGGTTTCTTGATGAACAAGTTTCATGCTTTGACACATCTTGATGAAAAATGACCCTTGGCACTTGATTTTGACCAAAAAGTCAAAGTTTGACTTTTCAGTGTACAGTCAAATTTTGATCAGTTGACTGAAAAATTCATTTGTCAATCCAAAGCATTTGAGATCTTTTGAACCTTTTGAATAGGTCAAGATGATGCCATTGAGTCCTTGAATCCATGCTTGAGCCCAATTTGCCAATGGCTAGTTCAAAAATCAGAAATTGCCTTTGTGCAGTCAAAACCCTAAAAATGACCATTTTGCCCTTTTGGTGATCTGATCAAATTTCTTGTGGAGTTGTGGTCCAAACTTGGTAAAATGGTTCATATGAGTTCATAATGTTGATGTGGATCAAAAATTATGAGGTTTGACTGTAAATTGGCCACAATTGAGTTTTCCCCAATACAGCTGATTTTTAGGTCAATTGTCCAATTGACTGGGTAAAAATTGATTCAAGGCTTGAAACTTGGTCTGGACAAACTCATGAGTCCAACATGAAGTATGAAAGTCACTTTGAGTATTGAAAGTCCAAAAATCTTTGTGAAAACTCAAACCCTAATTTAGGTCATCAGTGCAAGGAGATGTCTTGAGCAATGCAAAACCCTAATCCTGTCTGGAGTTCAAGGAGCCTTGAGGGGAAATCTTGATAAAATAAGAGGGAAAATTTTGGGGTACAACACATGCAATCAAACACACTTGCACACTATGTATAACCCTTAGGGTAATCCCACCTTTTTGCCTATCAAAAAAATAGTCATGTCCCTCGAACATGGGCATTTTAGCAAAAGGCCCTCGATAAAAGACCGTAGTCCCTCGATGACCCTCAATGTTGCCTTTGATAAACAATCTAGTCCCTAACACGACATTTCTAAAAATTTTCATGGGTTGTCTTCTATGACTATACAAAAACGTCTCGCGCCCGTCCCTTCGCATTCAATGACGAGGCTTCTTACCAAATCAATGGTAAGATAGCAACATCTAAAGGAGGAGGAAAAGAACATCTAAGACCTTTTGAGTAGGTAGATTCACTCCCAGT
This sequence comes from Vicia faba, assembly GCA_948472305.1. NCBI lineage: Eukaryota > Viridiplantae > Streptophyta > Magnoliopsida > Fabales > Fabaceae > Vicia > Vicia faba. The sequence goes on along the minus strand of OX451739.1, from coordinate 1,142,518,128 downwards.
TGCTTTCTTTCTCACAACAAAAACATTTTATACACCAACACATCTCTTTGAACTATTTTCAAAACCAACACTTTGTACGCATTCTCATAGAGACGAGAATCATTACAAAGTCACATTTTCAAAATACTTTCAAAACCCACATCACAAAGCACATTTCAAAACAAAAGCAAGTGATCTAGCAAGTAACTAAGAGCCCATGGAAAACCATGGATGAAAAGGGAGCTAATACCTTCCCTTTTCATAATCTACCCCCGAACTCAAGAAAACATATCTAAAGGTCTTTCCTGTGCTTTTTCTCCTTTCCTTATTGGATAAAAGAAAAGTCGATGGAGACTCTTGCTATCCGCAACATTGCAACCAAACGCAAAACAAAAAGTCAGTTCTCCCACTGTATCACAGAACTGGCGACTCTGCTGGGGAATTTAAAAGTGGGGTTACCTTTGGGTTAGATCACCTTTACTTTCTTTTCTTTGTTTGACTTGTTTGCTTTACATTTAAGGGTTTTCTGCTTTGGTATTGTTAAAGATCCTACACCCGGATCTGGGGGCACTTATTAGGTAAACAACAAAATATCGTGGAGACTGTACAGCATAGACCGATATGGTTTAAGTGATGGTTGTGTTGGTGTGACACTTTGGTTGATACCGGTATCCTTTGTGTGGAAACGAAGAGAATACGGAGCCGCCGTGTGGTTTCGTGAACCCTGTGCCTACCTTGCTCGGAGATATCTTGAACACTCTCCATACTTGTACCGTGAAGAGAAGAGGGGTCCTTATGTGCTGCATGCCATTACTGTCGAGGTGGTTTATTTCTCACCTTCCTAAGTCAGTGCTGAAGAATGAAGAAGGTTTGGGTTGGTCGCAAAGGATAATGTCACTTTCTCACGCGGATATTCTCTGGTATTCCCGATTTAGGGGAGATGTTTCTATTATTGACCGTTGCAGGGAGTTCCCTAACGTCCCACTACTTGGCATTAGGGGAGGCATAACTTACAATCCTTGTTTGGCTATGCGACAATTTGGTTATGCTCGAAAGGATGGTCCTCATGAGTTACTTATCTGGGGCATTGTATTTAACTATGAGAGGGATATTCAAGGGTATCGCCAGAGGTTCATACGAGCTTGGGTTATGATAAACAGATCTGACGCCAAGACTTTGAGACCGAAGAATTCCATTTCTATGGAACCTTATCTCCAATGGGTACGATCTCGCGCTCAGGAACTTATGATGCCCTACTTAGCCGTCTTACCAGTGATTGTGGAGCCCATTACTGAAGGAGATATTCCCTATACGATTCTCCATCCTGATATGCCCGCTGATCTTGAAAAGCTACAGAGGTCTTGGATCTAGTTGAAGAAGGAGCGGGATACTTATAGGGACCAGTTCTATGCCCAAGAGAAGAAGGTTTTAGAGCTCATAAAGCAGCTTCATGAGGAAAGAAGCCTTAATGACTATCTCGTCACGAAGAGGAAGCATCCTTGGGAAACTTTATTTTTTTAGTTTTTAGAATTTTTAATTATAACGCCTAGGAGGCAATTGTACCTTGAATTCTACTAATAAAATCTTTGTTTCGTTTTGGTTTGCAAATTTAAATTTCCCAAAGTCCTTGAAATCATCGCATACACATCACATCCATAACATTGCATAAACAAGTACCATTATAGGTTTCTCATCTTCTTCGTTGTTTATTTTAGCAAAGATGTCTTCTGAACAAAGCATCAAAGATCTTCAGGCACAAAATGCCCAATTTCAACATATGTCCATAAGTCTGGCGAAAGGGCAGGAGGATCTGAAGGCCCTTATCCTGAAAGAGAAGAAGAAGAAGAAGAAGAAGAAGTCTGCTGGTATCCTTAATATGGGTAGAAGATTTGGGGGGCCGTTGAAGCAACCAGTCGATCCGACCTCCTCGTCCAAAGAAGGGGAGAATCAAGAGAGGCAGACAGGGGAAGAGGACCCCAGTCCTGAAGTTTATGACAATGATACCGACTATAATGATGAGCAATATCCTCACATTAAGGATAGATACAAGCAGTTAGAGGATCGGCTGAGCGCCATAGAAGTCTAGAAAATACCTGGGTTAGACTTCAAAGAACTGGGATTGGTGTCGGGAGTGGTCATCCCGCAGAAATTTAAGGCTCCAGTTTTCGCAAAGTGTGATGGGGTGTCTTGCCCAAAGCTTCATCTATGTTCCTATGTAAGGAAGATCCAACCCCACACCGCTGATAGAAACTTTTGGGTTCACTTCTTTCAAGACAGCCTGTCAGGGACTCAGCACGAATGGTTCTACAAATTGGAGGGAACCAATGTCCGAAACTGGGAGGATTTGGCTGCTGCTTTTTACAAGCAGTATCAATACAATACCGACCTGGCCCCTACTCGTACTCAACTCCAGAGTATGTCCATGGGTGCAGGTGAAGGCTTTAAGGACTATGCGCAGAAGTGGAGAGACTTCGTTGTAAGAGTTCGACCCCCTTTATCTGACAGGGAGTTGGTTGACATGTTTCTTGGGATGTTGTCTGGTCCATTCTTCAACCATTTGATCGGCAGCTCATCAGCTGTTTTTACCGAGTTTATATTAACTGGAGAAAGGGTAGAAGCTGGGACCCAGAGCGGTAAAACAAAGAAAGACACCTCTTCGAGTTCACTAAAGAGGCCCTTTACCGGCAAGAAGGAGGCCAATGTCGTTTATAGTCCGAGAGGTCAAAGCAAAATGGAATACCGTCCGACGGTAAGTGCTGTAATGATACCTAGGCATGTGGCTGCTCCACAGCACAACAATTAGCAAAGGGTTGAAAGACCATAAAGGAACTTCACCCGGATTAACATGACATTGACAGAGGTTCTACCCCATCTTCTGAGATCCAATTTGGCAACCTTGAAGGAGGCTCCCAAGAATCCTAATACCATGTCTCCTTGGTACAATCCAAACGCTCGGTGTGCCTACCATTCTGAGAGTCCTGGTCACGATACAAATGTTTATTGGGCTCTAAAAAATAAAGTACAAGATCTGATTGAAGCCAAGGAGATTGAGTTCGACGCTCCGGAGAAGCCTAATTTCATAACTGCTCCCATGCCTAGGCACAACCATGGAGTTAACGCCGTTGATACCGATCTATTTGTGACCTCAGTTGATGAAGTTTCTACTCCCCTTATGCCTGTTAAGAAGAATTTGTTGCTGGCCGGTTTATTTCCAGGTTGTGGTGAAGGTTGCCACAAGTGTTCATCTCTGCCTTCTGGTTGCTATCTGCTAAAGACAGGTGTCCAGCGCCTGATGGATAGCAGAGAAATTTTGTTCGAGAAAACTTTGACTCCTGCTGTTTCGTTCGAAGATGTTGCTATTATAACCATTTCCGCCAATCCTTCCAAGGCCTCCTCGAGAAGACCTGTTAGGATTACACCCGCTCCGAGAGTTGCTCCATTAACAATCACTTATCCTGGTCCTGTCCCGTACACCTCGGACAAATATGTCCCTTGGCATTATGGAACCTATGATACGGTGGCAGAACCGACTGTTTAATACTGGTTTACATTTTGCATTTTGTGTTCACAAAATGTCGCGGTAAGCAAGAGTCGCCACCGACTTTTATTTCATCCAATCATGGAAAAGGAAAAAGAACAGAAAAAACCTTTTTTCGAGATGTTTCTGAGTACAGGGGGTAGATTATAGAAAGGGAAGGTGTTAGCACCCTTTCTATCCATGGTTTTCCATGGGATCTTAGGTACTTGCTCATTTTTTTTAAAATTGCTTGTGTGTGTGCTTGCTTTGAATTTTTTTTACTTCGTGATAACCCTTGTATCAGTCCTCAAGGATGTGACGAAGTTGTTTTGAAAATTGTTTTGAAAAGGTGTTAGTGTGAAAATATTTGTTTGAGCAAGTACCTACTAGCATCTACCTACTCGAAAAAAGATTGTTTTTGTTCTATTTCCTTTAGACAACGCTATCCCACTATTAAGGAGTAGGTAGCACTGTCGTTGGATTTTGTAAGGGACGTTCAAAAGGGACGAATACAATCACTAAAGCAATAGTTAGAAAAACCTTAGTAGTAACCCTAGAGTCTTAAGATCTTTTCGAGGCGACGTTTCCGAGGCAACTTTTCCGAGGCAACATTTCCGAGGTAACATTCGAATGGGACAATTTGATCTCTTTAGACTAGAGGGCGACCACTAAAATCTCCTATGCTTAATGATCGTTTACTGAAGGCTACCGAAGTGAGGTAAACCCTATGAGTGAACATGTGCGAGTGATTTGTTTCAGTTATTTTAATCTCTGCACGTTAGGGTTTTCTAACTGTTTTAATTTTTCATGCATTCTTGCCATACAATCCTATTAGCCATACATCTAGACATTTAATAATTTGCTGAAAGTAAAAGAGGAAAGAAACCTAGCTATTACATGGCTTTGACAGTTATACAATTTCCTTGACGTGAAATAAAAAATGCGGAATTTAAAATCCTAATTAAAACTATTATAACCTTGAAACAGTTACAAAATAATGGCAAAAATAATAACGAGCGCGCAACAAATTAAATACGGGAGAAATTAGGGTTTTGACCCTTGACTAAACCTAATTGCAATTGGTTAAATAAAAAATCATTGTTTTGTTTTTTTTTTGTGTTATTTAAGAAAATAAGGAATAATAAAAAAGGAACCTAATTACTAATTAACTTAAGTTAAGAAAAAATAACTTAATCACCTATTTTTGTGTTTTTTGGTTTGAAGAAAAGAAAATAATTAAATCAAAAAAATTAAACCTAGTTTTCTAATTGATTTTAATTATAAAAAAAACAAGTTAAAGTTTCCCTAAATTAAATAAGCTAATTAATTTAATTAAACTTGATAAAAAAAAAACCTAATTCTAATTTTCATGACTTTTTGATTATTTATGATTTTATAAAAAACTGATTTTAAAAATAAAATGAATAAAGAATTAAGAATAAAGAAAATAAAATAATAAAAAGAGAAAAAAATTGAGAAATGGGCCTGTGTTGTTAGGGATTTGGGGGGTGTAAAACTGAAAATTTGTGGCCCATTAAGCTTCAGGCCTGGTCAGCGCTAGATCTGGTATGGTGTTGACTTTGTGGTGCACCATGGTCCTTTATTGGAAAGGCGTGGGATCTGGCCAGTTGGGCATCCAATGGACGTACGTTGATGGCACATGATGGGCGTTGGATGGTGTAATGCGTGGGATTGGCCTGAAATTATTAAGAAAATAGAAAAATGCACACGCCTGGGATCGAACCCAGGACGTGTACATCAAAGGCAAACTTCCTTACCATATGCGCTGAACTTGTTAATTGAATATATTATAAACAAATAAAATCAAAAGCAAAGTTAATTGCCATGCTCAGAAAATGCGCGAATTTTCAAATGCTCCAATGGTGGCTTGACACACCATCATCTTCTCCCTTAAACCGGGGCTTTAGATGAAGCACTTTTACCTACGGACGTTTGTCTGTAGCTACGACCCTGTCCATCTCAAAAATCCTGTACATGCAATATAAATCAATTGTAATGGTACCAATCAACTCGTCTTGGTCTCACGAGTGTCATGGTACCCCATTCATGGTCCAATTTTACCTGTATCAAAAATACCCAAATTGAGCTCTTAAAGCCTAACAATGGTGAATATGGATTCCTACACTATTAATACAATTAAGCTATACAGAAAGTTTGCAATCATGATTATGAATAAGAGTATATGGATAACATTCGTTTAGAATGCGTAAAATATTGAAATCGAATTTGAGTTTTTTGTGCAAACCGTGATGTTGTAACGTGATGATTCTAGATTCTTCAAGGCTGGCAAACGATGTTATTAGCTTCCTGAGATGTCCAGTAATGGATTAGAAGCCTTGGAATGGTTTGAATTGGCCTGTGGAAGAAGATAGGTCTCACACTTTTCTTTGAAATTTTGCAGTTTTGTTTTGCCTCCTCCCACTATTCTCACCCTTGCTCTTGCCTCGGATACATTCAATATATATCATAGAGTGAATTAGGGTTGTAAAAACTGATCACATCTTTGGAAGTTTTGAAGATTTGATTTGATTTTCATGGCATATGTAAACTTGCTATATTGAGCCAAATTATGCCTTTCTTGTACCAATCATCCTTGATTCGAATTGATTATGATATCCTGGAATTATTTGATTGAAATCCTGTCCAAAAATCAGATCACAGCATATCCTTTCCATTATTCATCAGTTATTTGATTTAATTGAAAGTTTAATTAACAAAAAATCAAAATAAATTGAAAAGTGAAGCAAATAGCATGAGGTTGGATATTTGGGTTGTGGATTATATCATAAGTGAGGTGCAAGCATACAAAGTTTGGCCCACTTGGCAAAAAATACAATTTTGAGCCCATTTGACTTTTGGCAATTTTGCAAAAAAGGTCAACTTTGACAAGGCATACCTCATCCAATTTTAACCATATAGGGGTGTTCTTGGACTTTTTAGAAATCTTAGGATGTACCCTAAGCAACCCTTTTGGTCTCATATCAATTGAGTCTTCCATGTTTAGGTATGAAGCTTTGACCCAAAAGGTGTTTTTATTGACTTTTCAAAAGGACCTATAATGTCAAAATTCATATCTTTTTATGAGTGCATATTTTGAACTTGTGGGATGAATATGAATTGTAGGGAATTACATCCTATTCAAAATGAGCTTTGGATGGAAAATTTCTGATAAAGCATGTGAAAGTTATGCTTGGTCAAAGTTGAGTTGACTTTTACTACAAAACCCTAATTTAGCAACTTTTAGGTTTTGATGAATTTGGAGCATTCCTTGAAGAATCATGATAAACCCTTGATGAAATGATGGATAACACTTAAAAATGATGATGTTGACCAAAAATCTTGAGGTTTGACTGTATGTGGGCCACAATTGACTTTTGACCTAATACAGTAGATTCTCAAGCATCTGAGCATTTGACTGGGAAAACTTCTTGTGAAAGTCATGAAACTTGACATGTATGGTCTTGGGAACATAATAAGACCTAGGAAATCATATGGGGCTTTTGTTTCTCACCCATCTTGATGAAAATAGAAACACTAATTTTGAGGTGGAGTGCCTTAGGAGAGAGTTTGTCTGGTCAACTCTTGGGCTTCCTTGAGCAACTTGGGGACTTCAATTGTCATGTATTGAGTAAAATGAGAGGGCAAATTTTCGGGTACAACAGCTTCCCCTGTTCAATCTTCTTAAACCTGAGGATATAGATTGGCTGCTCTGTCTTTCATGATCTGAAGGTGGAAGATGATTGAACACTAGAGTGCCCAGAAATTTGCACTCGCATGAAGTGGCACCTGATTTGTGATATCAGGAATGGGCTTACAGATTCCATTTGGAGGTCGAGGATTGAGGATTATCGGAGATGGGCTTAAATATGCCATCCTGCATGCGACGGAGAATTATAGGAGATGGGCTCGAAATGCCCTAGAATTTTAGGAGCTTCAGTTGTCCGTTACCCTACTGGGGAAATAACTCTGGATTGAGGAAGCAGAAGTGAACTGCATATCTAGTCAGTGTTCAGGCTGTACCACGACTTACTGGGGAAATGTGAAACCAATCATGTTTGATCGGGTCCAAGTCTTATAGTGTTGTGGACTGCTGTCAAGAGATAAGAGAGAAGGAACCTGGATAATGAGGTTATGAGAAGGAACCTGGATAGTAGGGTTACTTTGAAATGATAGCCTGGATAGTAGGGTTGTGAGAAGGAACCTGAATCGTAGGGTTACTTCGATATGAAATCCTGGATAGTAGGGCTTTGAGAAGGAACTTGGATAGTAGGGTTACTTTGATATGAAAGCCTGGATAGTAGGGTTGTGAGAAGGAACCTGGATAGTAGGGTTACTTCGATATGAAAGTCTGGATAGTAGGGCTATGAGAAGGAACTTGGATAGTAGGGTTACTTCAATATGAAAGCCTGGATAGTAGGGCTATGAGAAGGAACCTGGATAGTGAGGTTACTTCGATATGAAAGGCCGGATAACAGGGCTGTAAGAAGGAACATGGATAGTAGGGTTACTTCGATATGAAAGCCTGGATAGTAGGGCTGTGAGAAGGAACCTGGATAGTAGGGTTACTTCGATATGAAAGCCTGGATAATATGGCTGTAAGAAGGAACCTGGATAGTGGGGTTACTTCGATATGAAAGCCTGGATAACAGGGTTGTGAGAAGGAACCTGGATAGTAGGGTTACTTCGATATGAAAGCATGGATAGTAGGGCTGTGACAAGGAACCTGGATAGTAGGGTTACTTCGATATGAAAGCCTGGATAGTAGGGCTGTGATAAGGAATCTGGATAATGGGGTTACTTCGATATGAAAGCCTGGATAGTAGGGCTGTGAGAAGGAACCTGGATAATAGGGTTACTTTGATATGAAAGCCTGGATAGTAGGGTTGTGAGAAGGAACCTGGATAGTGGGGTTACTTTGATATGAAAGCCTGGATAGTAGGGCTGTGAGAAGGAACCTGGATAGTAGGGTTACTTCGGTATGAAAGCCTGGATAGTAGGGCTATGAGAAGGAACCTGGATAGTAGGGTTACTTTGAAGCGATAACGTAGATTAGTTGACCTGTTTGATTTCGAGAACTGAGCTTTCATTAGTCATTTGTAAATATGATCTGTGTAACTGCTGGGTTCGTTGAAGCTAACCATCTTTTCCTGAAAAGATATCAGGGTTAGTTATATGCGATGCATGAAATGCAGAGTGAGATGATGTTCTCGAAATAAATGAGATTATGCTATATATGCCATGTACATGTATGTCATAATGTATATTTATGAAATGCTATCGGGGTATGCTTGCGTATGGGAAAATAAGCCTATGACGATTGCAATATTTTGTTGGGAAGAAGATGCTGGAGAATAAACTCTGCGGGGATCAAGCTTTTGAGGAAGAGATACTCTGTTGGTAGACCTGCCGATTCGGAGAAATAAATTTAGCTGGGGATGAAATTCCGTTGCTGGAAGTGGTGAGCTCTGTTGGAGATTGAGATTTTTTATATGTAGAAGTGAACTCCGCTTGGAGGTTGAATTTTACCGACTAGCTTGCAGTTATGAACCTTGGCTGGGGATAGTTACATCTTGCTTTGGGGAAATTGACATCAATGCCTTTGGGTACTTTTACTCTGTGGGGAGTGTATGTACCAATAATCATGTTCCAAAGCTGACTCTATCCCGATACCTGCTGGGCAGAGGAACCGTCGGGTTTGGTACTTCTTATTTTCCTTGTTTCTGGAATTACGAGTAATTGTCTTTGTTTCTTATGTAAATGTTTATGAGCAGCAATTATTTTCAAATGCATATATCAAAAATAAATCATTGGACGTTCTTGCAAAACAAAACAGAAAAAGAAAAAACAACTTGAAATTTCTCGTGAAAATGACTTGTATTGATTTTTAAAGTTGACCTGTAATATGCCTTTTTGTACAAAGAGGCCGACGTCCTAGTAAGAGAACGCCGCCGAAAGATAAAAATTACAATTTGTGTAAAAGAAAGAAGAACAGTTATGCGAAACGACCCTATTGGGTTCCAACTCTGCTATTTCCTTTATATCTTCAAGCGTCTCATCACTTTTCCGCTTGGCCGAAGGTTGATCAGATTGATTTCCTCCATCCGAGCTTGATAGTCGGTACTGAAGTCTAGTTGCAAGGTGATCCGATGAGACATAGTGTTACGCTTCAATCCCTAAGTTTTTCCTGGACCGCCCTTTCAAATTTTCAATCCACCGGGATAGCCTTTTTTGCCCAAGTCGCCCTTTCGGGTTTTCGACTTGCCAGGTGTACAAATTTTTTCATTTTCACCCCTTACTTTTTCCCGAACCCTTTTGGTTCTCCAGGAAGCCCTTATTTTTGCCTAGGCCAGTAGACCTAGTGGGTCTTTGATTATGCGTAGTATCTTTTCACTATGTCTGCATTGACGGGATGAGGGAGGTCGTCACCATCCATGTTGGTTAGAATCATAGCTCCTCCCGAGAAAATGTTCTTAACCACAAATGACCCTTCATACGTGGGAGTCCATTTGCCCCTAGGATCACCTTGCGGCAGTATGATGCATTTGATCACCAGATCCCCGACTTGATATTCTTGACACCTGACTTTCTTGTTAAAAGCCTTGATCATTCGCTTTTGGTACGTCTGACCATGGCAGATAGCAGTAAGCCTCTTTTCGTCGATTAGATTTAACTGATCAAGCCGGGTTTGGATCCAGTCGTCTTCGTTTAAACCCGCATCCTTCATAATCCTGAGAGAGGGTATCTGGACCTCAATGGGTAGGACTTCTTCCATGCTGTTGTACCCCAAAATTTGCCCTCCCATATTCTTCAAGATTTGCAAAGAGCATGCTTCAAAATCTCCCCAAGGGTTGCACAGTTCAAGGGCCTCCTAACAGTCAAAAACTAGGGTTTTAAGTCTGGCAAAGAAATTGAAGTTTTCAAGGGTCCAAACAAGTCCCACATGCCTACAAACATGGTCAAGCATCCTCATGCCAAGTTTCAAGACTTACAGCACAAAATTGCACAATCAAAAACCCTAATTGCCCAACAGTCAACTGCAGGGGCAAAATGGTCATTTGACAGTCAAAAGTTCAAATTTTTGGTCAACATCTTATTTTGAAGCCACAAACATCATTTGATCAATTCTTGATCATTATTCTCAAGGCATGGCTAAAAAAGTCTCAAGATGCAAAAGTTTCCATATTTGGACAGTTGAAAAAGTCAACTGTAACTTGACCAAGGCATAACTTCCACATGGTTTATCAGAAAAATTCCATCCAAATCTCATTTTGAAGAGAAAGACATTTCCTACAACTCTTCTTCACACTTCAAGTCCAAGAAATGCTCTCACAAAAAGTTATCAATTTCAACATTATAGGTCATTTTCAAAAATCAACAAAAAGGCACTTTAAGTCAAAGACCATAACTTGATATTGGTAAATCAAAATGACATGGGACCAAAGTCATTGGTTAGAGTACTTCAAGACCTTTCCAAAATGTCCAAGAACATGATCAAAGCTTAAAAATTGAGCAAGATATGCCTTGTGGAAGTTGGGAAATTTTTGGGAATTTTGAAATGTCAACTTTGCTTCAAATGCCTCAAAATTGCTAATGGGCCACATTTTCTTCCAAGATTCATCATCCAAAGGCTATGCACGACCATTTGGCCCAAAGGGGATTTATTTCATCATTTTTTATTATTTATTTGAATTTTTATCCACATTAATTCATTTAATTAATTAAAATATGAAAAAAATACTAAACAAATGTATGTGAACCTTTTTATGCAGCATTTGCTCTCCTTAAAGACTCAAGATTCGTGCACAACAAAATTGGAAAGATTGGCCATGATTGGGATCAAAATCACATGGAAAAGATTTGAAAAATATTAATGGAAAATCAAATATTCCATACATCAATGCAAGGATTTTTGGACTCAAAATTCAACCCTAATCCATTGGCATACATATACAGATGCAAACCCTAGTGCTAACAACCTTCAAGCTGCGCCCGAGAACCAGAACATACTTTGCAATTTTTGTGAAAAAAGTCAAAACTGAAAACACCATTCCAAAGCGTTCCAAGGCAAAAGAACTATCCCAAAAGCTTCCTAAGGCATCAAGGAACGTTTCTGGATCAAAATCACTGCTTCTAACACCAGGAATTGGTAACACGATGCCGCCCTGTTCTTAAATTTTTCCATATTCATGCTGTGATTTATACGCCATGTTCATACATTTTAATGGTCGTTTTGTACTCATATGCCTTTCCTGAAACTAATGGTATACTTTAATTGAGTTTTCATAGCCTGTATGCAAAATTGCCATTGAAGCTTGCTAGGTTTTCAGAGGTCACGAATTAGGGCTTCCTTGTTCTGGAAAAATTGAGACACGAGACCAGGGCCATTAGAATCAGAAGCTCCATACGAATCCATTGCATAGGTCGCGCTCAATTTATGAGCAACCAGGGCATATTCGCTATTTTCATATTTATCACTTAGTGGGGGTTTAAAACCCCCGCTATCTCTTTTTATTTTGCAGGCAGCATGAGGAAGATGGAGGACGTGTCCATGGCTTACAGGCGCGTTTGAATTTCGCGCGAAATATCCCACTAACCATTGTTTTGCATTATGTTATTTACTTGTTATATTATATACAAAGCGTGTAAGTGGATCAAGTGGCAAGGCGTTGAATTGGTAAACTCTGGGACCTGGGTTCGATTCCCAGGTCCCCTCCTCTCTCCATAATATTTTTCTTTTCATGTTTACGTGTAGCGCTCCCCTCAGAAGTCTACCATACGCCCACTATCCAAGCGTGCCACCTGTCTCAGAGCATCAATCCAGTGGCCTTGATCTGAGGACCACCATGTGCATAAGTCAGACGTGTCACACACAGGCCAATAAAGTCAAACAAGGCCTTAAAACATTGGGCCTAATTGCTGGGACAAAACCTCCAAACTGGGGTCAACACCCCCATTGGTTCGCCTTCTTTCACTCATTTTATTTTTTTTATTTTATTTGTTTAATTTAGTTTTAATTGAATGCTTTAAATTAATATATTTTCATAAAACATAAGAATAATAAAAAAAATCAGAAAGTCAGAAATTATAAAAAATATTTTATTTAAATGTTTTCTTTGTAAATAAATTGTATTAATTAATTTAGTTAATTCTAGGTTTAAACTTTAATATTTTTTTGTAATAAACTAAAATGTAGAATTAGGGTTTTATACTTTTATCTTTTTTTGTTTTTCACCCTATTTAATTATTTTTTATTATTTTGTAAATAAAATTTGCCATGTAAATAATTAATGTAAATTAGGTCTAATTTAAATATATTTTTTTTATAAATTAAAAAATAGTTAGAATTAGGTTTTAATTCCATTTAATTCTCATTAAAATCCATAAATACAAAAAACTCAAAAAACAATTTCTTTCTTTTATTTAACTTAATTAATTTGTTAATTATAATTTAATTTCCTAAAAAGGGTCCAACGCCCTCGCATTCCCGACTTTAATTCTCTTCGCATTTTTATTTCTTTTTGTGAATATTCATGTAATTCTCCCAAAGCCATGTAATAGCTTAATTAGACGTTTATCTTTTCCACATCTTTATTTTATTTCAAATCGGGTCCTGGATTAATTTGGCGATGTAGACCCGCGCCTTTGTAATAGCGTAGGACTTTTAATTCCGCATCTTTTAACTGTTAATTAATTTGCATGAAAGAATGAATGTCAAAATAAAAACAACGCGTAGATCACCAATGTATGGACAAGACAAAAATATCTGAAAACGACACACAAATCACACACCACCCCTAGGGTACGCCTCACTGTTGCCTTGCCCCTCGAAAGGTGATCGTCGAGTAGAGGACGTTTTAGTAAGTCCTCATGTCCATGAACATGGCATGAGGGTAGCTTCTAAGGTGTCTTCTTATTGCTCTGGTGATCACCATGTCCCGAACCCTCGAATTGACCCGAACACCTCCAACGGTGGTGCTACCTACCTCTCAATGGTGGGATGGCACTACTTTAAGGACATTTACACAGACAAATTCCTTAGGGTAGGTAGACGACTCTAGATACTTGCTCTAATTTCAAAACAAATCAAAAAATACTTTTCACACCGACACCTTTTCAAAAACCTTTCGAAAGCAACTTTTCAAACACTCTTGAGGACTGATACAAGAGTCGAACTGAAATTTTCAAAGAAACTTTTTTAAACCCACAGTTGAAAAGCAAACAAACCATTTTGAAAACACAAATGAGCAAGTATCTAAGAGCCCATGGATAACCATGGATAGAAAGGGTGCTAACACCTTCCCTTTCTATAATCTACCTCCCGAACCGAGAGCAATCTCTATAAGGAATTTTTCTGTGCTTTTGTCCTTTCCATTTGGAGAAAATAAAAGACGGTGGCGACTCTTGCTTCCGCGACATTTCGCGAACCAGCGTTAAACAGTCAGTTCCAGATCCACCGATCACAGAACTGGCGACTCTGCTGAGGATCTAGACTTAAAGTGAGGTGTACCTTAGGATAGTTCATAACTGTGTTTTCAATTGTCTAAATTGTTTGCTTTATTATTGTGGGCCTGTCTTGGGAGTTCTAATAGATCCTAACCCGGATCTGGGGATACCTTCTTAGAAAGTAGCAACAAGGCTGTGAGGGAACTGTGCGGGGTATACCGACATGGTTGAAACAGTCTGCTACGTTGATGTGGCACTTTGGTGTGTACCGGTAACCCTTGAGTTCAGTCAAGGAGAGTACGGGGCCTCCGCGTGGTGTCGTGAAGCATCAACTGACCTTAGGAACCTTAATTGAACCATCTTGGCCTCTTTAGGGTAGTGAGATAACTGACTTTGGTGCAGTCTGAGGTTGGTTGATACTCGATACTACACTCAATGGAGGGTTGCTTTCCTGGAATATTTCGGTCGCCAGTTCAGTGGCTAAATCGAAACGATGAACAATGAAAGCAATCCAGTGATATTGGGACCCTTAGAACCCGGTTACTTCTAATAGGACAGGTTGAGCCCACCAACTTCAAGAGGGTAATACCCAGACCCCATGCTGGCCTAAACTCTAAGGGTTTCTCTTGTGTGACTTGTGTGCCTTCCAACTTGACTATTTGCATGCTTGTTATCTGACACTTGAGTTCCATGCAGGTTTTGTTTACAGTCCTTAATGGGGACTCATAACAGGGTTTACTTACATCACCCCATGCATACCATAACATCATACCATTGCATACATCCTAACCCATTTCAAGGATATCAAGGGCTTGTGATGCAGGTCATGATGAATCAAACGTCTAGTATGGGGCAAAGAGGATTTATTTTCCTCTAGCCAAGGTTGTCAGGGGCTATGACCCACTGGATATGGTGAGCCTTGACCCTTGAAGAAGGACTCTCAACAACATGCAGTTCCTTCAATCAAGCTATCGGACTCCAATTCTAACAAATTTCTTGTTTATCCCGCGAAGTCCTTGAAAACATTACATGCATGTCATACACATCATCGCATAACAGGTATCCTTGTTGCAGGTCACGTACTTTTATCGATGTTTATTTCAGCAATGGCTTCCCAACAAGATAACCAAGACCTTCTCGCTCAAGAGACTCAGTTCGGGGAAATCCTCCTGAATCTATCCAAGGGGCAGGAGGAGCTAAGGAAACTTCTCATGGAGACTTTGGTCAGGAACAGCGCTGAGGACGAACGGCTGAAACATCTGCAAGCTGAAGTGGATGCAATAAAAGCCCAGATGCTGGGGCAGGTGACTATCATTCAAGACTTAGCTCAAAGATAAGATGAGCTCGGGGTTCTCGTCAACCAACTGCTTCGGGGTAACTAACTGGGGCAAACATCTAAGGGTGGAGAGCCAGTCATCATTCAACCACCTTTGAGACAAGGAGATAAGGGGAGAGCTCCTCAAATGGCTTCAGGGTCGCAAACTCAGCAGCGACTTCACCAGCTTCAGCCAGACAAGCCCAGGAGGCAGTTCACCCAGCTCAACATGTCGCTGTTTCAAGCTTTACAACGCCTGTTGAGATTGAATCTGATCACATTAAGGGCTCATCCCCGGAACCCCAACACAGCATCTGCTATCTATGATCCCAATAAAAGGTGTGCCTACCACTCTGCCAGCCCAGGACATGACACAAATGAATGTTGGGCTCTGAAGAACAAAATCCAGGACCTGATTGATGAAGGGGCATTGGAATTCACCCAGGATGGTCAGGCTGAGTTTTTCTACCATCCCTCCAAGGCTCATCAGTTGAAGTAACAAGCCCTGAGATGAAAAGACTTTTATTCATTAGGATTTTGCCAGTTGTAATTTTCTTTTGTTCAAACATTTACTCATGTTAAACATTGTTATTTCATTAATGCATCGCATATGTCTGTTCTGAGACAATATATTCGTATTCACTATATGCAAATTATTTTCATATTTTTTCTGATGATCAACGCTCGATTCATAATGCTAAGCCTCTTGAGGGAGGATGACGAAAACGATACCACGATCTTTACAGTATGCTTTTAAACAGACCCCGCTGATGAGGTACAGGCATTGTTTCAATTCCTAAACACTGGAGTTATAAGGAAGATAATCCATCGTCAACCCCTCTGAGCCAAAGAAGTAGGAGTTTTTCTTTTCGAAATTTAAAACCCTTAATCATAACCTGGGGCAGGGTAGTTCTCTCAGTTGATCCAAGTGCATAACGAATAGCACCAAAGAGGCCCTTACAAAAAAGAAAGACAGTGATGGTTCCGAATAAATCAATAAAGAAAGGCAGTCATTATCTTTCAAAATAAAAACCCAATAAGTCAAAACCTATGAAGGAGACTTACAAAACTGGGGCATCCCGCTGACTGTAATTCCAAAAAAGGAAACAGTTCAGGCAAAAAAAACAGGGATAACAAAATCAAAATAAAGAGGTCCTACAAACCCTCGACAAAAAAAGGGAAATGACTTCCTATCGAAAATAAACTGTCAATATCCGAATCATCACCGGAAAATCAGAGCAAAGACTCAAACAAGGTCTAACATATGATCAACTGAGTTTAGGTTTGAAGAACATCACGAAGAGTGGGTGTGTACAAATAATTTGAGCCTTTATCCTTTGTTTCTCGAACCGTAAACCAGGCCATGTTATAACCCTTAAAAGTCCTAGCTGAAGCAAGGGTTAGTTCGAAAGCATACTGTTACGAAAGGTATCCCGACTCCTTAAGGCTTGCGGTAAATACGGAGTTGACATCACGTTTTACAAACATTCACTTGTTTTATGAAAAAGAATGCATTTTCAAAATCTTCAAGACAGACATAAGCTTTGCATTTTTGATATAACATTGTTTGCATATGAATTTTTGTTGGAACAGTAGGGAAATTCGCACGATGAATACCTAATGAAAGAAAGCACCTCCAATCAAGGGGCAGACGTGGTTATTGTCCATCATCTGGGGCAATTCAGTCAAGATTCCGAGAATCTCTCAACAATGCCAAGTAGCCTGGGGCAAATCTCCGCCTGAGTCACTTGGGGCATTCCAACGACGAATCTTGCCCGATTAAACATCTTCTGGGGCATGACAAAACACTTCTAACAGGGGCAACTCCCTACATCCGGAGAGTGTGGACACAGTCGAAAAAAAAATACGCATAATCAAAGACCCGCTAGGTTGACACACCTAGGCAAGAATAAGGGCTTCCCGGCGAATCAAAAGGGTTCGGGCAAAATGAAGGGATGAAATGAAAAATCTGTATACCCGGCAAGTCGAAAACCTGAAAAGGCGGCTTGGGCAAAAATGGGTATCCCGATGGATTGAAAACCCGAAAGGGCGGTCTAGGCAAAAGTTAGGGATCAAAGTGTACGACTATGTCCTGTCATCTTGTCACTTGCCTACCTGAAGAAGGTTTGACCCTCAACAACTATCAGCACCTCACAGGTCTTCCTCTCCCACATCAGAAACAGGGGCAATAATGAGTCGTCCAGGCGATCCAGTTGCTCTGTCAACCAAGGTACCAAGGAAAAGTTAATACAAAGATGATTACCATCTACCTTTACAAATTCCAGATTAACATTGGTAACAAGCCAAGAAAAATCAGTGGACGACTGATCATGGGTTAATATCTGAAACCAAACAGGACAATCATCCACTTGATCGTCATCAGGCAACCCTACACCGGTTCCTTTTCTTTCAGAAAAAGTCTTACACGGACTTATCATTAAAGTAACCCTATATCGGTTCCTTCTCAATGTTCAGATAAAGTCTTACACGGACTCACCCTCCACAAGTAACCTTACCCCGGTTCCTCCAGAAGTCTTACACGGACTTATCTCAAGATGACCTTACCCCGGTTCATCCAGAAGTTTTACACGAACTTATCCTGCAGTAACCTTACCCCGGTTCCTCTAGAAGTTTTACACGAACTTATCCCGAAGTAACCCTACACAGGTTATCTCTTTCCAGACGTAGTTTTACATGAACTCGTCATCAGTAAACCCTACACAGGTTTCTTTCTCAAAACTCCAGATGTAGTTTTACACGGACTCGTCACCCAGGAACCCTACACAGGTCCTCTATTTTCAAGGATGCAGTTGTATACGGACTCATTGTCAGTAAACCCTACACAGGTTCCCTTCAACTCCAAATGCAGCTCCACACGAGTCCAACCTCAAAGCAACCCTATATAGGTTCCCTCTTTCAGCTTACAAAAATTACAGTTCAAAAATTTCCCCAGGAGAGTCCAATCAAGATTTCCCCAGGAAAGTTGGAATCCATCTCCCCAAACAGTAAGCTTATCCCCAGTAGATTCTGGAAGCTTATCCCCGTAGAGCACGAACGCGTATCCCGACTTTATTCAAAGAGTTACTTCCCTACTAGGATATAACTGGGTTATCCTCAGCCAAAAGCCACAGAAAGATCATCCTCGACAAAGTCTTCTTATCCCTAGTAAAGTCTGTTAGCACTTCCAACACAACAATGGTATCCCCAGCGAAGTTATCATCAACATCCCAGCAAGTACCTCTCTTCCCACAGAGTATTGTTCCCCAGCAGGATCGCTAGAGTACTTTTCTCCCTGTAAAGTAATCCATTCGCCAAGTTTATTCCCCAATGGAGTTATCTTCTCCTACCGGTATTCTTGCAACTATCATCTCCAGCGGAAGCAAAGATCTATTATCCAACATCAGCCCAGGAGTGACTTCCCGGCACCTGTCAAGGATTTATTTTCCTAGACAAAAAGATACATTCATAAACATCGCACTTCCATACATTATAGCATGCATATACGCATCATATCTTACAAATCTCATTTATGTTGAGAACATCATTGCTTGAGCCGTATCATGCATTGCATATGACTGACCTTTACCTTTCAGGAAAGATCCAGTTAAGTTCTCAGCTATATTTCAAGACCTAGTCAGGTTCAGTTAAATCGACCCTAAGATTTTCCTGTTTCTTATCCAGTCAAAGGCCTTCTCTGGTTCAGTCAGATCGACCCTAAGATCTCCTGTTTCTTATCCAGTTGAAGATTCCAAGACCTAGTCTGGTTCAGTTAAATCAACCCTAAGATTTTCCTGTTTCTTATCCAGTCAAAGGCCTTCTCTGGTTCAGTCAGATCGACCCTAAGATCTCCCTGTTTCTTATCCAGTTGAAGATTTCAAGACCTTGACCGGTTCAGTTAAATCGACCCTAAGATTTCCCTGTTTCTTATCCAGTCAAAGGCCTTCTCTAGTCCAGTTAAATCGATCCCTAAAAGATTTTCCTGATAAAGACTCAGTAGAAGACATCCAAGATTCTCTCAGCGTTACTGTTGAGGTTGAAGTCGCCCAAGGTTCTCTCAGCGTTCCTGTTGAGGTAGTAATCATCCCCAGATTCTCTCAGCGTCCCTGTTGAGGTAGTAATCGTCCAAGGTTCTCTCACCGTCCCGTTGAGGTAGTAACCATCCCTGGTTCATTCATAACCTTTTGAAGCTCCAGACCCAATTCCTGTAACCAGTCAGGGCACATCTACGTAAAAAGCTTGAAGACCAACTCCTGTAACAGGTCAGGTAATCATTTTCTTTTTCAGGTACGCAACTTCTCGCTAAGGAATCTCTTACGCGATCGACATCCAGATGGCATCTGTAAGCCCATCAGCCTATCCGTCAACACCTAGATGGCATCTATAAGCCCATCCACCTTCCATCATCTCTTAGCATGGCATCTATAAGCCCATCATCCTATTCATCAATCTCCAAATGGCATCTGTAAGCCCATTCCCCACACCACACTACTATGTGAGCGCAAATTTCTGGGCACTCTAGTGTTCAATTATCTTCCACCTTCGGATTACGAAAGGCACGTCAGCCAATCTGCATCCTCAGGTCTAAGAAGATTGAACAAGGGCAACTGTTGTACCCCAAAATTTCCCCTCCCATATTCTTCAAGATTTGCAAAGAGCATGCTTCAAAATCTCCCCAAGGGTTGCACAGTTCAAGGGCCTCCTAACAGTCAAAAACTAGGGTTTTAAGTCTGGCAAAGAAATTGAAGTTTCCAAGGGTCCAAACAAGTCCCACATGCCTACAAATATGGTCAAGCATCCTCATGCCAAGTTTCAAGACTTACAGCACAAAATTGCACAGTCAAAAACCCTAATTGCCCAACAGTCAACTACAGGGGCAAAATGGTCATTTGACAGTCAAAAGTTCAAATTTTTGGTCAACATCTTATTTTGAAGCCACAAACATCATTTGATCAATTCTTGATCATGATTCTCAAGGCATGGCTCAAAAAGTCTCAAGATGCAAAAGTTTCCATATTTGGACAGTTGAAAAAGTCAACTGTAACTTGACCAAGGCATAACTTCCACATGGTTTATCAGAAAAATTCCATCCAAAGCTCATTTTGAAGAGGAAGACATTTCCTACAACTCTTCTTCACACTTCAAGTCCAATAAATGCTCTCACAAAAAGTTATCAATTTCAACATTATAGGTCATTTTCAAAAATCAACAAAAAGGCACTTTAAGTCAAAGACCATAACTTGAGATTGGTAAATCAAAATGACATGGGACCAAAGGCATTGGTTAGAGGACTTCAAGACCTTTCCAAAATGTCCAAGAACATGATCAAAGCTTAAACATTGAGCAAGATATGCCTTGTGGAAGTTGGGAAATTTTTGGGAATTTTGAAATGTCAACTTTGCTTCAAATTCCTCAAAATTGCTAATGGGCCACATTTTCTTCCAAGATTCATCATCCAAAGGCTATGCACGACCATTTGGCCCAAAGGGGATTTATTTCATCATTTTTTATTATTTATTTGAATTTTTATCCACATTAATTCATTTAATTAATTAAAATATGAAAAAAATACTAAACAAATGTATGTGAACCTTTTTATGCAGCATTTTCTCTCCTTAAAGACTCAAGATTCGTGCACAACAAAATTGGAAAGATTGGCCATGATTGGGATCAAAATCACATGGAAAAGATTTGAAAAATATTCATGGAAAATCAAATATTCCATACATCAATGCAAGGATTTTTGGACTCAAAATTCAACCCTAATCCATTGGCATACATATACAGATGCAAACCCTAGTGCTAACAACCTTCAAGCTGCGCCCAAGAACCAGAACATACTTTGCAATTTTTGTGAAAAAAGTCAAAACTGAAAACACCATTCCAAAGCGTTCCAAGGCAAAAGAACTATCCCAAAAGCTTCCTAAGGCATTGTTGGCTCCTAAATTCGACACCCTTGTTTTTATTAATATCAGCTATTAAAGCTGAAGGATGTTTTCGACCAGCTGGGTCTGTCGAAATGCCCATCGGAAGATGGCAATGTACTTAGAGGATTTCTTCCAAGGGAGAAGTTGGTTGCCTTCGACGTCGAAGGTGTTTCTCGTCGAAGATGCTTCTCGACGAAGGTGTTCGATTGTTCAGAGTGGAACGGTTTGAAATTCAAGCGTTTGGAGGGAAAACGGTTTCCAGCGGTTACCAAGTGCAACGTGCAAAGATCTGGAGCGTCGAACGCTGAGAACGTGCCAAGTGGAGTCATCTCGAAGCAGTGTAACTGCCTGACGGTTACTTGGTATGTTTTAGTATAAATAGTAGTAGTTCACACAGTTTTTCGCGTGTGTTCACAATTATATACAAAGTCACTCATATAGATTCGAGTACCCAGCGTGTGAGAAAGAATTGTTGAGAATGTATGTGTGAAACACCACTTTTATTAATCAAAGTCATTTATTTTCCAGAAACTTTACTTGTTTTCTTCTTTACTTTTCCTGTCGAAGCCCTTTATTTCAAGCCTTCATTTATTTTATCAAGCCCATTTCTTCATGCAATTTACTTAAAGCCTCTTTATTTTCTCGTCATTTAACCATTATCCAACTTAATCAAAACCTCAAAATCAACCATGTCTTAGGATCAATCTGATCGATCCTGCGAGTAACCAAATAAGTAACCATTTGGAGGATCAGCGGTTGTTTACCAATAACCACGGTAAACAAATTGGCACACCTGGTGGGACTGTGTGTTGATTTTTGAAGTTTAACCTTTTTAAACATAATCTCATCTTTTTCGAGGAGTGTTGCATGTTATTGAGAAGTGGTAGAATATACACTAACGATACCAATACTTCCAGAAGAAGGGAAGAGATGGCGAATCCGCCAAACAATAACGAAATCCCACAAACGACTGTGGGAGCAACGGTTATCCCGACCGTAAGTGAAGCGATAACCGCTGGTTCAACACCAGCAGTAACGGTCACAACAACGGGGCCATTACCTCCGTTCACAGGCCCCAGAGTGCCTTTGGGAACTCCCCCACCAAGGGGAAATTTAGGCACAAGGCCTTATGTTCCCCCAGGATTTATGGCAGGCGGTCATAATCGAGAACCACTCTATGGCATGCCAACTTCTGACTTGGCTAGCCTGACGAACGCTGCGTCCACCTTTTCAGACCCTTTAGTGAGTGCCTCTTCGCCACTCCAAGGTTCTGGAGTAGGTATGGCGAATAGAAATAGGACCCAACTCTTAGGAGGAACGTCCCAAGTAGCACATGGCCTTACAAATGCCTCGACATCAGTCTTGAGGCAACAAATGGACGAAAGCAACCATGATATGGTTCAAATGTTGGCACAAACTTTAAGTACAGTGCTGAACCCTCTAATACAAAACACTACTCAATCGAATCAGTAGATGACAGCGCAAATGACGCGTTTGGCTGATTTCTTTGGAGTACCCCAACCTATTCGACAACCCCAAAGGGCGCAAATAAGGGGAAACCAGGGTGTATTCTTAGAGGAAGAAACCACTATCAACCAAGTCCAACATCCTGTCAAAGAAAACCTTAGGGCACGATTGGAGCAACCTGTCGAGGAACCTAGGGTAATAACCCCAGAGGTAAGGTTAGTTAACAGAAACCAAAATGCTGACGAAGTAGTTCAGCATATCCAATACCAAAACATGGGTTTGGAAAATAATCTGGCAACCATGATCGAAAGGATCATGACTCAAAATGGGATGAGCATGGGCTTTCGAAGGCCCAACTTTACATCCCCGCTGTCAGAATACGTGTTACAAACAGACTTACCTCCTAGATGTAAAGTCCCCAAATTCACTAAGTTCTCTGGGGACACGACAGAATCTACTGTCGAGCATGTGGCGAGATACTTGATCAAAGCAGGAGATATTTCGAACAACGAAAACCTGAGGATTAAGTACTTCCCAAGTTCTTTAACAAAGAACGCTTTTACTTGGTTTACAACTCTCCCCCCCAATTCGATCCATCATTGGACCCAGTTGGAAAGATTGTTCCACGAGCAATTCTACATGGGGCAAACCAAGATAAGCCTGAAAGAATTGGCCAGTGTAAAGAGACGTTTCACTGAACCTATAGACGAATATCTAAATAGGTTTAGGTTGCTCAAAGCAAGATGTTTTACACAAGTGCCAGAACATGAGTTAGTCGAAATAGCCGCAGGCGGCTTAGATTATTCCATTAGGAAGAAGTTAGACACTCAATACCTGAGAGACATGGCCCAACTGGCCGATAGAGTTCGACAGGTAGAATGCCTCAAAGCTGAAAAAGCAAAGGCAAAGAAAACTCATAAGAGAGAGAGGATAGCGTATGTTGAGATGGATGACGAAGATCCAGAATCCTTCGATGACACTGTAATTGTTGAAGAAGGAGAAGTCGATTTAGCGGAACTAAAACAAGGGCCACCATACTCTTGCAAACTGCTAGTCCCCTCAAGTGGGAAAAATCCCACTGGTCCAGAAAGGACCAACGATAGGTTCCCCAAAAAGACTTATAGTTTTGATATTACAAAATGTGATGAGATCTTTGACTTGCTTGTAAAAGATGGCCAAATGATAGTACCCCCAGGGGTAAAAGTGCCTCCTCTTGATCAAAGAAAGAAGAGAGGCTTTTGTAAATATCATAATTTTCTGGGCCATAAAACGTCTCAATGTTTTCTTTTCAGGAATCTTGTGCAAGACGCTATCGAAGAAGGGAGGTTGAAGTTTGCTGACAAGACCCCCATGGCTGTGGACTTTAATCCGTTGCAGGCTGAAGCCCACTATGCTGAACCTTCAGAGGTGAACGTGATCGACGCATCCAGAAGCCAGTCGAAGAGGCCGGGAATCACAATGGTCGAAGTCTCAAAGGACCATGTCAACATGCCAATCTTTGGCAGTTTTTCTGGGAATTTATCCAGAAAGACAATTGAAGCGGTTCAGAAAGCGGTCGAAAGCCCAAAGCTGGAGACAGTTAGAGCCCAAAAATCTGGAACAAAACCCAGTTCTCACTTGGCCATAGTTCAAGGCCAGACAGAGGATTTGGAGATTCAAATGAAGCAGTTGACTCTTGCCAACAAAGATGCCATGAATGTCAACATGGTCGAAGTCTCTGAACCAAAAGCATCAGAGGAGGCCATGAGGCAAGAACAAGCTAACAAGACTGCTTTCCCTCGGGAAAATGAAAATCTGGCAGATTTCCTGCAAAGATGCCAGAAAAAGAAGTCAGAAGTGATGCTGTGTCCAAGATGTAGTTCGATCTTTGACAAAAAAGTTGCTGAACATATTCAAGGCGTAAGAGCAGCAAATAAGAGAAGGGAAAATGTTGATCTTCGACATGATCCCAGAAGAGCCTCCCAAAGAGGTTCAAACCAAGAAAAGAGGCCATTGACTTTCAGGCCTCCAACTAATGTGCCGGTAGATACCTGGTACAAAACGTCTGGTCGAAAGAGGCCAAGCGAGGAAAGATGGCACTCTTTCGATGTGCCAAGAGGTTCATCTTTAACACAAAAGAAAGAGCCTCAAGTTGCTGCCCCTAAAGTTACACAGGTGTCAAGCAACTACAAAGGGAAAAATCCCATGTCTCGATCTCAATGGAGGAGGTACCAGAGGCGACGAAAGGCTGAGAGGGAGGCTGCTAATGAACCAAAGGCAGAAACCAGTTCAAATGTTCCTCTAAGGAAGCAAAGGAAACCTCTGGAAAGAGAGCCAGTAACCAACAGGCTAGTTTGGCCTAACCAAGGTGAAGTTGATGACGAAGATGGTTCTGAGTCTGATGACACTTTGGACATCATGGTGAATATAGTCTCAGTGCTGCCCAGAGAGTTCAACCGACAGGTGGAGGTCGAAACAAGTGATTGGGAAGTGGAGCAAGAAATGGCCAAACATAGGCCAGTGTGCTATTTCGTCATGGATAATGGCACTACTGAGGAGCAAAATGGGTTCTTCGAACCACCTACAGAGGCGATGAAAAATCACCTCAAGCCGTTATTTATAAGGGCTAAACTCGAAGAAACTACAGTGAATAAAATCTTGGTGGATTGTGGGGAAACCATCAACATTGTTCCTCACTTTATGCTAAGGAAAATAGGCAAAAGGGATGAGGACATCAAGCCTCACAACATGGTCCTGTCGAACTATGAAGGCGGCATAGGGACCACTATGGGAGTGATCCAACTGGATATCAAGGTGGGATCTATCCTTCGACCAACAATGTTTATGGTCATATCGGCCAAACCTAACTATAATCTTTTGTTGGGCCATGAATGGATTCATGGTGTTGGAGCTGTACCATCATCAATGCACCAGAGGTTGCTGCTATGGCGTCCTGATGGGATGGTCGAAAACATAGAAGCAGATCAAAGCTATTACCTGGGCGAAGTGAATCACCTAGGGCTGGCAGACTTCGACAAGAACTTGGCTCACATAGGGCCATGTCCAACACCTGACTTCGACTTGGCGCCAGCGCCAAATACTTTTTGTTCCCTATACCTGCACCCTGAGCATGGTTTTCAATGGGACAGAGAGGACTTGTCCCACATAGACTTCAGTGGGTTAACTGATATCCAACCAACTGGTTGGGGAAGTGAATTCAGTGATAATGACTGAGTCACAATCATTGAAGAGAATTTCGGCTTACATAGCCGAAACAAAGATGATAACGGCTCTCGAAGCCGAAGTAAAGTACATGGCCACACAGGCCAATGATCAACAGTTATCTGCTGCAGGTCTTGGAAAGGATTTCGATCCAGAACCTCCTGATATCATGCCAGAAGGAATGCAGGAACAGAGGCTCGACGCCATCTATGACGATGAGCCTTTGGGCTTCGAAAAGGACCCCTTGGCGAACAACATCAAAATGTTAGCGCAAGATCCTTTAGAAGAAATCAACTTAGGCGAAGGGTCAGAAAAAAAGCCAACTTACATCAGCGCAAAAATTGACCCAGAACTTAGGTTGGAAGTAATCCAATTGTTGAAAGAGTTCAAGGACTGTTTTGCATGGGATTACGACGAAATGCCTGGCCTCGACAGAGGATTGGTAGAACTTCAGTTGCCAATCGAACCTGGGAAGAAGCCAATCAAGCAAAGTCCAAGACGCTTCGCTCCAGAAATACTGTCGAAGATCAAAACGGAAGTCGAAAGACTGCTGAAGTGCAAATTCATACGCGTTACGAGGTATGTCGAATGGATTGCAAACATTGTGCCAGTAATTAAGAAAAATGGTACATTGAGGGTGTGCATAGATTTCAGAGATTTGAATGCTGCTACACCCAAAGATGAATATCCTATGCCTGTGGCGGAAATGCTAGTCGATTCTGCCGCTGGCTATGAATACCTGAGTATGCTCGATGGTTATTCAGGATATAATCAAATATTCATTGCTGAAGAGGATGTGTCAAAAACAGCTTTTCGATGCCCTGGGGCTCTAGGCACTTACGAATGGGTAGTGATGCCTTTTGGCCTAAAGAACGCTGGGGCAACATACCAGCGAGCAATGAATTCTATCTTCCATGATTTTATTAACACTTTTATGCAAGTATATATTGATGACATTGTTATAAAATCTGTTTCCAGGAAGAATCATATTGACCACCTTCGACAATCATTCGAAAGAATGAGAGAACATGGTCTGAAGATGAACCCTTTGAAGTGTGCATTCTGTGTGAAAGCTGGAGATTTCTTGGGCTTCGTTGTCCACAAGAAAGGAATCGAAATCAACCAGAACAAGACGAAGGCTATTCTGGAAGCGAAAGCGCCATCGAATAAGAAGGAACTGCAATCTCTGCTAGGCAAGATAAATTTCTTAAGGAGATTCATATCTAACCTAAGTGGGAAAGCTCAAGCCTTTTCACCCTTACTTCGACTAAATAAAGAGGGATTCGAATGGGGGCAAGAGCAACAAGAAGCCTTCGACAAAATCAAAGGGTACCTCACCAAGCCACCTATTTTGGTGCCTCCTTGTAGCAATAGGAGTATGAGATTGTACATAGCTGCATCCAACAAAACTTTGGGAAGCATGTTAGCCCAAGAAGATGAGAATGGAGTCGAAAGACCCATTTACTATCTTAGTAGAGTTTTGAACGATGCAGAAACTAGATATAGCGAAGTTGAAAAATTGTGTCTATGTCTGTATTTCTCTTGTACAAAACTCAAGCAATATATAAAACCAGTTGATGTGTATGTTTCATCTCATTTTGATGTTTTCAAGTACATGTTGTCGAAACCCATCTTGCACAGTCGAATTGGCAAGTGGGAACTAGCATTAACTGAATATTCCTTGACCTTTATGCCTCTTAAGACAGTGAAAGGACAAGTGGTTGCAGACTTTATAGTCGACCACTCAATTCAAGTTGAGAATATTAATTATGTGGAGATAGAACCTTGGAAATTCTACTTCGATGGTTCCAACCATAAAGATGGAACAGGAGTGGGAGTCTTGATTATTTCTCCAGAAAAAATTCCAACAACATTCAAGTACAAGATATCCGGTTCTTGTTCGAACAATGAGGCTGAGTATGAAGCTCTAATTACTGGCCTTGAGATATTGTTGGAATTGGGGGCAACTCGAGTCGAAATAATGGGAGACTCAGAGTTAGTCATTAAGCAAGTCACAAAAGAATATAAATGCATAAGAGAAAATCTCATTATGTACTTCGTGATAGCAAATCGTTTATTGAAAAAATTTGAAATGGTCAATATTCGACACATACCCAGATTGGAAAATCAAATAGCCAACGACTTGGCACAAATTGCATCTGGGTACAAGATTTCAAAAACGAGATTACAAAGAGCAATCGAAGTTCGAGAAAAGATAAAAGCAACTTGTCTATCACCAACAGACTTGGAATCGACAAGACTAGGATATGATGATCAAAGTAACTTCGAAATTTCGTTCATAGATAATTTGTCAGAGCAAGATTGGAGGAAGCCCATTGTGGATTATCTTCAAAATCTAGTAGCTTCGACAGAACGAAAAACAAAGTACAGGGCATTGAGTTATGTACTCATGGGTAATGAGTTATTTAAAAAGACGCCTGAAGGGGTATTGGTAAAATGCTTAAGTGAAACTGAGGCATACATAGCCCTTTCGACTATGCACGCTGGAGCATGTGGGGCTCACCAAGTAGGCCATAAGATGAAATGGTTGTTGTTTCGACAAGGACTATACTGGCCCACCATGTTGAAAGATTGTGTTGAGTTCGCTAAAGGTTGCCAAGAATGCCAAGTCCATACAGGCATCCAACATGTACCAGCAAGCGAACTTCACTCGATAGTGAAACCTTGGCCTTTTAGAGGATGGGCGTTGGACCTCATTGGAGAGATTCGACCAGCATCATCAAAGAGCCAGAAGTATATATTGGTAGGCATTGATTATTTTACTAAGTGGATCGAAGCTATCCCTTTAGTCAATGTAGACCAAGAAAATGTCATTGAATTTATTCAAAAGAACATTATCTTTAGATATGGAATCCCTGAGACTATAACAACTGATCAAGGATCAGTTTTCACCGGTCGAAAGATGCAGGAATTCGCTCAGGAAACGGGCTTTAAACTCCTAACATCAACGCCTTATTATGCACAGGCAAATGGTCAAGTCGAAGCAGCGAACAAAGTAGTGATTGGCTTGATAAAAAGTCATGTCGGGAAGAAGCCAAAAAATTGGCATAAGACGTTAGACCAGATTTTGTGGGCCTGTCGAACGTCCCCAAAAGAAGCCATAGGTACAACACCATATAGGCTAACTTTTGGCCATGACGCAGTGTTGCCAGCAGAAATTTGTCTTCAATCTGCAAGGGTTCAGAGACATTATGATATTCCCTCGAAAATTTATTGGGATATGATGTTAGACGAACTAGTGGATTTAGACGAAGAAAGATTGCGCGCTCTTGACTTACTCAGGCTTCAGAAGAAAAGAGTAGAAGACTCTTATAATAAAAAGGTGAAACCCAAGGCATTTTCGCCTGGAGAACTAGTTTGGAAGGTGATTCTTCCCATGGATCGAAGGGATCGAAGCATGGGAAAATGGTCACCCAAATGGGAAGGACCATTCAGAGTTATCCAGACTTTTTCTGGTGGAGCTTATGAAGTCGAAGAGTTAGGTGAAGATAAAAGGCTCTTGAGAGTAAATGGTAAATATTTGAAAAAGTATAAACCTATACTCCAAGAGATAAAAATAAATAACAAGTAACGACTAAACCATAAATAAGCCAAAATGGAAATTTTTTATAAATTAGCCAAAATGGCAATATTGTCGAATACATATTACAACATATGGTTAAAGGGCTGAATCAATCAGAAGGTGATGGAATCTTTGAGTCGAAGGTATTTGGTTTGCTGCAACTCCAATCTTTTGTTGCACAAGGCATTCGCCTGCGCAAGCTTGGCAATTTGATCGTCGAAGGCTTGAGCTTTCTCAGCAAATTCTAGGCCTTGTGTGATTTCAGCTTGACTTTCAGTGTCTGGAACAGTTGAGAGAAGTTCCTCCTTGCGCTTAGTATTGGCATTCATATTAGCCTCTAATTATTCGATTTGCGCCTTTATGGAAGCATTCTCTCGATCTATGGC